>JAXIUT010000001.1:15284488-15304353 GCA_035586675.1 Eurytoma californica | reverse complement strand
ACTATTTCGTATTCTATCTCATTAACTGCTGACCTAATCTGCTTAAATGATGTTGCAATCAATACATATAATCTACAACAGTGACATAAACTTTCAAACATATATGTATAATAAATTTTTAAAAAAATATTTTATTTATCAAATTTAAAGATTCTTAATCTAATAAATATCACAATTTCTTAATTTAAAATAATGATTAGTTATATAATAATGAGTAACCTTATACTATTTAACAAGGTCAAACTAATAGACTTTATAGCTTATTTTCTAATAAAGTAATATTAATTAAATATTGTTTTTATACAGTGTCGAAATTGGAGAATCAGTTCGAGGAGAAGATGTTTACATCGTACAGAGTGGCTGTGGCGAAGTCAATGACAATCTTATGGAGTTGTTGATTATGATCAATGCCTGCAAAATTGCATCTGCATCTCGAGTGACTGCTGTTATTCCCTGCTTCCCTTATGCCAGACAGGATAAGAAGGATAAGGTACACCTCTTCTATATAAATTTTGACAAAAGTTTGATTTACTGGACATTCAGCTTTTGTCATATTAATAAAATTATTCTCAAAAGTGCAAATTTATATCTATGCAAACTACATCTCATCACTAAATTAAATAGTTATTAAATTACTACAAGAATGGAATTGAAATGAAGCTAAAATGTTGAAATAATTATCAAATTTTAATGTAAAAAAAAATGTAAATGCTTTTAACCATTTTAATTACAATTTTTTGAATAAATTATTATTTAGATAAATGTACTGCTAATTAAATAAGTAGCTTCCATATCTAATGTTGTAAATCTCAAGTTCAAGGTGCATTGTCTCTTTAAATCAATGACTTTCAAAACGAATGCTGAATACATGTGTATATGCTATTTTTAACTGAATTCAAGTGTAGTGATAGTATAATGTTTCTCTTGCTCAACTTTTGCAATTTGCAATACATATGCAGTAGTATTGAATTATGTAATTAAAACTAGAATGTGTTATTGAGCAATATTCCTGTGAAAGTTTACAGTATTTTAACTAATGGTATTGTTTGCTCTTTATATTAACATACTGAATTAATAAGGCATGTTTTATAAATGATTACTTCCTTCAATTTCATTCAAGTACTTACTAATTGTAAGTAAACATTTTAATCAAAATTTTCTTTTCAGCAGCTATCAATGTGTATAAATACATTTTAGAGGAAGTGATAAAATCTATATTGTCAAATCTACAGCCAATTTAATTTGTACTTCAATCAATAGCCAAACATTTTTTATAGTGTGATTTGCTGCTTAAACCATTTATTGTAGATATGCTGTAAAGTTTTTCTATCATTGATGTCTTCACAGGGAGGTGATGGTGGGGACAAGTCAGACTCCTCTAAGAGTCAATTTGTCATGAAGTCGAACGAGTGGAAATTCAGGGTAACTTGAGGCGCTCCTTTATTCGCACTTTTCTCATTTATCGATAGCTTGGCTCGAGGGGAATATGCAACTAGACAAACCCGGGAATACAAAATAAATAATAAATTCATCACTTTTGTAATGAATGCTCTAGTATAATCATCTCTTCATTCAAGGGGATTTAAAAAAAAATGATCATTTTATTGCATTGGTGAGAAAATAATTTAAATATGTTATTAAAACTTTACGTTTTTTTTCTCAAAAGTATAGTAACTGCATGATTTGGCAAACAATTAACATAAAAATTTGTTTATAATAATTTAAATTACAATTAATGTATTTGTTTACTGTTACATTTTTATATTGTTTTAGTCTACAATATCAAAATAATTTTAATAGCTGCACTGTTATTATATACGCAAAATCTATGCCGTGGCGTTTTAATAACATTAGGGTTATCAGTAGCGGATAACCCATACTGTTTATTTCAATAACGATGCTTCAAAACAATCGCGTGGGGTATACAAGTACTTACAACTCATATGATTTTATCTCATTGCAGTCTGAAAATTTATTATATACGAAGCACACATATGTGTAATTAACTTCAAATTTCAAAGCTGCATGAATTTGAAATATTTGGGATTAATTTTCATTAAGGATTCATATCATATCGAATTTTTCAAAACATCCATATATACCTTATTTAGTTTTTTATTAATAAAGAGATAATTTAGCCACTATATTTAACAAAAATGACAGTTTTTCAAATTTGATAAACATAAAGAAGAAAAAGAGCGAAAAACTGTAATTTTGAAAAGTTCAGGTCTCCTGAAGTATACAAAAATCGCAAAAAGAGTATTTTTATGAAAATGTGTGTTGTTGTTATTATTATTATTAGCAAAGTTCTGAATCGATGGGTGTTTTCAGGACTTTGTGCCCGACCTGTCGACAGTGAGTATAAAAATTAGAAAAACGTTAGCAACGACGATATTTTCGAGTGAAGCATTTGCCGTTATTATGATTATAACTATCGACCCATTTAGATATGCAAATGAATTTTTTTTAATTTCTTTTATCCCAATTTATCCGTCAGTTATCATTGTCTGAAGTTATTTTTACTACTGTTTTTTTGGTAGGACTAACAAAATCCAAAATCACGTTATCTTGGTTCCTTTTTGCTATAGTCTCATAGTTGAACATTGGCGTTTGTACCCTCATGAAAAAAAATAAATGCAGATTATTTCGGTAAAGGTACATTGACCAGTATCTGAATGAGAGGGCAAAATATTTATATGATAGCAAATTTGTGTGGTTGTGTCTCGTGTGTCCCGCCAAAAAAAATTTCAAGCGGGGGTTGTTCACAGTGATACTGTCTATACTGAATATACATTACTAATTTTCATTT
Organism: Eurytoma californica; assembly: GCA_035586675.1. Classification (NCBI taxonomy): domain Eukaryota; kingdom Metazoa; phylum Arthropoda; class Insecta; order Hymenoptera; family Eurytomidae; genus Eurytoma; species Eurytoma californica. Next base: position 15,301,544 of record JAXIUT010000001.1, on the reverse strand, counting down.
AATAATAATGCTTTTAAATTTGGAATAAATTACATGTATTTTATTCATTTCGCTATTTACATACTTTCATCTATCATCATTTGTAGGTAACTAAATAACAGTTATTAATAACCACTGAAATTTATGCTAATAATTCTCTTCTATAACATTTATGTTAGGAAAAAAAATTCGTTTTACGAAAAATGAGAAATTTTATTAATAAAGTACATTTAATTTTTCCTAGCAAAGAAAACTAATCCTGGGAAGGCTTGATTACGTACTGATAAAGTGATGCTTAAGCAAGAATGGGCTGCTGATTGTCAGAAATTTTATAACAGTATTTCTAAAGCTTTTTGCCCAGCAAAATTTAACAAAGAAAAATATTAACTTCAATCAGCTTTTCGTCATGTTGCAGTTTATCTTTGGCCGCAGAATAATAGATATAATTTATTTTAATTTTTTCATTGCAAAAAATAGAGTACATTTTTAAATAGCAAGTAAATAATTTTTTCAGTCTAAATCAATGAAAATTACAGTATTTTTGTGAACATATACGGCGCAATGTCAATATTGACACTGAAAACAAGTGATACAACAAAAAGGCGAAAATTCATGTGAATACGATATTACAATGCAATTTTGAATTGTCAAATTTCTGCAATAAAATGTACTGTATTTTTTCAGTTTTTTGAATTCTATAGAAAAAGCTGCTTCGCTAAGGTCCTGTCGAGTTTAACTGGGGTGCATTTGCAACACTTTTTTCTCTTTATGTCCTTTTTTTTGTACAATGCCTATACGTTTTTTAAGTAAATGTTTTGTATTCTGCCATTGTATTCATATTTTGTCCCCTCCTTAACGCGAGATGAACAATTTTTTTTATCATATGTCTAACGATAACGAAATTGTCAAATAAACGACCATACCCTGTTTACTACGTACAATATGCCGAATTTTATACTTTTTTCCCCACTCGATTTTTAGCATTTTTTACAAAAGAAAAATAAATAAAATTAACCTGGAGACTTTTTAGATTACAGGAAATTTTCAGTTGCAAATGGACTTCGAGGACTCGTTATTAAGTTAATAAATGAGTGGTTTTTACGGAGCTGACGAAGATTATCACGATTTCCAATTTTACAGAGTCGAGCGCCCATCTCGGCCAAGCTGGTGGCGAACATGCTGTCGGTCGCCGGTGCCGATCACATCATCACCATGGACCTGCACGCCAGTCAGATCCAGGGCTTCTTCGACATTCCCGTAGACAACTTGTTTGCCGAACCCGCTGTCCTTAAATGGATTAAGGAGAATATACCCGAATGGAGGAATAGCACCATCGTTTCTCCTGACGCTGGTGGCGCGAAAAGGTGATAATCACAAAATTAAATACATTAGTGCCTGTGTTAAAATTAATTTTAAAAGTATCCGTTAAAAGATGCAAACTATAAATAGCAGAAACAAATATAACATGCTGATAATTGTGGATAAGATAAAACAAGTTATTAATTGCTTTCAATCTTTTTTTAAAACTTATTTTTTTTTTTCAGAGTAACGTCGATTGCAGATCGTTTGAATGTCGACTTCGCTCTGATCCACAAAGAGAGAAAAAAGGCTAATGAAGTGGCAAGCATGGTGCTCGTTGGTGACGTAAAGGATCGAGTAGCGATTCTCGTTGACGATATGGCTGATACTTGCGGTACCATCGTTCACGCTGCGGACAAACTTGTCGAGGCAGGAGCAATAAAGGTCTATGCGATTCTGACCCACGGCATTTTCAGCGGCCCCGCCATCAGTAGGATTAATAATGCGTGCTTCGAAGCTGTCGTCGTCACTAATACCATTCCTCAGGACGCGCACATGAAAGACTGTTCGAAAATCCAGGTAACCATAGATTTATACACTTACTGATCACATGAATTTTTGATTTTGGATTTTGTAAAATTTAATGTCTACTTTTAGTGCATCGATGTTTCGATGATGTTTGCTGAGGCAGTAAGAAGAACCCACAATGGAGAATCAGTGTCATATTTATTTTCGAATGTACCGTATTAAGCGCTACTTCCTTACAATTCTTAAGTGGGCTACATAAGAAGGATGTATTCTTATTACATTAGTGATTTACTGCTACTATCAGATAAGGATAGAAAAGAGCGGAATTTGCCAGAGTAACTCGATTCGATAAAAGACGATGATGTTATTAACTCTACTATTCGGAACGTCCATGACATCATAAATATTAACTAAAATATCTCGCGGCAATTTCCAATCTGGTTTTGTCTCGTCAAGAAGGAGTCAACGCATTGAATAATGTATCGCTAAGAAACTAATCATTGCGCAGATGAAAATTACAAGCGAGTGTAGATTTTTCCCAATTGTAGATTATGCAGCAATCAGTGGAAGATTGTATTTGCTTAAAAGCAAGTATGATGTTGGAATAGCACATTGCGATTTTACAAATTGCCTTATAGTTTAATTATTTTTTCTTAATTGCATTTAATAGATAACGTGAATTGGCGGTACGAAATGTTTCTTCTTTTTGAAAACAAAACCATATTGCGGATCACAATATTTTTTGCCATCGTGCACGAATTTTTGATACTATATCATTGATAGTACTTGCAATAATGCATAATTTCTCTACACTAATCTATGACTAAAAATTGATTTTTGACAATTTTCAAGATATTTTGATATAGATATTACTTTGAAAAAATCTTTTGACATTTGAATATATTAATATAAACTTCAAAAAAAAATGGAAAAGAAAAAAATCTGATAAATAGTTTGTTTATAGAACAACTTTCTTTAACAGGGTCGTGTACTGATTTTTATATCCCAGTACTGCTTGTTTTAAATTTATAATAAAACATCAAAATCTTATTTTTTTCAGGCGTTCCACTTAACTTTGAAAAACATTTGTTAATACATGTAACGCGAATATTTTGTTATTAATTTGATTCTACATACGTTGTAATGAAAAATATTAAACAGTTTCCTTTTTTACATAAGTATGTGAATTTAAATGTGATGTATTTTTATTCAATGATATGTATTTAGAATCTATCAATATTTGAGCTTTACCAAATCATGGAGTTACAATGGTAAGTAAAAGCCCAATATTAAATCAGGTTTCCTAACAACTTTTCCTATTTTGCATGAAATTTGGACTAAATGTTGAAGCTCTTAGATTTTCTATAGCAATATGAAATTTGTATGTACATAAATGTTCGCAAAGTTCTGTGAATTTAGTGAGCAGGGCTCGATAATTTTACTAAAGCTGGTCTTGGTTAAAAATAAAGTTATTAGAATGTAATGTCAAAAATAGTATTTAAACAATCATCATATTTTCAAGTATTTTTTTCAGTTATTAGAAGAGTACATAAAATTGTAAAGTTGATTGAAATTGAGATTATAAGAAAAAATATTGGCTCACAAGGGAATAAGAAAAAAATTGTGATAAAAGACCGTTTACTTTCGAATACTAATATTGTTATTTTATTATTATTACAATTTATATACCTTTCTTACTTGTTACAATCTACTGAATGTAATGTTCGATATTTTTTTATTTGTGAAATATTTGTTATTCTTGACAGTGAAATTTATCTGTTGTCTTCCTTTAAGTTTAATACCATTTATTTGATACAATTCATTTATTTTTAAGTACCTCAACATTGTAAAACTAAATTTTTTCAATCACCCTGTAAAAAAAACATTAAAATGGTAATAACTACAAACCATTCAATGCATTTATTATCTTACATACCTAAAATTATAATAGTTAATAAGTAAGAACTCCTACATCTTTTAGTGCAAAAATATAAAATGTATAAAATTTAATCTAAAATTAATACTTTAAATTAATTAATCTAGAATCTATTTTACAAGTTAGTCTCACAACACATGTTTTTAAAAATAAAAATTGTGCAAGGACTTTATTATTGATTAATGACATTTTAATTTATGATTTGTCAATTCACATAATTTATAATCATGTTACCCTATATAATGTTCAATTAATCTCAGTAGTAGTACCAAAATTTAATAAGTTAAATATTTTTTAACTTCCTAGTGTCAAAAAACTGGTCTAAATCTTGAAAAATAAGCTTTTTACTTTTTATAATCAATATTATGCTTTTTATGTCTTCTCTACACCAGGTGGTAATGTTATATCAAATACTAGTGGTGGATTATTTGGTTGATAATTTAAATCACAAGTTGAAGCATTTATAAATATTATTTTTCCATCTGAAGATATACCATATCCTGGAAATGATATATTATAATATTTTAGAACAAATTTTGATTAAATGTTTAGAAAAAATAGATAGGAATTAAGGTAAAAAATTACCTTCATGAATATGACCAAATACATGATATTTAGGTTTTACACGATTCTGGACAGTACTTAATAATTCTACACAACCAGCCCTTACTCCACTACAACAAAGATCACCATGGCCTATTGGTGGAGTATGAGTAATTAAAATATCTGTATCAGCAGGAATCATATCCCATTTTGATAAACATGGCTCTCCGCGTGGTACATTGAATGCCCATCTACAAAATTCTGGTTGCCTGTAAAAAAATTACCTTTCAAGAACTTTAAACTTCCCACATTCATTAAATTTTGTAAATTTAGTTTGTTTATAAAATATACCATGGAGTGCCATATATTTTAATACCAGAAATGATAATTTCTGAATCTTCTAAGTAAATGCAATTTGTTAATTTAGATTTGACATTATCAGTTTGTATAGCATCATTTAATTCATCTTTTGACATTCCTAATGTCGGTATGCTATCAAATATACTGGTCCCCGTTGTTTTATGTCTATCCCCGCTTCGATGAGTTGTAAAAGGATGGGTAAATGTTGAATCAAAACTAAGCTCATGATTTCCTGCAATGACTATTTTATATTTATGGGGAAGATTACCTGTGAATTAAAGCAATCTGACTTACTAATGAGTTCAATGCAAAATTAAAAACTAAACATGTTAATAAAGAATTACCAATCCAATTATTAAAATCTACAACTTCTTGGAGACTACCACACTTTGTAAAATCTCCAGCGTGTATAAATATGTCACCTTCCGGAATATCAAATTTGATATACTGAGTTAGGGAATGTGTATCACTCATACAAACAACTCGAAGCTAAAATAAACAATATTTTTAATAATTGACACTGTGACAAAGTCCGAAGTACTTTGCATCTTACTTTATCACTAGGAGTTTCTGTTGTTGGTGTTTTAGTAATAATTTTTATTACATTTTGTTGTTGGGACAGATCTGCCCAGGCTGCAGTGGGATTATTTGTTAAAGGGTGTACACCAATTTTCATTTTTGCTTTCAGTATTTATAAATTAATATTTTATACTTATATTACATAAAATTAACTTTTGTTTTTTATATTTATATTACATAAAATTAACTTTTGTCATTATATGACGACAAAAACTGTACTTTTTACATTTTTTGGAGCAAAATTAAATTAGTAATTGTTAAAAATAAATTTAAACAATTCTATATTGTTTGTTTGTTTTTTTATAATCTAATACTTTTTTTATGTGAACAATTTTAAATTAAAGTAATGTTTACAAAAAACATTTTGCTCTTATCAGATAAACGTGATGAAAACTGAATCGGCGGGTGCGAGTGTACGGATTACAGTTAGGTACATAGATTCGCGAAGACCCAACCTAACTCGAAAACACATTTTAACCTTTGAACGAAACGAGCAATCGAGTAATAATCTTTAGTAACTCGGACACTACAGATATTTGTCTCTACTCGGAAAGGTGCCAGTCATCGTGAGAAGATTTTTAAGAAAATTAATTGTTTTCATATTTATTTTAAATTCTAATTTACCTTTTAACTCAACAAACAACAATGCTCCGACAGGTAAACACGGCGCACTTTTGTTTTAAAGAATTATGCTCATTTGTTTTGCAATCCACATCCTCACCTCTCCAACATAAAAAATAATGTCGTGAATTTTTGGCTCGTACTTTTATAAGGATATATAAAAAAAACTTAAAAACATATTGTGCATACTATCAAGAGGCGCGGTAGCGCCTCGAGGCAAAACAAAGTACAATAATAATAATAATAAAAGAAGCTACTGCTCGACAAGCACTACTCGTAAAATACTAACAATAATAAAAAATCTATGCCTTTTTTACAAAGGAATATTTTCTGTTTAGGTTCTTAGCAAGTCTCTTCAGCAAACTGCTACCAAAGCTTTTTCAACTACTTCAGTGTCCAAAAATTTTAGTTTCCGTAAGCTACCTTGATTATCAATTCTGCTTTATCTTGAAATTAATAATTAACTTTTTAATTATAAAAATTGTAGAACTTAATGATACTCAAAAAGAGACACTTGAACTTGCACAAAAATTTACCAGAGAGGAGATCATACCTGTTGCTGCTAAATATGATCGCAGTGGAGAATACCCGTGGGATATTGTTAAGAAAGCTTGGAGTCTAGGACTTTTAAATCACCACATCCCGCAAAGTGTTGGTATGTAATTTTTGAAAAGATTTATAATCGTTTATTAAAATATTTATAGAATTTAATTATTTAAAAGATTTTTCTATTTATAGGTGGACTTGGTTTTGGTATTTTTGATGGCTGTTTAGTAAGTGAAGCTATTGCTTATGGCTGTACAGGAATTAAAACTGCTTTGGAAGCGTCAGGTCTTGGGGTATGAAATCTATATATTTTATTTGTTTTAATATGTATAATTGTCATCTGAGTTACTTATGTTATAAATGATTTGTTTATTCTAGCAAACTCCTGTAATTTTAGCTGGAAATCCAGAGCAGCACAAAAAATATCTTGGAAGGTTATTAGAGGAACCTTTGGTAGCTGTAAGTAATAATATCTTTTTTATTTTCAATCTTAATTTCGATAAGATATTAATATTTTTTATTAAAGCAAAATTTTTTTTAAATGACACTAGGCATACTGCGTAACTGAACCTGGTGCAGGATCAGATGTAGCAGGTATTAAAACTAAGGCAGTAAAGAAAGGCAATGAATGGATACTTAATGGAACTAAAATGTGGATCACCAATGGAGGAGTTGCAAACTGGTACTTTGTATTAGCTCGTACAAACCCTGATCCAAAAGTTCCAGCAAGTAAAGCCTTTACAGCATTTATTGTTGAACGCGAGTGGGAAGGTGTAACACCAGGTCGTAAGGTGAGTAAAGTACATTATTGTAGTGGAAACTTTTTTATTTAAAAAATTAATTTTAGGAAATCAACATGGGCCAAAGAGCATCTGATACTCGAATGGTAACATTTGAAGATGTCAGAGTTCCTGAAGAAAACGTATTACTTGGAGAAGGTGCTGGATTTAAAGTTGCTATGGGTACATTTGACAAAACAAGACCAGCGGTAAAGAAAACATAATCTTTTTTTAAGAAAATTCAAAGATTTCAGAATTTATTTTATTTAAAAGGTCGCCTGTGGAGCAGTTGGGTTAGCTCAAAGAGCTTTAGATGAAGCAACCAAATATGCTTTGGAACGCAAAACTTTCAATAAACCCCTTGCTGAACATCAAGCAGTAGCGTTTATGCTTGCCGATATGGTTGTTTCTGTTGAAACTGCAAGACTTGCCTGGCAGAAAGCAGCATGGGCAATTGACAACAACGACCCTAGTGGATCTATGCTTGCCAGTATTGCAAAGTGCTATGCAGCTGATATTGCTAATAAATGTGCAACTGATGCTGTTCAGGTAAAAACTTCAGAAAAAATAGTATCATATTACTAATTGAATTTAATTATCTTAAATAATTCAATTAATTTACAACGTAGATTTTCGGAGGTGCTGGATTTAATACTGAATACCCAGTAGAAAAATTGATGAGAGATGCTAAAATCTATCAAATCTATGAAGGTACTGCACAAATTCAAAGGCTGATTATATCTCGTAACCTTTTTACTAATGCCAAACAGGGACAGAAGTAATAATGTTAAATAAGATTTGAAATAACGTTCAAATGTGATCAAGTTTTAAATAAGTGGTTTAAATTTTTATTGAGGCAAAAGAGGAACTGACAATTTTTATAAGAGTTTTAAAGAAAGATTTTTATAATATTTTTTTAATTCATAAAAAGTACGTCGATTTTATAATATGTTATTGTTTAAACATGAAACTTGTTAATAAGATTTTGACTTTTATACTAATAAATCTTTTTATATCTATGTAAGGAAATCATACTTATTGTTATAAATGTTTCAAGCAGCTTGAGCTGCTAAGGAACTTTTCTTTTATTCTACTTAGAAAATTTGAATTAGTTTGCAATCCTAACTTATCAAAATTACTTAGTTAACAAAAAAACGGTTAAAGAACGTTACAAATGTTTCATCATTCATAAATTATTGATTTCGAAATAAAAAGTTAATTCATTCCACGAACCAAATTATTCGGCGAAGCGCAGCTTAAATTATCGTAACAGCAGCTCTTTTTTCGGCCACGAGACAATAGTTTCTCTTCATTAAAAGCAACGAGCTGCGCTCGATCCAGGTGTGCACATCTGAGCTGCGCGCCACTCGAATTAAGGAATAACCGCTTATTGCGCTTTCGAATTGGGCGCCAGTGCATCGGACGCGCGTCCATCATCATCATCGTCATTGTCGGAGACAAAGATAGAGAGAGAGAGAGAGAAAAGGAGGAGAGGGAGTCGACGGCTGCGGGCTCGACCGCACCGAAGTACCGAAGTGTACCTATAAGTATATATGTATCCACGCTTGCCATCGTCGGTTATAAAGTTATAATCGCACTTTCCATTATTGAAACAGGCGTGCGCCGGTTGCGCTTGGCCGAGGCTGCGCTGGCGAATTATGCAAGTTATTATACCTGCAGCGACCCGCTGATGCCGCGAGAAAACGCTCCCATAGTCGGGCTGCCCCAGAGAACGTTGTGACACCTGACGCGACCTGACCCACTTTTTCTCCGCAACTTAGTGTAACCCTGGTGCTACTGCGCTGCTTACCGAACTCTTTGTTTTTTCAAAAAAAGCTTTTTAACTTTTTGAAAGAGTTTTACACTCATATCTTTCATTACTGATTTTTCTCACTAATTTATACAATTTCAATGTATTTATCAAAATTTTTCATTGTTCGAAACAAAACTGCATATTAGTAATTTATCATTCACAAAATAAAAAGTACTGTAATATAACGTATTAAAGTATCACTAAGATAATTTTCAATTCGATTTAATGACATTTCCTTTATTAGGAAGTATGTAATACTTCAATTAAGGCATGTCGTTAATTTCCTGCCTAAAACAGTTCTACTGCATCTAATAGTTTCTAACATTGATTGCAGTGTTATTTAACTTTCAGTTTTCTATTTCTATATCGAGCTATTCCCATTGGCTTTCGTGTTTAGAAAAGAAACGGTGTTTTCGTCTTATGTACACAATTAAATTGATCAAATCTTGAAATGACAGACTGTAAATATAAATATCGATAATTAAATTTTTGATAAACCATAATTAAAACTAAAAGTGCAATCAAAATGGTCTTTTTAACAGTCGCAAAACTATGCGAATTTATAGTGGTAAAAAATTTGTGACTCAAAAGATATTATAACCCGCGGATTATTATGATAGCGTGCGGTTAAATTTTAATTCATAGTCACGAAGCCTCGATTGTTTAAGAGCGATAGTATTGGACTAAATTAAACAATAATTTTCGAATCGCAAAATATATTCGGAACAGAGTTAATTTTTTTTAATTGTCACAAACTATTCATCAATTTCAGCCTGTGCGGCTATCAAAACTGAAAATTTTTTATTTTAAGTAAAAAAACGTCATCGAATAAATGTTCAAATGTTTATAAGTAATATTTCACAAAATTGTGTTCAATACTAAATTAATTAAAGAACTTAAGTTCTCCCAGATCATCAACGTTATTTAAATATGATCAATTCACCTAAAATTTGCGAATTTTTATTTAAATTTATTACAATACAAATAATGGGTATGAAATGAAATTTAATTTTTATTTTAATAATTATTAATTAATAACTTTTTAATGATATTTATTAAAAACTGGTTAAAAAATAGATTTAGTAGATGTTTTTTGTCCAAATTTAATTTATAATCGATCCTTATAACAAGTTGTTAAAAACAAATAATAAACAATAGACAATAAATCAAATTCAAAGTATAACCATTATAAACGTAAGACAAAACGTTTCGCGCCGTTTTTACATATCTATGAGAACGAAAAGGAGGGGGAAGAGAGAGATAGAGAGATCTTTCCTCAATGGCTACGATTTTCGGTACGTGGAAACTGTATTGCCAAAAACATAGAGAAGGAGAGAGAGATCCGTGGAAGGGTTTTCCGTACATTTTTCAGTTACTCATGTTTGTATAGGTTAATGTGTGTATAAGTATGAACGTACTATTTGCGTCGACTATATACTTTCGGCGCTGCAACTTGGGGGACCTGATAGTCGGGAGCAGAAAATTTCAGTGACAGCATAGACGTTTATTCAACAAGTAGCGAGAAAAGAACAGATCACACGTAAGTACAACAAATATTGAATCTATCAATCAAACTGTACGTGAAAGTACAACCAAATCCAAGAATCAATGTTAGGCCTTGCGACCACGCTATCGGAAGGCGCGAGAAAGCTCGCGTATACGGCGTGAAAACAAACGAATGTTCGCCTTAACCTCAAAATTACGGTTATGTCGTGCGCCGACGATCGCGGCTTTTTCGAGTCTCGCAACCCCGCGGAGTAGGCCGTCTTTTCACGGAAGAACCGCAAGCCGCGATCGACGCCACAACGCCGCGAAATCGCCTGCGCGAGTTCAGTGTGCCCCCGGGGCCGTCGGTGCGGATGTTACGATCCTGGCTCACATAAAATATCACACGGCTCGCTGTCAGACGCACTGCGGAGTTGCGCGCGCGATCCCAATCGTTGATAATGCGTGTGTGTGATAATTTTGAGAATTCGCATGACGGTCGAATACCGTCGAATGACAGTAGCACCCTGCCTCTTTTATTTCTCGTATTTATCATGCCTCCACCGTTCCGGCCTTTCGCCGGCTGGAAAAACCCATCATCCCATGAGTAACAGGTAGGAAGTAAACACTTTACACCTCACCTTTTCTTTGAGATATTCCTGGACGATTAGTCAATAATCTTTTACCATATTTCCTTCCAAACAGTGCAGTGAGAAACTGAGAAGCTTACTTTAATAATTACGTGCTTGGCATACTGTTGCACATTCAGATTCAGCGAGTTTAAGTAAAAGTCTTGATGCAAGTGGAAAGAAAATAGGAAAGAACAGCGGATAAATGGTAAAAGGCACAGAGACTAATCAAGAGCGCTTCCTGTATAACTTTAAATTTTATTTGTCTCAACCGCAGGCAGACCGAGGTGAGTGCCTGATGAGCGGGTGCACAAGGGAGAGAGAGAAAGAGAGAGTCGGAGGGCAATAAAAAAAGTTTCTAGCCCATGAGCTAGAGAGAGACGGGCGCGAGGCGCCGTAAACTTGACCGTCAGCGACGGTCAGGGACGAGAGTCAGCGACCGTCAGAGGGGCTCGCGCGAGTAGCCGGAGTAGCGCGCGAGTGTGTGTGAGCCCCGGCGGCGGCTGCGGCGGCGGCAGCGACTACACGGCGGCGCGAATATCATGCGGAAGACAAAGGGAGGCGAAGGACCGGCCGAAGGAGCAGCTCCAGCGGCAGCATCGCCCTCGACGAGCCAGGCGCGCCGATAGGGAGGTGCGTCCAGGCGGCCACTCAAGGACGTGCCCCGTACCTCTTCCACGAGAGGCTCGTGTGTGCGAGGAGCTCGCGGCGGCGGCGGCGGGGCGCGCGCGCGCGAGTCAGCAGGCGAGACAGAGACGGAAGACGGGACACGGCCTGGGCGCCGATATCCGCGCGCCAGCCAGTGTGTGTAAGTCAAGTGGCCTACAGACCTACATTTGTCTAACGTTCGATTTTTTTTCACCGAACCGTGTGTCTCTGTCTGTCTCGCTCCCGTGAAAAGCAGCGTGTGCGTGTCGCATGCACCGGCGAGGAGTGTCCCGGTCGCCGAGGAAGGAGCAACGCACGCGCGAAGGCGAGAAACCGCTCCCGGGAAGCTGGCTTTCGGCGCGACGGCGAGGATCGGCCCGCGGAAGAGGAAGAGGAGTGGGAACGCCCGGGCATCGGGAGAGCCGCCGAAGATGTTGAGTGCGAGCGAGACCAGCCGGAGGTGCTTCTGAGGCGAGGGAGAGGAGCCCATTGGCCGCGAGTCCGTGAGAGGTGACAGTTTCGTGGCTAGCTGACCCCCTCGCCAAGTGCGGCTAGCCTCACCGAGAGGGAGAGTGACACGGAACGAGAGGGAGGGAGCGACAACACTCTCTCTTTCTGCTTCGAGCGGCGGCGACCGTGCCCGCGATACGCAAGTACTCGTGGCCGTTCCGCACACCGACACAAGAGACTTACATGTGTAGAGCCAAAGCTTGACAGAGTGCCGCTGCACCGCTATTTTTTATATGACGCATTTATGCCATTTATGCATAATTCTGACCAAGTGATGCCGAAGGTACAGCCTTTCTATTGAATGTTCCTACTGAATGTATTCATCATTTTTCTCTTCGCAGCTGTATACCACTGTGCTAAAGTCCATTCCTCTTTACTATTACCAGTCTCCCTTTTGCTGGGACAAGACAAGCCTCATATAAGGTGAAACCAATACTGTGACTACTTCGAGGAGCAGATTATTCTTCCAAGCATTGGGTGTGACAGAAAATCAATGAAAATATCCAAGAACTAAACATTTGGATGCTAAGAGACACTCTGCGAATGGCTGACTACTCTTTGTGATGCATGAAAATCGAATGCCAGCAACGCTAAGCAGCAGTAGTACTGTGGCCAACGTTGCTCCTGCCTCTGAAGCCATGGATTCAGAAAGTTCCACTACTGCGGCCAGTACCACTACACTGATGGCTGGTGAAGTGAGCACCAACAGCTTGGAGCTGGCTCTACCGCAGCAGCCCCAGGATCTAGACATAGTAGCTAAGCCGACAATCGTCAGTGATGTCGTAGTCTCAGGTAACCTCAAATAAAAAAGAAACTGCTTGCCGACTCTCAGGCTCTTATCTCTCATTGCGCCGAGAGAGACGGACAGAGCCGCCGGGCTACGTGTGTACGTGCGCAGCTGCGCACACGTGAGCGCACGTACATCCTCGGTGCGCGCGGCTCGCTCCGTCTCTCTCCGTCTTACACTTGGCTCTTTTTTTCTTCTCTTGGTGCACGTCTGCTCGCCGCCGGGGCTCTTTGTTGTCGTCAGCGCGCGCCGCTGCTGCGTGTGTCCGCAGTCCGAGTTTCGCTTTTTAAAGCTGCGCTCCTTTATTTCGCCTCCCTCCTTTCATGTGCGGCCCGCATCTTCCGTCTCGCTCCCGCGAATTCGCTCTCGCTTTCTTGCGGAGATATATACCTACACTCCTTTCCCTTTCTCTCGGGGCGCGCCTGTGTCCCGCGCATGTGTGCGCGCGTATAAGCGAGCTCTCGTTCTCCTCGGTTTCTCTCCCGCGAGACAGAGCTTCACTCTCGCTCTCGTGGAGGCTCATTCAATTTCAACGGCGGGCCCCCCGCTTCTACGCGATTTCCGGAGAGATCGGTTAGCAGGTATAGAGGACCGCGCGTTTGCAAAATCGCCTCTTCTCCGGTCCATCCGCGAGCCGACGCTTCCCCTTGTGTTCCAGTTAGGCGAGACCTAAAATTCTAGTCCGTTCGTTTCTTTTTTTTTCGTATTCCTTACTCGCTTCGAGAGACTCACGTGGGATGCTTCTCGAAGGCAGCCCGCGGACCCAGCGCAGGACGTGCAACTCTCCATTCGCCCCTTTTTCGATCGATCTCTTTGATGCAATCGATAGCTCAGGTCGCAGACTTTTATTACACAGTCACGATGATATCATTCTTAATAATGTGACATTAGAATAATTTCTATCGCATCTGTAATATTTGATCGGAGTCGTCTCTTGTGCGATCCTTTTATTTGTCATCCGCTGAGGAGCATACCTCGCGGCATGCTATAAATAAACAGTACGTTCCTTCATCCATTTTTAAAGTGTCACTTTGAAAATAACAACAGCGAGGTTTAAAAAAGGAACGAAAATTAGCATCAGCGTTACCTATCGCAATATAATTTTTCATTAAATACCGGACAGACGGATCGCAAAACAACATTAGACCTCACTCGAGTGCTTGTTTTGAGTATTACAAAATGAATTGCGTCAGTGCATGATAATGTATTTTTTTACAGCCTCACACACGCGGAAGCTCGCGCGCGTCGTTTGTAAAGGTGATTAGCGCGAGGATTAGCGCGTGTGAGTCGCGCGCGCTGCACTTGTCGCGCTCGAAATACGAGATTCGATTACGCGGGAGTTTCGCGTGCCACGGACGGAAGATGCGACTGCTGACGAGGGAACCAATGAGAAATGCCAAAAATGTTATTTTGCTGACGATTGTCGTTCATTGCCTTGATAATAGAGCGCTTTTCATTCTGGTGGGTACGCAAATAAACGAGCATTTCTTTCAGTACTAAATAAATACTGCAAATTCACTATTTTTGGATATCTAAGTTTAAGTCTGTATTATTAAAGCTGAAATCTTATTTTTTTAGCAGCTGAAATAATCTTCAGAGTCTGAAATTTTTAATGACATAAACAATAAACGAGCAATTTGCGATTCGGCCTTTCGGGAATACACATGCGGACACTCGCAGCTGACAATTGAGGGCGCCTTTTACAGAATCGCAGACAAAATAATATAGCATTTATAAATTGATAAAACTGAGGAGACGCCGTTTCGTACGTTAATTAATTTTGTTTTTATTATTTGTAAATTTACGTTAAATTCGAAACAAATACAATCTATATATTGTGTATTTTTTATTGAGGCGCATGCAAGGATTTCTGTAGTAACTTTTATGCATACAGTTATTTGGTTTTCAGTTCCGGGGGATAATACCATTACTATACATGTTGCCTTCTACAATTTTTGCCCTTCCACGTTTGTCGTAAAAATCGTTATTATACCTAGTAAAAATTATTACTTAGCTAAAAAACTATATGTAAGAATGCAACTTGAAAAATTGTAATGTACAAATAAAAGCGCAATCTCTAATTTTAGAAGAGTCGCAAAAGGTAAAAGATTTTTACGAACGTTTGTCTTATTCTCACCATTAACGTTACACACGTCTTCGGATAGATATCGCTTTGAAATCGATGCAATTAATGTACTACAAATTTATCCTTTTACCGCCAATTATGAAAGACCTTTCGCATTTATCGCCTTAACGCTGGCGCGCACAATTGTACGCCGGGGCTGTAAAGTAAACTCACAGAAAGTCCATTTTCGGTGAGCGCGCGTTATACAGCCGGATCGCGAAAGGCGACGGCGGCGATTATAAGGAGAACTGCGCTTGCGGCTTTAGTTTTATCAAATCGAATGCGAGGAGAGAGGGCCGAAACTGTGCCAGAAGCGTGGGTGGCGCAAAACACTTTCGACTTCTCTAACCACGGACGGCGTCTCCTTGCAGCCCTTTTTATTTCTCTTCGCTTTTTTTATCTTCTCTTCCCTTCGCTTTCTACACACTTGTGCTTCTCTGTCGCTTATCTTGTACTATATAACGTTTTTTGCAGTTTCAAAACACATTTTTCGTTCGTATTCACGTTGTTCCTGTTTACTTACTGTTTTTCTTGTAATTGGTCTGCGCTAGAAGTGCATAAAGCGTGATTCTAAAGAATCTTATTTACTTTTGTAGATACGACGAGAAACGTGTTTTAAATTTATTAACTGTTATTTTATATTAAATATGTATGTCTATATTATTTCGACTATGATAATATATATGAGCAAGAAATATAATTGGTGCTGCTGCTGCAAAAAAATCACAATCGATCCCCGCTTCTCTACGACCCTTTTTTACCCCATTTGGTACATAATATATAAGTATAAAAGGCTATCAAATGATACCCTGCGGACTGCTCTGGTTAAAAAAAAAACAATGAAGTTGGAGATGAAAATAATCCCTTCACTGCGAGAACGCTATTGAATATTCCTAAAAGTCTTTTAGGATGTTTAATCAATCCATCGAATCTACCGTCATTTTATTATAGATCAATATTTTGCTACTGCAGAATTGATTTAAAAAATATTAAATACATTATTACAATCGTTACAAGCAAGATTTATTCAGTACCAATAATAAATATTTTCTTTTACTTATACATTATTTATATTATTCATATACTTATAAGGCACTGAATATTTGAATGCACTAACAAAATTTGCAGAAATTACATTTATTTTAAATAATGAATTGAATTATTTATTTTAAAAGCAACATTTTATGAATGTATTAATTAATGTTTAAGCACTGATAAAATTTATTGCTTACTCATTACCTAAAATTGAAGATCATTCTCAAATGCCCCAAAGCGCAAAAAATGGAGTTTCTCAGAAATGTAATTAGCTGTTTGAACGTCCGTAAAAACCTTTTCATGCGAATATCCGCCAAAGTCTATCGAACCAAGAATCACGCTAAGAAAAAAAAAGCGGGAATAAAAATGAAACAGGTTAACCGTAACGTGGCGCACCCGAACGACGCGGAACACGAACCGAATCGCCGCCGAAGCTCATTGAGCTCTGCAGGAATCTGCCAGAATTTGCTATGTAACTAATCGAACGATATATTTTTTCTCCCTCATTTTCGATCGCGTTTGCAGCCTTATCTTTTTGCTGCACGGTAAAAGGTTCATTATTTTTTTGTGTATCTCTTCTTTAATTGTAAACGTCATTTATTTTGTTTATTTTTATGAAGTTATAATAATTTTGTATTTTATATAAGAACTGCTTAGGTAATTTGAAATTTATTTCTAAGAAAGTAAAAAGAGCCATAGTCATTAATATTATTGCTTTCCGAAAGATTATTAACAAACTCCGCATTGAAATATTTACATTTAACTCAAAGACTAACGACGCGAGTTTAAAAACTTCGGGCTTTACATCAATGAAATGAATTGATTTACGACCTATTAAATAATTTAACTTCTTC
>JAXIUT010000001.1:15259180-15284388 GCA_035586675.1 Eurytoma californica | reverse complement strand
ACGCGAGTTTAAAAACTTCGGGCTTTACATCAATGAAATGAATTGATTTACGACCTATTAAATAATTTAACTTCTTCACCGAGTAAAATGACGAAGACGCTGAATTGAAGACGAAAAAACCCTAATTGAGTGTACTTGAACATACAAGTACGTTTCATGAGAATTATTAGCAAGCACTAATTGAAAAAAATAAAAGAAAAGAAAATTTTTTTTACCTTAAATTTTCGAATTTTTCGATGCTTCTCTCGCTTTTGTACCTCTCGGTCGTGTTTCCAATAAACCCAATAGCGTTTCCTCCTCGTAAACTCACGCGCACGCCTCCCACCTCCCTGTCTCGATTCAGCTTGTCGTGACATCTGCAGTCCAAGTTACGCAATACACATAGGGTCGCCGAGCAGATGAGCTACCCCCCGAAACTCTCCCTCTCGCCGAGGCACCTGTTCGGGCGCTCGGCAACCTGTCGACTTTTCGCAGGTCAGGACCGAGCCGAAGAATTCGCTTGGCTCTTCCGGCTTCCCTCCCCGTATACACCCTCCTCTTTCCCCCCCTTAGTTTTTCGTTACACCAGTCTCGGCTTCGCGCGTGCGGTCGTTTTTTTCGACCCAGGATGAAATGCTTGATTCGTGTTTTTTTCGCTTCAGCTGGAAGGGTACCGCAGGTTACGATTTAACGACGACTAATTTCCAGGAGGGGACAATAAGTGAACATTCATTTAGGTTTCTTGATTATTCTCATATTGTTATTTTGCCGTTTCGAAGTATCAGAAAATTTTAACGGAGACTAAATGATCTGCCGAACTTCTTTGACTGTAAAACCTGAATTGTTTCTTCTTTTTTCAAAGTTTTTATTTTTTTGAGTAGCGTTATTTCCTGTTTTTGATTGTCTTCCGCAGACTTTAATATATATATTTTGAGAAAATGAATGGGTTCGTATAAAATTTAATAAGGATAATATTTATTTGTATGTCGTAATTGTTTCAATAAAAATATAATTGATATATAAAATGATTGCACTGTGGTACTTCTAAAATATAAATATTTATATTAAATAAAAAATGAATAATAAATAATATAAGATTCGGACGAATCAGTCGATAGACGGATGTCTAATCTCGTTGAAAATTCGTGGCAAATTAATGGATTACGCGGGCACTTTATAAGCCGCTTTGGCAAAATTTTAAAAGGCAGACGCGCTTAGACGTCGCAAAATCTGATTGAATAATAATCGCATAATCGGCAGGCGGTAACCGTAGGCTTGCCAGCTGGTTAGTTCGTCTTTGGGTTATACTTTCGGCGCATTAATCGGCTGTAGAGCCATATCCGCTTACCTCCGGTTACCTGGTCTCACGCACTCCTATTCTCGTTTGTTTGCCTATTAGCAGAACTTATATAGTCGTATCACGAGGGATAAAGATATAGAAGATAATATTTCAGCTCATACGTTTCACTTTAACTTCGCCTAAAAGTTAGGCGTGTGCCTCTCTAATTGTAATTTATAAATTATTTACGTTTAAAAAAAATGAGATTAATTTTTATTCGAACCACTCTCTCAAGTATTATTTATGAAAAGACTGCGATTTCGAAGCAAACTTCTTCAGTCTATTCGAAGACAATAAAGTAAATTGAAGTAGCTCGATTGCACTGTTTCGAAATTGAAGATTTACAGCAGCGACCATTAGAAGCTCGAGTTACACTAGTGACCCCGACGCTTGACGCCAACCCGTCCACGCCCGTCGTAAAATTGGATCGTGTCCGGCGGCGACTTCGAGTGCAAGAGTTGCCTTTTGCGCCCACGTGCGCAACAGCGCTCCTGCAACCCACGCGCAACCCTTCGGGTCTGATGACGGTGTAGGTCCGGTGCGCGTGCAGCTCGCGTGGCCCTTGCTATTCGGGAAAAGTCGTTTCCCCCCTTGTCATCGAAAAATGGGACCCCCCGACGGGGGGGAGCCGGGGGGTCGGGGCGCGTGCGCGCACACGCTCCGAGAGGCGTGCGCTCGGTTACCTGCCGGCTGCCGGACCTGATTTTACGCCGGCGGCGCACTTGTTGCGCCTTTGCCAGGCTCTCCTCGTAAATATTGGGATTCGTTCGCACGCGCACGCGTCTGCGAGCCCTTCGCGCTGCTGAACTTTCCTTTTTTCGCGCGCGCGCCCGGCGAAAGCTGACGGGGCTGTAAATTATTGAAAAAACTTGGCGAATTATCGGGCCTAAGTGGCTAGTCGTTCCCGGCAGTTTGTAGTCCTCATTGAAAACTTATCTTTGGATTTTCTCTACGATTCGGACGATTCCTATTGATTTATTGGCGTCGTAAAACAGATTTTAAAATTTTTTCGATCCTTGCGCCAGGCAGTTATTACGCACCGTAAGCTGAAACTCTTTCAGCTGAAACTACTGCAGATCGTAAATAAAAATAGAAACAGAGCTTTGATTCGAAGAAGATTGCGTTTAAATAATTTTTCATTTAGATTTAATTGAATTTGGATTTTCACGTTTAGTAAGCCATTTACTATTGTTCCCATTTCAAGGATATTTCGTAACATTCTACTTATCTCACGTTAAATTACTCACTAATTCAAATGATGGTAAAAACAGTAAAGAAAAGAGACGCGTTATTTAGGATGGGTCTGATAACTTTCTCTTTGTTTCCGGATGTCAATTATACATATTTTGACTGCTTAACAAATGTGTGAATACCAAAGCGTTGCGTGTTTAATGACTGTTTCGAAAAAAATAATCGAGCTGAATAATTGTTAAACACTTGCGTAACTTTTTTTTAAATAATTTTGTACGTAGCAGCACCCTATGCTGTATATGCGTAAAAAAGCCGTAAATAAAAACTTACGATTTTTGCACGAGGATAATTTTGAAGAAAAACTCGAAGCAACGGGCATTTCGAAAGAGCGCTAAATATCTTCGGCAGTCTCGGCGCAAAATTCCCGTCAAAACTACCGAGAGGGTAAAGAGAGAGAGAGAGAAAATAAAAATTGAGCAGTGCTGCTGCGGCCGAGGCTCGCGGTTCTTCTCCTCGGCGTATTTTCCTCGCGTTCGCGTCCGGCGCGGCGCTGGGGGCATAAACGTCGCTTAATCGCCGGGTCTTTGTTGGGATTACGAGAAACAGAATTATGGGGTCCGTTGTCTCGGCCGGTCATAAACGGCTACGGGTTTCTTACGAGGATTTATGTGAATTTACGAGGCCCCATTATGCGTGTAGGCGCGCGCGCCATACTTGAGGTAGGGCTTTCCCTTTCCTTCCTGCCGTATGATTTGTTTCGCCCTTGCCTTCTCGACCAGGCATCGCGCCAATTTCGGAAGCGCCGAGCGCGAATTTACACCGTGATACTTTCAGAATTTCAAGCCTCTTTACTTCTTACCTTTTTGCTTACTTTAGAAAAAAATTATAAACAAATTACTGTAAAAAATTGAATAAAATGAGCTTCTGTTATTTGTATTAAATTTAAAGCAAATAATTTTACATTTAATGTAAAAAAGGAATTAATTTTTATTTTAATGAAAATACTGAAAACAAATTTTAATAGTGATGTAAACGCTTATCTAAAACAATCTTTAATCAATTCTTTACTTAGTACGTTATTTTATAAATGCAAATACCTGAATAGTTCAACATTAATATTCACTCGATAAGATTTGATGTAATGAAAAATTTCTAAACCATTAGTTTATGATTGAAGGCACGAAGAAGAGAATAAAAAAAAAGCGCAGATTCAAAGTTTAAAAGAGCGCGGCGAGGCAGTGCTCGAGGATTAAAATAGGCATGAAAGTTTTACGTTTACAAAGTTAAATGTCCCGCAAAACAAATGGGGTGGCGGTTGCTGCGAGAAAATGGGATTATTTGCGCGGCGCAAACACGTCGGGCGTTTGAGAATAGAACGGCGCTCGCGGAGTCGCGCGCTCTCTCGGGCCTTCGGCTCTCGATGCCTCTAATTAAAATGGCGAGAGGGTAGGAAAATGGGTTGCGCTTTAATCGGGCCGTCAATCACCGGCTGATACGCGAGCGCGCGCGCGCCAAGGCGCGTTTATCTGATTCTTTCAAAGCCCCTGAGGGGGGGCGAGCTCTTAATGTATTGCACCGTAATGCGGCTTAGCGCCATTTAGCCGCCGACACAGTAATGAAGTTATATGCATTTTTTTTTTCGAGGGACAGCCACCGTTCCGAGCTCAATTAAACTTTAATGCAAATTTTCACGAGTACACCCTCCGTTTCGCGCGCTCGACTTTGTTTTTTAACGGGCTCCGGGTTTTACGATCAATATTCGTCGCGCCATCAAATTGTTTTCGCGTTCGACCGAACGATATTTTCTCCTCGAGCGTCAAATTGCGCGCTTCATAGGTCTTTTAATGCTGCTTTAATAAGGCACTTTGCTTTTGCTTCTGCGCTCCGTTTTGAGATAGCGAGAAAAAAACTCGGTAAACAGTAGTTCGGAAAGAAAGTTTTATCTTTTAAAATTTAAAGTAAACAGACCGCAATTAAGGCCAGAAGCTGTATAACTCCTTCCCGAGATTGCCTAGCTTTCGCGGCGCGAAGTTCGTTAAGTACCCCAGTTTGTCCCTTTTCCCGGCAATTTGTCCCGTGTAAACATCAACTCGGGAAATAAGCTCGTAGAAATCCAGGGCCTGGTATTTGCTCTCCCGGCGCAGTTGTGCAACGGGGCGCATCTCCCGGTGGAGGAGGCTGCTCGCGCATCCGGAACTGCGATGCAGGTACGCGCGAGGAAAAGTCGGCAAATCGTAAAAGTAGGGCCACCGCGGGTTGCCGGACGGCACACGCGCGTCGTAAACGACCCTTGTAAATATCGATTTTAACCGGGTCCACTCTCCTTTTCTCCGAGGAGCTGCCCCGCAGCGTGAGTTGGGACAACAGTGTCAATCGTTGCACAATGAGGATGAGAAATTGCAGGGAGAGGCGTACGGCCGGCACGCGTAAGCCCGGAGAAAACGAAAACGGGATGCTAGCAGAGAGGGTACAACGTTGCGCATTTAGCTAATACCTGACGGAGACAATGGATCTGTTTCTACGGGGGTCCCAGTGTCTTGCGAGATTTCCAGGGGCGCGAAGGATTGAGGGATTTCTATTTTATCGATGCGCATCTTCTCCAAGATTTATTTGCTGATAATACAAGACTTAACTTTATTTTCGTTGTTCAAATGACTCTCCGGCGCTTTTTCATAATCGTTAATAAAAATTTTTTAAACAATTAATATTTGATTTGAAATTTATCTGTGAAATGAATTGGTATGATTTTTTATTTTTGTTTTAAATAAATTTTATTGATAGTACTTATATTTTTATTATTCCACTGTAATAATGTTGAGTACAAGTTCGGCAAAGTCATTCACTCAGTAAATATTCATATATAATACTCCAAGCGAACAATTGAATAAATAGTATCGCGCTTTTACATTTGAACTGTGTTTTAATTGATTGATGGAGGACAATGCTTGGAGCTTGAGCAAGATCACGGCGAGCACGCGTCTGCTTTGTTCATTAGTTTCGTAAGAGCTTTTCATTTTGAACAATATTTGTCTCACCAGATGACGGTAAATTATTAAGAGCTTGTCTCGTGTACTATAATATTATTCAGTACGTACTTTAAATTTATTATAAAGTTAATTTTCATATGCAATTTTACAATAGGTATCTCAAATCTCAACATCATGCTCTTACAGATCAGTCAACTGAATCAATGAAAGCTATTCATTCGATTTAATTCAAATAGATTACATAGGTACGCGTAATAATTTTTTTATAAGAATAGAGGAACCTAAATAAAAAAAGCATTTTAAAATGGTGATAAATCTCGCATTTTCCCTCCCAAAAAAATCCGATCAGCTAAGAATGCGAGCGGCGTCTTGAAAATTTCGGCGAAAAGCCGTGCGGGTTCGGCATCGCGGCGGCACGCGACACGAATACTCCCCCGCGAGTGGCGCATCCCTCGCAATAGGGAGGTCGGCGTGCGCGCGCCGGTGGCATGGCTATTGAATTGTTTGACCCACTTCGATAAGCCCGCGCGCGCGGATCGGAATGGCTCACGTGTTATGTAGCCGCCGGTCGGCGCGCATGCACGAGTCATCGAGCCGCGGTAATTATCATTCGACCGCGGCGAGCTCGGACGCGCGAAAGGGGAGTCCGCGTTTCGCGCTCGTTCGCCCGAGATGTTGCTTGCTAAGGTGCCGTGGGTGGAGCCCGCGAAATGACGCCTTGGCGCCGTGCCGAGCGCGGCCGGGATTATGCACTCTTGATGCTCTCTGCCGTCGCGCGGGTGTTTGTTTGGGCGGCGGCGATGAGATTCGCGAGCAGCAATTGAAAGGCGAAAGTCACTTAAATTTGAATTTTAGGGGTAAACACTTATGCTTACGTACGCGTTCTAGTTATCATATTGTTTACTCGAGCTTACGAACGTAAAAAACTAATTCTTTTGGCAACACTTTTAAGGAATTGTTTGTAGAAATTCTTTAACAATCGATCATAAATTCCTGCGTTTTCAATACACTTGTCATAGTATATTTGCAGAGGAAATTCATTTTTCATTTCTTAACAAAAGCTGAGTGAGAAATGAAATCTGATGCGCGCTTTGCTTGAAAATTTGTTGTTTGCAACGAATGCCAAGCGCCTCTTTTTCTGTTTGTGCATTATAAATATACTCTAAATGGATACTAGGAGTTTCGATAGCGCCAAAAGTGGGTCGTGAACTGCTCGCTTGTGCGTAGGCGCGATGAGTGAGCTGCAAATAAAAAATGCATGTATCGGTTGAACTCGCGAAAAACTTTACTTTCCCCGACTGTCTTTGATTGTTTATGATAATTCTGAGCATGATCATAGTCTAGGAGCAGTAAACAAATTTTGATATTTCACGATCTTTCATGATTTTTGGTAGCTTCATTTTTGCTTTTTTAACTGCGAAAATAATCGTAACAACTTAAAGCGACGATAAAAATTATGATTACTTAATTTTATCAGTGTATCAAGAGTAAACAGGTTCACAATGAAATCGTCTTTTCAGGCCAAGCTTATACAGTTTATTTATTCATATGATTCTTACGTTACCTCATTGATAAGCATAAAAACAACGACGATGGTTCTCTTATCGAAGTAAAATGATGTAATTCACATTATGACTTAATCGATGGTCTTCTTTAATTCGATAAAAATAGTTACCTTTTTTTAACCTGTTAATTATAAAATTAATAAATTATTTCTGAAAAATTCCAATCGACATTTCTAAGTTAATTGAAAATATTGTTTAAATTAATACAAATTTAATTTTAATTTATTTAAAGTTTATAATTTATTAACAATCAAATTAACAAAATAAATATTGTGCATATCACACATTTTCAACTCAGAAAATCTAATTTTTGCATAGCTGGAAACGTACGGTAACTTTTGAAACAACGCGCTTAAAAATTGTATTTTTTTAAATTGATTAATATAATATTGCAAATTAGTAGAAATTAGGCCTCTTTAGCAAGCTTTTATTCTTAAAAGCGTGAAAGAATCATGCAGTTGTTATGAAAGCTTCTATCTCTCTTAATTAAAAGCTCCACGACCTCCGTACAATTTTATTAAAAACTTCGTTAGTTTACATTAAAAAAAAGGGACTAAAAAGCAAACTTTTTACGACGCAAACTAAAATTAGCGCGTCGATGAAATTTTCCACAAAACGTCTTCGTTTTTCCAGTCTCGAAGTTGCGCAACGGCGCAGACTCTTAGTTTCATGCGTGTCCACACGCACCAATTGGAAAATTACAAATTGAAGCGCAAGGAATAAACAAGCGAGTTATCGACTCCGTCGATAAAGCGACTCTCGAAAAAGTCCGCCTGCAGTCCGGGCGGCGCGTCGAATCGTCGCGATTTCGATTTCTCGCCGCGGCGCGCGCCGGGTAAAGCAAATTTTCGTGGCGCGCGCGCGCGCGAAAGAGTTTCGCGTCGCTCGCGTCGCAGGTGGAATGAATAACGAGCGGCCTGGGATTTCGTGCCGGCGCAGTTATGATGAATTCGATTGGGTAATCGCCGGGCCCGTAGGACGCTTCCCCGCGAGAGCGCGAGGGAGACCGAGCGAGCCGACGTGTGACGCCACGTTACCACGGTCTGTGGTTTTTAATACGCGTCCTACTTTCCGGAGCGAGCGGCTTCGCCTCTCCTTCTCTCTCCTTCTCTCCCGCCGAACGACGCGCGAGCGAGGAGCGAGCGATTCGCCGGTGCGCCTCGTTTCTCTTTTACCTGTTCGATATTTTTATCAGCCGCCTTTTTCGCTCGTTCGACTGTGAACTGTACTTTTCGAATTTTTCCTTCTCTTTCCTTCGATTCAGGATTTTTTCTTCGAGCTTATATTTATTTAGTAAATTGGATAGTATTTTACTTCCATTGTGTTTTGCGTTTTTCTCGGAATTTTCTCCAATTTCAAGTACTGCTGTCTGAGATGCACTGAAAGAGTACAATGTGAAACAAATATATTGTAGGAAATATTGTCTTTTTAGTTTTTCTTTCTTTCTTTTTGAATAAAACATATTAACTTATGAAATGTGGAAAATTGTCAAGCAATGTTTTCAGAAGAGGCACAAGCATTGTGACCAAAAGTTTCAAACGCTTTCACTTTTACTTCACTCAATGAGGAGGCAATTTAGGAGCCGTAACAATTGGAGGGACATACTGTGGGAGAAAAACAAGAAATTTTGACAGAATAATCATGACAATAGTGTAACTATTATTTACGTTTCTTGCAATAGTTGCTATCTTGCGTAATGTACATTTTTTAAAAAATCATTCTTTTCCTTTTTTTATAAATTTTAGTTTTATAAATAAGTTTTCGAAATATTTAATTTGCAATTAATATAAAACTTTTGCATTATTTAAAAAAAAAAATTTAATTTATTTCTTAACTCCTACTCGGAGAACAAAGTTTCATGAAAAATGACTTTAACTTTAGGTTTCACTAAAGTGAAAACAAAACGAAAAAAAAAAATTACAAAAAGTAGTACGAGTGACTAACAAATTAATAATACATGCAATAAAATTTAATATAAATAATATTAAAATTTGTACACGAATCACTACGCTATATTCAACATTTTTCTCCACACAGTTAGACTTGAAAAGTGAATTAACTGGTTAAAGAAACTGTGTAAGTCGATCCTCTTTCTCGTGAAATAATCGAAAAATGCGATCGCGTCCAATAATAATCCCGCGCTGCAGGCAGTACTGATGAATCAATCCCTCAGCCTCTCCCTCGCTCTTTTCTTAGCCGCGAGTCTTCCATCCCGCGCTGATCCTCGCGCGCGGCCGCATAAAAATGGCCGGGGCAGTAA
Organism: Eurytoma californica; assembly: GCA_035586675.1. Lineage (NCBI taxonomy): Eukaryota > Metazoa > Arthropoda > Insecta > Hymenoptera > Eurytomidae > Eurytoma > Eurytoma californica. The sequence goes on along the minus strand of JAXIUT010000001.1, from coordinate 15,275,067 downwards.
TTTCGCCGCGAGGATTGCCTCATCTCGCGGCGCGGCACTTTCGCATCGGCGATGATGTATGTGGTGTGCCACACCACCTCCCCACCGTGCGAGGCCTTCGTTTTCACTCTCTCTCTCTCTCTTTCTCTCTCACTCTCCGCTCGTCGGAGAGGAGATAACGTCGGCGCGTGCGCGACTGAAATCGAAAGTGGTCGTCTTGTCCCAGTGGCCCACTGACCCGATTACCCACTGACAATGACACAGTTTCCCTCCTCCTCGCGGAGCGATCGCCTCCTTCACCTCTCCTACCACCTCCCGCCTCCTCTCCCACGTTGCTCTATGTGGCTGCGCGCGGTGCAGTCTGCGTCTCTCTTTCTCTCTCACTCCGCGATTGCACTCTCGCTCTCGCGCGCGGGGCTCGCTGGCGCATAATGCGCGGCGCGGAGGAGTCGCTCGTGGCCTTATCCCCGCCGCCGCGGATTTGTTTGTTTTGTCGCCGAGGATTAGCCGGCCCCGAGCGAGCGCAATAATTTCTCGCTTAAAAACATTTACTCCCGGTTGGGTTTCGCCTCAATCGGGTTAAGAGGGAGTTAACTTGAAAGTACAGCGAATTTCGCTTAAAGCCGATATTTGCCTAAGACAAATATTGCTTTGTGTGCGCTACAAAAGTTCTTGGATAAATTCAATTTCGCTGCAATTTTAACTTTCGCGGCGAGGCTAATACGTGCGAATGTGTGCACTCTATTTTCATTTACTTTATATAGGAGATTGCGGTACACAATCTGGTTCTTGAAAAAAGTTAAGTTAAAAATTAAAAGAAATTCAAAAGCTTGAAATATTGAAAAAAAAAAGTAGACTTAGAAAGGTTCTTTTTAAAAATATTACAAAATTAAATTATTCGAATAAGTGTTATAATCTTTAGTTTTTGTTTTTAATTTATAAATAAATTTTTATTTATAATTTAAATTTTCGAAAATTATATTTCCGAAAGTTGAGATGCGATAAAAGTCTCACAACGATGTAGTTTCGCGTGCGAATACGGCGCCTGCATTTCCGTCGCGCACAGGACCTTCGTACGCTCGAGGCCCCGATTTTATTTTGTTTTCACGAAGGCCACCGATCGCTGTGCTCGCAAACGCGAAAATGCCCATCCCAACGAAAAGGCACTTGCTCGTTTTATGAGGCTCTTCGTCTCTCGTGTAATTGCGCCAATTAGGTTGCTTTCGGGTTGAAAAAAACGCTGCAGAGAGCGGGGATGCTGTACGCGCGCTTCTTGGACTTTGGTCAGAAGTTGAAGGGACTTTATTGTTAAAGAGAAAAAAAACAATTTTTTTATTGTTTAATTAGAATGTTTGTAACTTTTATTTTCTAAAATCACGTGTAAACGATAGCTCTAAATTGGCACGTGCATAGTTCAAAATGAAGTTTACACATAATAGTCACGTTAATTATTGAATAGTTGTACGGCTTGAGTCGGTTGTCCTCGCTTGTACATAAGATATTCTCTTCAAATGTTCAACTTATAACAAGAAAACTTTGGAGTTTAGCATTAGATCGAGAGCAGAATTTAAATGTAAAGATTAATGAAATATTTCATCATGTCTATAAATTTATTTATATCAATACACTTACTAATAAAACGAGGCATTACAATGTTACAAAATCAAATTGATGTTACAAATTTCATTGAAAAAAAAATTGCAATAAAAAGATCAATTGAGAAGATAGTGGCAAATAATATAAACGAGCGTTTTATTCGGCATGAGCACGGCGATAGAGATATTAGAAAGGAGCTATTTATAACGCAACGGGTAAAGAGACAAGGGAGAAAATGGAAAGAAAAAAAAAAGGAGGTGAGCGATAAAAAGACGAGAGCGGCCAATTGGCGGGCTGCTCGGCGGGTCGGCGACGTTGCGGTAGGTCCGAGAGTTTAACGAGTCCGGCTCTTTCGCGTATCACTTTCTCTATCTGGCCGCGTGGCTGTGTCTCTCCTCGGGCCGGCAAATTATTCGCCGATATTTCCTCCCGGGCCCCGCGTCGGTGCCCACTCCGGGCCCCCACCGCGTTTTGTAACGTTTTAACATTTTCCCAAGCGAGCCCACACGTACGCGCGCGCTTTGTGTGTGTCGGCCCGGCCAGGCGAAAGCCTCGTGTATTATTTCATCCCACATGTATAGGTATATCGCGAGTCGGACGGACGAACGCCTACTTTCGCTAGTTTTGCGTAAGATTACGTGTATGTGAGCGAGCACACGCGTCCACCGGCTGCTGCCTGTCTCACTCTCGTGGGCCTTTTGCTTGGCCAATGCTCCAACGGTCACTTTGGGATGCTATTGAGACTAGTCATTCAATCCCTCTTTGGCTCACGTTATCATTAGCCTAAAATTCGTAATTGTAATCCTCAAAATTGAAAATAAAAATAATTCCAAATTTATTATAAATTTTCAATCATGTAATTAATATGTTTCATTTTATATTAATTATTTGGTATCGTTTTTACTGTTAATTACTACAGCGTGTGAAAAGTGAGCTCGGGAAAATAAAATAAAAATGTCGGTTTAAACGATTGTTCACCACGAAGTCGGAGCGTTCGATTGTTAAATACGATTGTTTAAAGTTCAAGCCATTTTCGGAACTAATACATTCTGAAACAGAATCACCAATGAGTTTGAGATTTATCTAGCCGTTGAATAATTTATAGCTGACGGTTTCCTCATACCCCCCTGAATTAAAGCTGGGCGTGGAAAATATTTAGAGACAATTAAAGTCCCCAATAATTATTGAACAAAACTTAATACAATTATTTAGCAAAATAAAAAAGTGACGCATCATTAAAGGTGCATTATGTGGAAATTTACTACATTGATAAGCGGTGCGTAAAAAAAAATCGATACAATTTTAATTCGAAAGTTGATTGTTACAATGAAATGAATAATTGCTACAATTACATTTTGCAATTAAGCATATAATCTAGCAAACATTTCCATAAGCTTATTCCTTTTAATGATTCTCTTTGATATTTATGACTGAAAGAATTAAAACGTAATAAAATCTATAACTAACGTAGCATTCACGAATTCATAATATATTAATAATATAATATTGATTTCACAATAAATAATGTAGCAAGCATGCAACAGCCACATTACCATAAAATTGTCGACATTTTCAAAACTTGTAAAAAAAAGTCTGCCATCAGTTAAATAGACAAGTAAAGACGCGAAGTTGTCGAAAATTCATTCTGCTTCCAGACGGCGGGAAATCGAAAAGTAAACTGTACCGGCGTATCGGAGACATCTTGGCGTCGCCGAATGCAACTACTCTCGCGACGCGCTATAAGACAGGGTGACCTCATGCTTCTCTCTCTCTCTCTCTCTCTCCTCCCGCGCTCACGGTCGATGTCCCAATCGCTCGCGCCTCCTCCCGTGTATCCCCGGGGTTCTAAGTGGCGAAACTCCGCGCCGAAAAAAACTTTCTCCCTTAAAGCGCGCCGTCGCCGCCGCGATAAGTGAGGAAAGAGAGAAAAGGAAATCGGCGCGGAGGCCCCCGTCGACGGTTCGCTGGCTGCTTTTTTTTTTGTCGCGTGGGGCCCCGGCCAAAGGACCGTTACGTTAGGCGCGGGCAGAAGAAGCCTTTAGAAATCGCACTCGAGTCCCTCCGTACGGCGAGCCAGCCGCACTTTTCGGGTTTACGAAATTCTAACGAGGCCCACGCCAGGGAAGCGAGTCGCGTTTCGTTTTAGATTTCGCCGAGCGGAAGCTGCTCGGCCACCTCTCCGAAGCCGACTCGCGAGTAACGAAAATGCGAATACCTACCTTTTTTTTTAAATTTAGTGGCGAATGTCGCGATTGACGTTGCGCGTTTTTGGGAATTCTTATTTTTACCCGCGTGTATTTTCGGTTTAGTCTGTAAATTTAAAAAAAAAACGATATTCTCAAACATAAGGGAAAAAGAAACAAATAATTTAGGTTTGCAAAGTTTTCTAATATAATAAATATATAGATGCAAAAAAATCATGTTTTTGAAGAGTAAAATATTTTTTAAAACTAGTCGACAAAAAAAAATTGTAAAATTAATTTATTATAAAACGGAACTATCTTCTTTATTGAAGTCTAAATTTGTTGTCATCAGACTTACTATGTACTCATTGAAATTACGCTAAGCGCATCAAGAGTTGGAGTATATTTACTCCCAAGGCCCCCTGATAAAGCCCGCAAAACGACATGCAATCGTCCCAAAGACGAGTCGCACGGCCGTAAAGTAGCCTTCTCTTATCGAGAAAAAAGTGATGTTTGCGAGAGATGCAGAGCGGGAGATACCCTCGGCGGCGACGAGGGCTGAAGCGGGTCGCCTTATCGGCGGCCGTGCCATGGGCATTAGCGATGAATTATGTTACGTCGGGCTCGCGGCCTTTTTTTTTAATTACCTTTACCGCGACGCATCTCTACGCAATCGGATGCGCAATCAGAAGTCCTCGCCGCGACCGTGAATGAATACCGAGAGAAGCCCGAACGTGATCGGTGTTCCTTCGGTTTTTTTTCGCTCTTTCCTCTATTTCTTCCTCGAAGATTAGCTCGTCCTTTTACATATGCCGACGACGTATCACTACCGGCTTCGTGCTACGATGCATTTTTCAACGGCCGAATCCTACAATCTACGAATAGTTAAACATCCTTGGGTAATGTGCATTAAATGATAATATCGAATTTCATCGACTCGGACTTACTAATGATCCCAAATTCCTCGAAGAGTGATACCGTGATCAATTACATTAAACAGTTATTTCTCTCCAATTGTTCAGCTTACACTTTACTTTAAAAATTTAATAAAATTCGAACTCAAGTTTTTATATAACGAAAGCATCGGGCGAGTGTGCTTAAATCTTCATTATCCCGTGCTCCGCAATAGCCGTCAGCTGAAAAAAGTGATAAATCTCGGCGAAGACGTATCCGAAGTCGCGCGAAGAAGGAGAAACCCCGCGCTAATGAGAAAGTGCCTTTAATGGCGTTGCGCTCGGCGTTCGGCGGCGAAAAAAAGGCCCGAAGGATGTGTAGCGGGGCGCACGCGGTGCAACTTGCATTATACTGCGCCGCGCGACGATGACGCCGACGACCTCGACGGGGCTTGCGTGTGTTCGTGCGGCGCTCGCGCCGCTTTAAATACATCACGCACTATCACCCTATCCATTCCATTTCTACGAAGGTCAGCCGGTGTAGCGCGCGCGATTCTAAGTGGGTCTCGACCACTTGGTTAGTGTGTCATGGCATACTCGCTGCTGAATAAACTTAATCTCAATATCGGCGTTAATATGCCGGGGAATTCTTTTTGGGCATGTTTTGCTCTTCCGATCGCCTGTTTCGCGATTTGTGCGTCTCCCCTCCGGACCCCACTTTATCTCATTATTGTTCGGTGCTAATTAAGTGGACTGCCCTTGTTTGCAACACATTGTTTTGATGCTCATAAGCAGACTAGTTGATTTATATTACTATTTTAAGAATAATGTTTATTGCATTGCTAGATACATATTAAGAAATCGTGTATTAAAATAAATGCTAAGGGAGAGTGGATCATAAAGGGATATAAAGAACAATGATTCAGCGGCCAGCAAGTGAGCTATAAAGTTTATCTGCAACCCCGTAAGCACGAATTACTTAATACATACCTTGTTTGAGGGATTACAAATCAAATTTAGATCTCCTGGTTTCATTATACCCTCCTTATTCTTATATTCTTAAATTCTCTCTAGAAAAGATAAATATCAAGTTTGCGCGTTTTTGGCATCAGCACACTGACCTATAAAAATTATCAAATCTCTAGGATCTCTAGGACTTTTCCATCAACAGTTTTAATGATTTTATGGATAAAATATATTATGAAATTGGAATAAATAAAAGCACAGCGGAGTCGAATACAACGTCACCCAAAGATTTCATCCGCAAGCTAAAAAAAAGATACAAAGGAAAGTTCTTAATTCGTAATATCAAGAAATACGATCGCCGTTATTCTTTCTTTGTCTAAAGAAAAAGAATTAGGTCGACATGCAATAAATAAAAGAGAGGGAAAAAAAAGAAAGAAATAAAGAAATGTGCTGCTTATCATGTTTACACAGCGAAGCAACGAACTCGAGATTCCGCCGAGCTGCCCCCAAAAAATTCATCACCGCCGTCATCTGGCCAAACATTCGATCGGCATTATCGAGTCCGAGATCGGCCGGCGCGCCCGCCTCGTGAAAAGAGGGAGAAAAAACGAAAGTGACGTCATAATCATCTATAAATAAGTTAGCCGCGAGCCGAGTGCGAAATTGGGTTACTCCGCAGGAAACTACTCGCGATTTATCATTCGTCCACGTCAAGCGGTGATAGCGCGGTCAGTGCATCGTTGTCCAAAATCACGATTTAGCCATTTTTTCTTAGATCAACAGTTGGGATGATAGGAAGAAAATACATTTGAGAGTTACTTTAGTCGTACCCTTAGATCAACTATTTTTATTATTAATCATTTCCTCCATTATACAATTAATCTGATTTTATTTTCGAAAATAATAATTGAATCAAATTTTATTCATGAGAATTCACAATGTTAAAATTTTTATTTATAGTTAATTTTCTAATTAATTTGTGGTAAAAAATGTAAATAATCTTTTACTTGATAACATAAACTTTTGGATTTGATAAATATATTTTGATAACAACTAATCGTTCATTAAAAGTCAACAAAAATTATATTTAGCTCCACGAATCGTTCAGCTGTCACTTTTGTACTAAATTAAAATTTTGCAGAATTACGCAATCGGAGCAGTAACTAATTTTGGCTTCACTTGAACTTTCTTTACATCAATTTTTTAAAAAGCGAGTCCATCGAGTATTGCAAAAAAAAAAAGAATTGGCAAAAATACGGAGGAAAAAAGGATATGAAATTTTGTAAGAGCGCTTCTTCTCCGCGCGGAGAGAACATTCGCGACGGCTCTGTCGTAGCCATTGCTGCCAGTTCGTGAATGCGCAATATCTCCGAAACGGATCGAAGTATTGAGCTCAAGGTTCCCGGACCGATTCCTACACGATTTTTTTTTAATAGTTTCGGCTTGTCGCGCGCGAGCCGCTCGTGGTTACGTTATACCAGCCGCCCCGAGTGAAACGCGCTACTTCGTAATTCCGACATTTTTTCGACCTGCTTTTGCGAAAATCATAATTGCACGCCGCCAGCTGAGCTCCTCCAGTGCTACTGATGCAAAGACAATGCGACTGATCGAGTACTCGATGTTCAAGCTTATTGATTATTTACCTGTTTAATTAGGTTTAGATTTGCGGTTTACGTATTGATATAGCGTTGCGTATAGCGCTTTAGAAATAAAATTTCCATATTTTCTCACACATCAAAATGTATTTACGCACTCGTCCATTCCTAATATAGTAGTATCACGGTTCCATTATTTCGAATTGACTCTGCAAAATCGCTTTACTCAAGTGAGAATTAAAAGAGAAATAAAAGGTTCGTCGATCTCGCAAGATTCGCTCTCATTAGCGAAAGAAGCATTGAAATTCTACGACGACTTGCATGGCGACCCCAATTCCCCATCGCTCGGTCGCGAGAGCGCGCGCGAAAAAACCGTCCGCGAGTGCAGGCCGCGCGGCGTCGAGAAAACAAGAGCGCGAAGTAGAGAAACGGCACGACAACGTCTTTCTTCTTTTCCCCAATCCGTTTGTCCGAACACATCCTTTCTCGCGGTGGTATCTAGTTCAAGGCGGCTCATTATGCATTTTCGATCGGCGAGGGAAAAAAGCGCGCAAAAATTTTCGCCTCCAGCGCGCGGCGATCTCCTTCGGCGGCGAAAAAGTCGCGCGCCGGCCGGGAGAGGAAGAATAATTTTGAGGCGCGCGTGGGGAACAGGGCGGGGGAGAGTGGGAATCGCGCTCACGGATAAGAAATGTGTGTCTAGTTTAGTGGGCAAGTAGGTCGCGAGGGAAACCGTCGCCGACGACTACGGCGCGATTACGCAATGCAGTTCCAGTGTTATACAATTATTGACTCACCGGATTAACAAGTCGCCTGGGTGAAAACGAAAGGTACGCTCCCCCCTCCTGCCTTCCTCGACCGCCTCCTCCTCCCGTGCTCGGGCTCTCCTCTCGCTTCTTTGTCCCCCATCGGTTTCCCCATTAATAACCCGTAGTCGTCATTTCTTTCTCCTCATACCTCCGTCTCGCTCGAGCACTCTCTCTTTCGTTTCAATCGCCGGGCTTCAGTGCAGCCTTCCCGAGGATAGATGGCACTGAACATTACACTTTTTTTAATAATTTCATTTAATGATAACATTTATTTTTTCGCATTAAAAGTGATCTTCAAGTTTAATTAAAAATAAATTTAAAAAAAAATTACATTCAAAGTCCGGAGAATTTTTATTTATGAAAGTTTTTTTTTGTTTAATAAAATGAAATATTCTAGAAGAAAAATAGCTCTGCTAATCAATCGATATTAAACTGGAACTCAATGACTATATACATGAAATTGCTAATGTCGAACTGTGTATGACACAGTTTTTTCACTTTATTGTACAGTAGCCGTTAATGTAATCGCACATTAAAATACTTAAACTAATTACGATCAAAATCTAGATTTTATTAAAAATAGCAAATTATGAACACCCGAGCGTCTAAAAAATAAAAACGTAAATGCATAATATTTCATTGAGTAAATTAACACTTATTATGTAATTTTTTAAATTATGATAATAGAAACTATCGTTTGTATTCATAATTTTTAAAAAATTGCAATTAAAAAACTCCTGCATACTTAACAACTTAATACTGCGTAGAAACTGAATCAAGTGACACAATGTCGTTAAATTAAGTACACAAATAAATGGATCATGAATATTCCATGAAATTTGAAAAAAGGCCCGAGGTCCAGCTAACGCACTTGGCCACCCACAGGCTAGCAGCGATGCAATAAGAGAAAAAAAAGGAATTATCGCGAAGCGCATAACCTGAAATTATTTTCGTCCTTGCAAGTTGCGCGGCCTGTAAGTGTGTACATAAGCTCGCGCGTATCCCCCTGCCCGGTTTTTTTTTCTGCAGCACGTCTTCGGTGGCGGCCAAGGCGGATGCCTCGCTCGCCTTGCCCCAGTCTCGCGGCGAGCTCTGGCTCCGCGAGTGCAGCCACGAGAGCCGTTAAAAAGAAAGTTTTTTTTTTAAGTTTCGCCGGGCGATTACGCGATCCCCGATTCTGGCCGCTACCAGTTGTACGATGCAACGCTTTATCTCGTCGTAATTTGGACTGTAGTACCCCGTGGGAGGGTAATTTTCGCGCTCCTTTTTTCTTCCGGTCTCCGACGCGCTTCGCCGCCGCGGCTTCGTTCTTCAATCTTGACCTACTTCTTTGTTAATCGCAAGCGCTGGAATTGCATATTTATCAAATACGACGCGCTACTATTTGACATTGGATCGTATAACAAATTTAATTGGGCTTTCACTTTTCTGCCGTTGCGAGGAAAAGAACTTTTGCTTTTCAACTCGCGATAATGAATTGGAATTTGTTTAGTACAAAATTAAAATGTTCAATTTTTACGCGAGATTAAAAAAAGATACTGTCAACACGTAAAATGCCATGTTTTGCGAAGTAATAAGTATTCGCAATAATCGAAATAGAGAACCTCGAGAATTTTTATCGTCCGAGCTCATCGCGGAGATGTTGATGCAGGTCGCGAAGAATCGGCGCTTACCGACGTAACCAACTTATCGAATAGAAAAACAGAGAGGAAAAAAGAGCATAACTCATTGCACGCTCTTCAAGGATGCATGCATGCACGCGGAGTGCGGCTCGCGCGCGTCTTTTTGCTCGTGATGCGAAGTTCAAGGGTGACAGATTATATGGGGGATTTCAGGGATTGGGGGCAGAAATTGCACACTGGGGCTACCTTGACCCCCTATGCGCTTTCTCTCCGTCTCGCTCTTTCTCTCGCCTTGGACGGTGAATTTCAGTTTCGTCGGCGCGCGCGATCGATTACAAAGATTTTTTTTCGATACCCTAGCCGCCGCGGCGACCAGCTATTCTGGTTTTTAAAAGGGAGAGATTGCGCCCAAGGCGTTTGGCGGATTTTTATTTCTTTTTTCTCTTTATTTTGAAAAGAGAAATCGCGCGTTCAATTTTAATCTTGCTTTTGTTCGTGTTCATTTAGCGAAAATATATAGGCTGAGCGACCCTGACCGACTTTGCGCTCGTCCTTATAAATACGAATTTTTGTATTTTTCAAAAAGAGTCATATATTTTCCTTATTTTTATAAGTAGCAATTTTTTTAAATAATTAGAATAATAATTTAAAAAAATGTATTAAGCAATTATTTTAAATTCCAAGGTTGACGTGCATAAAAAATTGAACGTAAACTTCTCACTTGATTTCGAACATGTTTAAAACGAGATTTTTATTTTATTTTTTTCCATGCGGAATCAATTGCAAATTAAACTAAAATATAAGATGACGTAAAAGAATTAATTTAACAGCCCATAATGTAAATGTTTTCACAACATATTTTTTATGTAATTTGAGAACTTCAAAATTATTTCTTTAACGCTATACGTAAATTGCTTAATTTATGATTTAGTTGTATTAATATTTTTTTCATTGAATTGAAGAAAAGCTAAATAGATTTTAAAAAAATAACTGCTTCTTTCAGTGAGCTACACATTGTTTATACTGTTATAAAAAAAGTAATTTGCGATCGCATTTTGGTGAAATCGCACGTAACGTCGAAAAACGAACTTTTTCGTAGAATGTGTGCTTACAGGTGCGCGTGTGAATGCGCACGCTGAGAATCGATTGTCGTCCTACGTGAAAATCGATGCTTACGATGTTGGCGACGCCAATAAGGGCGCGAGCGTCGGAATTCGAAAACGAGAGCGTGAGATAATGGGTGGAAATGGATGGGAAATAAACGTGTGCATGTGCCTGCAAAGAGTCAAATTCTATATTCGAATCCGATCCGAAGAGTATTTTCAGACTTGTTGAGTTTCGATTTAAAAGGCATTATTTTAAAATAAATTTTTACGAAGGAATTTTACAAGTTACTTGAATAATAATTAATTGTTTTACTATTTTTTTTATGTAAATCATATTACATTTAGTCTGACGTTTCATGAAAAACTTTTGTAACCGATAGTCGTATGATTTTTAAATAAAAATTAATTTCCATTCTCCACATTAAAAAATAAATGTCGTAATCCAAAACATTGATTTTTCGAAAAAGCTACTTGTTTCGGATAATTTACTAGCGGGTAGTACAGCTACATCAGAAAAACTGTTTCGTTTGTCAAACTGTAAATTCAAACACGATTATTCAGGGAGAATCATTTGTTATACGGATAAATGTACATAATTGAAATACGACGACATTTATTTACAGAACGATTGCAGCGACCCTTGCATTCGATCCCATTTTTCCTGAGACATTAACATCCATACCAAATCATCGTTTCGCGTCGGAAAAAATTGAGATTTCACGTGAGAAACACTGAATAACAGGATAATATTTCTAACGCGAGATAAAGTTTTATAAAGTACTTATTCAAGCCGAAAAGAAAGAGATCATTCACTTTTCAGCCACGTGAAAAGCCCGACGTACAGCAACAGTTGTGCGCCCCGAGAGTTGACTAGAGTAGATGGTTCGAGAGGCGAGGAGGGGGGACGTGCGCGGGGGGGCAGAGCGCCTGCCGGCACCTCGTGTGCACTCTCGATGCATCTATCCACCTATCCGTCCGTTCGTCCGCCCATCCATCCCCCTTTCGCGCGCGGGGGAGTCTGCCTGGCGGGGGAGGCGCGCGCGCAATCAATAACGCTCTGACACACTTACCGAGTAAACCTGGCCTAGTTTCGCGACCTCATTCCTCCGTCGTCACCACCGCTCCCCTCGCCCCACCCCTGCGCCACCACTCCCACGCGCTCGTCTACGCGCGATTATTTTTGCTTTCGCGCTCGTTTCGCACTCGCCCGCTGTGCTCGCTTCTGTATTTTATTTTGAGCCTTCGAGCCGACTAAATTCTTTATGGCATTGCGAAACATTCGACGTGAATTTTTATATTTCTCCCAAGTTTTTAAAGCGATATTGATAATTGAATTGGCGGAGAACGTTTCTTTCGAATTAGCCAACTTCAAAAATTGTCTTGCGATATCCTTTTGTTATGCATAATTCATAAATATCAATTTTTTCTAAGGAATTATAATTTTTTATGGAATAAATAAGACAATTTTTTAAATAGACGTGCTATTAATATCAAATTGCAAGTGAAGTGTTTTTCTATTTACGTGTAAATTTATGTAGCAAGGGTAAAAGTATCGCGATCCATTTGCCTTTATGGATGGATCAATCGAGCTTTAAAGAGAAAAATGGAAAGATTTTTTCACCATAATGAAATATAGTATTCTGTTGTTACACCATATTTTCACTAAAATAAAGTTTAATATAAAAATAAATAGATATACATTAATTAGCTAATTAGCTAATCTTACGGACAAAAAAAAAAACTCCTATACAAAAGGCTTATACAAGACGTGTAATGTAGAGGTAAAATACAGAAGAGGATGAAAATAAAAATGATGATTTAACCATTTGTAAATATGAAATTTACAATAAATAAACTATTCTATACTATTCTAAAATTATATTTTCGAATCTTCACCTTCAGGGCTAATACAATCGTTAGAGATCCGGGTGCGATTCTTTATGCTTTTCATAATTTCAAGCATAAAAGAATTTTATAAATATGCAACATTCTTTAAAAGAAAAAAAAATTTAATTTGAAATTTTAAAAACAGAATGCGTAAAATTTTATTTTAATAAAAGATACTTAATACACCTTAATAATTTTTTTACATGAACAGCGGACATGATTTCTTTTGATAACAAAAAGTTCCATTTCTAACAAGTTTTATCGAGTTTATTTATTGCGGTATATTCTTAGTAAGTAGGTCAAAAAAGAGAAAATGAGCATTAGACTAATGAAGTTCTACTGTTGTGATGTACATCAATTCAACTGTAGTAGTGACAAAGCCGTCAGCGCAAATGTAAATGACAATTCTTCTACCTAATCACTAGAGCGATTCGATTGCAAGCAATTTATTGCAGGTTATTATATAAACTTGCTGTTCGATTTTATTGATGTACGTGTCTTTTGCTTTCACGTCTATATCCGTATTACATTGCGTTAATATAAGTTCATCCGTAATTTTATTTTTTATAATTTATGATCAACCGTAAAAAAATTTTGTTATGGAATATTATCCTGAATTGAAAAAAGTTGCTCGTACCTTTTCATGCCCATTATTCACACACAAGAGAAACAAATTTTCACGCAAAAATAAGTTTCATTATTCAAGGTGTCTTACATGCCATTAAACTGGCCGAACGTAAAAAAACAGAATACCCGGTGAGAAATACGAAAATTTGAAGAATAATCGTCCTCGCGAAAGAGCAGAGACGATTGCCAATATTTCAGCGGCGTTATTGAAACCTTAAGTGAAAATAACTCCAGCACTTCACTTTCCCTTTTTTTACTCCCTCTCCTCTTTCTTTCTTCCCCACGCTCCAGCTCCCCACTATTATTATTATATTGCTCTTTAGCGCGGGAGACCCAGAGTTTCTTTTCTTTTTATCCTTTGTTTCTGCGTCTCTTTTTTCGACAATACGTGTACCGAGCGATAATTATGCGGATTGAGCAATGCAAACTTCTCTTCCTGAGCTTCATGTTCTTTCTTACGGCCCTCTTTTTTTTCGCCCCCTTTTCCACTTTGAGCTGCGTAAGTTTATTGAGTTAACTCGCTGAAAACGCTTCTTTGTCTTTTTTCAAAATTAATTTCTTTAAGCCGTAATTTGAGGTCTGCGGTGCACGATGTGACCTTGATTTTTATTACGATAGTAATGGCTTTCGCAATTACTCAAATGGTGCACTTTTTTAAGTTCGTTTTATTTCTGATCTCGAAAACATTAAAATTTCTCTCACAAAACGGATTCACGTATTTGCTTTCAAATCAAGCTTATTATTTTAACGAAGAAATATCTCTAGATAATTGGTTGCAAATAATAAAAGGTCTAGTAAAATTCAATCGACAAACTTATGTTTTGCATTAAATTAAACTAGAATTTTTAGTAAAATATAAATTCATAATACCCACTTCTCGCATCAAGAGAATGGATCTTATATTGACGTACATGGAAAAGCTTCTTATTCGCAGAGATGCATTTCTAAGCTATTTATTACTGCATTGTTGTATTTTCTTGAAATTTCTAAGTTACTTCAATATTTCGATTACAATTTGCTCTGTCAGTTGGTGTAATGTGTCAGTATAATTCTTGAAATAGTATGCTTTAACTCTGTTTGAAAGTTAAAGTAGCTCAAGAAAGTTTTAAAAGGTTGATTTTCATTGTTTTGCTTCTGAATGCAAATACAAAACACAATGTGAACTACATTAGAGTCCGTTTTACTGGGGTCGTTATGACATCATTGAAACTAGGTAACTGTATTTTCTGGAACATGCGTACCCTATTCTCCTTTTAATTTCTCTGATATTTGATAAAAGCATCGCGTAAAAAAGACCTCGAGAGTACCACAAACTTGCGCAACCCGTAATGTTCGTAGAACAATATGTATTTATTACAATAGAATTTTTTCAATAGTATCACTTTGATGATATGGTCAGGCTATTTTATAATACTATAATCAAGTTACTAGAGTTGCAAAATTATTAATTTAAATTAATTAACCAGTAAGTTCAATTTTTTCCATATAGGTTTTAAAGAAATAAATAGAAAAATTTTTAAAGCCGTTGAAAATGTCTAGTAAAGATAGGTATAATTAGCGATGTTCGTTTAAAAAGAGAATCTTCGTGTCTTACTAATCTCAGTGTGCAACTACTTGTAGTAATATTGTAAGCACATTATCTCATTAACCTTGATTATACCTTGCTCAATCTACAATTTATTTTTTTTCTCCTTTTACTCGTACCATCAGCGCCTAAAAATCACAAATGAAAATCATCGTAAATTTAGCTTGCCCCGGCAAAAATTTGCCCTCGCAAAGACATTCCCAGTGTGAGAGAGTATCAAAGGCAGTATCCGCGCGCCGCGCACCCTCAGGAATGAAAATCCAATGGTGCGAAGCCGTACACAGCGACGAGACGTGCGGTGGAAAAAAAAAAGGCCCAACGGCTAACCTTAGCGGCCGCGGGTATACAAGCCCTAGTCGCGGCGAAAGGACGCGGCGGCGTTATTTATATCCGGGCCGCGAGTGTGCAATGCGCGCGGTGCATGTGCACGCAATCCTGCAGTAGTGTAGGTTCGGGCACGAGCAGACCGGCCGCTCGCTCGCTTCTAGAAGCGTGTGGCGTAGCGCGTGTGCAGCAGCCGGCAAGTGTGTCAAGGGCAGAGCCGACGCCGGCAGGGCTCTCTCGCCGCGCAAGCAGCGCCGCGACGGCCGAAGCGAGCGCGAGAGAGCCCACTCCTTCCAATGCACGTGCGACGTTGGAGAAAATGTCGATGGGGATATATCAAGAGCGGCGAGTTTGCGACGCGCCCCAAAGCTTCCTTTTTTCTACGCCGTAATAGGATTCTCCTTTTCCTTGTTTCCTGAGTTTACAAAAAATTCTCCTTTTTCGTCGTGAACAATTAATTCGTTAAAAATTATTAATTATTCATTATAATATTAATTATATTATTAATTAAGGGGATGCCGAAATAATTCTGAAGCTCTAACTTATCAACATTTTGATTTTTCAATTTATTCGTAAATGCAATGTCAAAACCGCCTAAAAATGTGAAGGGTAATAGAAAACATTATAAACTTTGTGTCAACACTTCGTTTTATACAAGCAAACCTCAAAAACATGAATTTTGTTTTCATTCGAATAATACATTTTTAGGTTATCC
>JAXIUT010000001.1:15243887-15259080 GCA_035586675.1 Eurytoma californica | reverse complement strand
CTAATTAGGCAGTACAAATATGGCCATAAGTTGGTATACTGCCCATAATATATGGCGAATTTTCTACCAGGGAAGTATAATCTTCAAAAGGTAGCTTTATATATTTTTAAAAGTATAAGTTAGAAATAGTAAAAGAAAATAATTTGTTCGCAGCTGATCTTTATAAGAGTTAAAGGTACAGATGACAGAGTTCACACCTTGTAAATAAGCCGATAATTTAAACCGCCAGGAATAAAAGTCACTCCCTCGTCGCTAAAAGTCATTCCCGCGCGAATACTTGCACGAAGTCAATCCGCCCGAGTTCCAGCGCCCATATGCAGCTGCCGGTCGGTCTATCTCCGGCATCGGGGGCTCGCGGAATAATAACGAGAGCGCGGCGTTAAATTCGGTGCGTGCAGGGGCTGCGCCGTGAGACGCCTAATCGTGCGTCATTATCGTTGCAATAAATTTCGCGAATGATACGCGTAAATCATTGATAAGCATCGCGCCTGCCGGAGCGCAACGGCGCCGATACACATCGGCCGATCGCCGCCGCCGTCGTGTATTGTTTATTAATCGGGACCCCGGGCCATGCTCGCCGCGGCGGTTGCCTGTTTGTTTTACCTCTCGGCTAATGTCGTCGCCCGGCTTGACGCCGCGGTCGTGCCTCCAGCTCGCGGCGCTACCCGCTGTGTATGCACATGCATTGCTCCTTCGAGATTTTGAAACGAGAGTTGCCGTACCTGCTGATCGGTGAAAACTTAATAAGCCGACGTCTAGGAAGTTTTAGGCCGGAGAGTGATGAGTCGTGCAATTTTTTTTCTCGCGGGGAGTGAGTGTTTCGCGACGGGATGCGTCATAGCCCGCGCGAAACGTGACCAACATGCGACGGAACTTTGACATGGTGCACAAGACGGCGAGTCGCGAGTCATTCGGTTATTCTTGCCGTCGCGAGGTTTTAATATTCAAATTAAGAAGGCGCATTGCATCGCAAGCCGTGTCCCGCCTCGGGATGTAGATTTGTTCGAAATACACGTACAATGTTTCTTCGATCATTTTTTTCTTTCGTATACTTTGTGCAATATTAAATGGCTAATTACTTATCGGCGTGGTAAATTTCAAATCTCAAGAGGCAGGCATAATCTTGCCAATTAGATTTATTTAAAATTCAAATTAGCGCGACAAGCGAACGGTTATTTTAAAACCGCCTTTATCTCACGGTATATTCAGAAAGGCACAAGGAAATGACTGTTCCACTCGGCTGCACCACTTATTATCTCAATGTCTCGGCCTCATCTTTTGTGCATTGCAAGAGGAAGGCAGAGGTGTTGCGCGAAAGTGAAAAGAAACTTTACCGGAACGGACTTCCTCTCTCCATTTTTATCCCCCCCCCCTCCCTCGCGAATTGTTCGATTATACGACTCGTTTGCAGCTTGATAATTTAATTTTCAAATCGCGTCGTGTATCACTTGATTGATATGTATAGGTACTATTCATCGAGCTACTTAAAAGCTTTTGCAAATGTATTGATGATAATAAAATTGTTAAATGCAGATATAAAGAAAGAGACAGACATCTTAAATTTATCTTGATATATCAATGACATATTTATATAAACGAAAGAAAATAGGTAAATGTATATTCTTAATTGTATCTGAAAAAAAATTAGTATTTTTTTTAAGCATGAATTTTAATAAAATTTATCTGTTGATTATTATTAATCTTTGTAGGTGCGAATAAAAAGCGCAAAAATTTATTTTCAAAAATATCGTAAATATGACGGAATTTGCACAAAGAGCGACGATTCCCGAAAGATGAAAGGTTCCGCGATGAAGACATTGCGCGCGAGCGTGCAAAGACATCTGCCACCGCGACGATGAAGCTCGGAACGAGGGAGAGCGCGAACTCGACAGCTAGCGCCACGCACTATCATTGCATGCGGCGGCGCTACACAGACGCGCGCGCGCGCGCGGCCGCGACAAAGCCGGGAGGGGAATTAACGCCTGTCCAGCTTTTAAGGCTACCTGTTATTCCGCGGCGACAAGGCCTATTTATATTGGCCTAGATTCCGCGTTTATGCCGCGCAAGCGAGCCGTCTCCACCGCGAGCTTCGCAAGCCAGCTGCCCCCCCCTCCTGTGTGGTCGCGTTTGATGAAAGAGGCGCGCGCTTGATCCAGCGAGTTTGTGCTTTTCCAGGACAGTATCGGATTCAAAGGATAATAGCGTTACCTTCTTATTTGTGTATTTATTCTGGAATGACGAGATATTCATCTATTTGCATATCTTGGCGTGTGGTATAAATAAAGACTACTTATTTGTTTTATTATTTTTAATTAAATTATACGGGAGTTACCCTTAAAGTACAAAATTAAATATATACTCAACGCAATGGTTTTAATAATATGCAAGAAGCTTTATTTACATTTCTTTTACGTTTTTAAAATAATAAGTAGTAAATCGTTTTTTCTGTTGAATTGGATCCAATTGACTTTGGTAATGAAGCTAAAGTTAATTTTGTGTTCATTGATTGGAATAAATGTTGATATTTCTTGAGTAACGTTTATAGCAACATGTACAATCGCGTCAGTTAAACAATTTTTTCTACAAAGCACCTGAATCGAGACATCATTATCGCAGCGTAGCGGCAACAAAAGATCAATGCACGGTATGATTGAATAACAAAAAGCACGGCAAAAACGAGCTTATTATATAAAACAGGCCGCGCCGGGTATACAGTTCGTCAGTCACAATCGAGTGCGCAAGCCACGTGCTCGCACGCCAGAATAATCGTGACGCCGGCGCAATTCTCACGATCCAATTTGCGGCTCCGCGCGCGCCGGTCTAATTTATGGGGCCGATTATTTTTGCGAAAGCACGCGACACAAAACGCCGCCGCCGCCGCCGCCGAGTGATCCTCCGCGCCGGGATCGAACCTCGACCGATCGACGCGCGCGAGAGGGCGGCTATTTTTGGCGGCGAATTTTCGCCGCCTTTATCGGGGGTTTTAGCGCGGGAGCGCCCCCTCTTCCCCGCCCCGCGATTCTCGACGCGCTCGGAGCTACTTTTGGCCAGGCCGGCTTCGCTAATTAATGATATTTTTGGAGAACGATTCGAGCCTGCCGCGTTGAGGCGAGCGTTAGACTTATTATATACTTTTTTTGCAATCGTTACATTAAACAGAGAATTAGCATGAGAAAATTTCTAAAGTTTCTGTTATTAGCTAATGCCTTTTATGATAGGTATCTTTTAATATTGCAGGTACATTCAAATCCTTTGTATGATTCACAGTGATTATTACTAACTGGATACTGTTTTGTAAAAAAAATAATCTACTGATTTCCGATTAAATTAAATGGCTTTTGAAGTACGCGTTTTAAATATTAAACAAATCTACGTTATTATACTCATTCTTATTTGATGTATGCATTTAATACTGTTTATAGCCGAAAATAATAATGTTGTAGCTTCATATAAAATGTAATGTATTACCAAAGAATTAATTTAGTTTAATCAATTTTAATTGCTTATGTCGGACAGCAAATTGGCGTACGCTATTCTTGGCGTTTCTTTAAATAATTCAATTAAGAAAATTGGTGCAAATTTAATGATTCCACGCTTAACACGACATTATTATTGCTATTATTATTTTTTGTAACCGATTAAGCCGTTATTTATGCACATCGGCCAATAATTACTTGAAATTTCATAATTTTGCAAGAACATTCTATTGCTAGGTATTAACGCTGACTAAAAGAGGTTTCTAAAAACAAACCTATCCCCTCTTTAAAATTTACGAAGGAAATCGTTACGTTGGAAGTTCAGGTCGACGTGGTCTTGATCGCATTATCCCTGACACGCATGTAAGCAACACACTTTTTAAAATTATGAAGCAAAACTTTTTTAAAAATTGAAACTTCAAAAATGCGCAAATGTCACTGTCAGTGAAATTAATTAAAAATTGAATATTTTGCATCATTATAGTAATTTATAAACATGATTGTCGAAGGAGCAATTAAAAACTTGTACATGTTTGTAATTCAAAAGTTGTATATTTTTAGGATCTAACGCATCCTATTCAAAAGTTAAGACATTTAATTTTAAACAATTTTATACCTTCAGTCAATTGTTTCTTTGATGCTTTACATTCTTAAAGCAACGCGTATTCGTACGCATTTGATTGACTTATATACTACCCCACTTAAAAATTCCACCGATTCATTTATTTAGGCAATAAAATAGGTCAGCCCAAGCATCGTCAATACGTTATGAATAAAACAATTTATGTAAAATAAAGTTCTAACGCCACCGTTGCTGTCGATCAAAAATAATGCTGAAGCATCCACAAATAGTGGCGGCGGTAATCGAGAGGTGTGCTTTTAAATACTTTCGTCGTCGCTCACTTTCTATTAGCGATGCGTTTTAATTGCAGCGCGCATTCAAGGTCGGGGCTCCGGCGCGCGCCTCTTCGCCGGATGCGCGCATTCGTCATAGTCCCGCGCTCACTGTGCGTTTGGCCTTTTTTTCTTTTTAATGTAACGCCGATTCGCGTTTAATCGTGTCGATTGCGTCGCGGGGTGCGCGATGAGGATGCCCGCCGCACAATGCCTCCATTGTCTCCGACACGTCGAGAGATGGACCGGTCAGCTCCGCGGGATCAAATTGTTCCTTTACAATGGGAAATCCGAGCGCAACAACAATTTCATTGTTGACGGACTGTTTGTTGTGATTTCGTTGCGAAAGGATTCGGCAGATGGGGGTGATTTTATTGTCTTTTTGATTAGTTAACATTTAATTCGCGTTGATTAGCAATTTTTGTGATAATTGCGAAGTAATATTATTTTTTTAGTGCAATAAAAAATTAACAATGTTGATAAATTGTCTTATTTGTGCGTTGTATTTCATGTCTTATATTTAATCGCCGAATGTAGTCTATATTAAGAGCGTTATTATGTCTCGACTTTGAATGCAGCTTTTTTGGGCAAATAAAGAGCTTAAAAGCAGCTGTGCATACGTGTACCGTCAACCAGCAAAAAGATACATCCTGAAATGAAGTTTAGCAAATCGTAAAATACGTTTGATCTTATAATATCGCTTTCGGTACAATTTCCACTAAATATCTTTTCTCTCCATTACTTTTATTTTAAATTGTATGGTATGCATAAAGTTTATATTTAATTACTTAATGCTGAATTTAAATTGCACTTTAATCGTTTAATTTAAATTTCACTGTATTTTATGGATTATATAGACTCACACCTATTCGAAATATTGATATTGTAATAAAAATAGAAAAGTATTTAAAAATAAATTACTGTCAAACATCGTTTACTTCTACAAAGTCAAAACAAATTGCGAGCGCGGTAAATTGAGTAAAATTTCTCGGAAGGCTGTTTTCTCAGTCTGGAAAAAAGTGAAAAGCTCAACGCACTCCGTCGTCTCTCGCGGAGCTTCGCCGCGCCTTGGGAGCGCATCGCGCGTCCGCGTCGCACGAAGAAAGAACTTGCAGGGGCCTCTCACTCTTTCTCACTCCTCTCCCCACTCCCGAAAATTACTTGCAGATGTCGGATTCTCAATTATAGCACAAAGAGAGGAAGTACGGCTCTCGTGCTCGGCCCACGACGCCCGGGCTTTAAAAGAGTGTAAACTCGTTCCGAATTTAGAGTCAAGCCCTTTTGCGCCGGCCTCCTCCCCCGCTCGGGCCCGCGTGCAACTAGGTCACGTGCTTTCCGCCTCGTCGCCCGACGCGCGATTTTTTTTTTGCCTTGCTCCTTCTCGGAAAGTGCCGCCTCCTGCGTCTTTTCCTTCCTTTCGCTTTAGACCTTTTTTTCTCCCTTATCCGGCCGCTACTTTCATTATACTTCGCGCGAGCGCGGCCCAACGAAATATGGGCCAAGATTTCTGCGAACATTGTCTGGCACTTTAAATAGAGTCCGCGTAAGATTTGCCGCCCTTTTTTTTGAGATCTAATGTACTTTTGCGTGCTTTGTGCTTCTTGCGCGCGACCAGAAGAAAAATCTCACTTATCGGTTCTCATGAGTAAAGTAATCCTGGAAATTGCGCTCACTTGCAAAATGATCTTGCGTCCGACTAATTAAGCAACTTGGCTTTTTCGCCTATAATTCCTGTATATTATTTATATAATATCGTCGGGCGATAATCTTTCCCAGGCTCCTTACGTAATTTGTCCAACGGCACGGATAATCCCCGTCCCCGTTCCCGCTAAGCAGCGAAAAACGTGTGCACAAGCGCGCGAATCTCCGACAATGCGACACCTACTTCTTCGCTCCTCTCTGTTTTTTTCCCCCCGAGAGAAAAAAAGAGAGGAGGCACAGCGACTTAATCGCGGAACGGGGAAATCGCGTAAAAGGTCGCGGAGAATTTACTCGCGAGAAACGTGTTGCGCGCGTGGATGCGGGGGAAACGGATGGCTGGCTGGATTTAATCCGCTCCATAAACTCCGCAGCGTGTGTCAAAGCGGAGTATGTGAGCGGCTCGATAGAGGCCTCCTCCTCGGGCCTCTCTTTTTGCCTCACCCCTTTGTGCGCGCATATTTTTCCTTGCACAATGGCGTTTTGGGGCGACCGTCCCTCTTATTTTTCACCCCGCCTGATCGATGGGTCGACCCCGATGCTTAAAGGACTCTCTAGCTCCATTTCAGCTCCGGGGGGACTTTTTTATCCATGCAAAAGCTGCAGGTGGATTTGAGGCCTGCACCTGCGTCCGCCACATTCCGACGACCTTTAGTACGATGATCGATTATGTTCATTTAGCAAATCTCGAACTAAAGAAAAGAATGTACTTGCACTTAGGAGAAAATTGAGACCACAACTTAACGAATTAATAGTGTGTGTTAAGAAAAACATTTCGTACCTCTTCATTAATCATACAGTGTAATGCTTACAACAAACGATTTGAAACAGGCGCGTAAAGCGGTAGGCGCAATAAGAGGTAAAACTCGCTAATGGGGCTCGGGGCGACGTAACGAGCAGGAGAAACGACAGTCGGCGATTATGCGGCAACACAATACACCTTACAGTTGGCTGTCGTTAGCCGAAAAAACGAAAAAAGAAACGGGCGACCAAGTCTCACGGGTCATTACGGCCGGCGTTTCGCACTTGATACACATCGGAAGGCCGCGGCGATTTCCACCGGCTGCCCGAGCGTTTCCCCATCGTCCGCGCGCCCGCGCGGTCCCCGTTAGTTACTCAAATCTTTGTCGAATAATATTAGATAATTGACCTCGTTCCGGGACCTCGGCACTTTTGAAACGGCGTTTCCATCGAACGAAACCCGCCGGGGGTACGGCCGATCGGCAAGCCGCGTGATTAGCGTTGACCAACGGGCAGCGCGTGCTTTTTTTCTGGAAGGGCGCGATAAAAAAAGAGGAGAAAAATAGAAATCGAGAGAGCACTCCGCGCACCTGTTCCCAAGAAGAATTTACGAAATTTCTTTAACTGCTTATCTTAAGAAGCCGATTAATTATTTAAAACAATCTTCTTTATTAATGAATAAAACAATTTAAAACAATGTTCTGAGTCTTTTAATTTTAATTTTTAAATAATTATTTAATTTAAAAATTTTTTTTAGTACGTGTCGTATATTTTCTTAAATAACCATCGTACTTTAAAACAATTGCACATTTGAATGACAATAAAATTCAGCGAAAACAAAGTACTTAATATACACCGAAATCGCGGCACATCTTCCTCCCGAACAGGAATAACGGTTAAAAGGAGTCACGGGCCATCCGGCTCCTCGTTGTTTTCGTCTCCTCGCCGCGTCTCTCCCGCCTTTTTTTTTATCTCCGTTCGTTAGCTTCGGTTTCACGCGGACGGAGCAAGACGCCGAGAGATAAAGAGAGAGGGAGGAAGAAGGAGCGAGACAGCGCCGGCGATCAGCCAGGCGTGCTGTGGGCTCTTTCGTGCGTGGAATAGGCTCAAGGCTGCGGAGCGGTGCAACAACGCGCGCTGGCAAGAGTAACGAGCTCGCCGCGCGTACGTGCATATACACGAGTCGCGCGCGAGCGAACGGAGCGAGGGAGGCCGGCAAAAAGAGCCGCCGAGATAGAGAGAGAGAGAGAGAGGGACGGAGCGGCTTCCGTACCTGTAAAGGGCTCGCTCCCGATATCTCACGGAGATAAACCCACCTTTTCTCGCTCGCGTACGCGACTCCGATCTCGCACCTTTTCTCCGCTCGCCATCGCTGCACTTTGCACGATTGAGACGGACAATGCGTTTTGTTTCGCTTTATCGCGAGAGCGGGCTTTTCGTTTCCGAACAAATTTTTTTTACTCGGTCTGCGAATTTGCAGCTAATTGCTGATTGGTCCCAATTTTCACCTTAATTGAATTTTTTGCACTCGGCCTTTCTGGTAATGCGAATGAAATAATTGTCTTTTTGCTTCTTAATGGGACGATTTGCAAATTTCAACTTTGAGTTAGAGCTAATTGCTGATTGGAACCAATTTTCACCTTGAGAGAATTTATTCATATGAGAAGTAACGAATATTACAATGCTTTAATAGTTTTTTAATCGATACGGTAATCTTGGGAAAAAGCGCTAAAGTAAGGACAGAGAAAATAGATATAAGCAATTTACACCTTTTTATTGCTCTAATTACCGTTGGATGACAAGTCAAGCATATCGCGTAATTGTTGTACTCGTAGTTATTTACAAGTTTCTCGCGGCTTTCTATTAAACTTGTGTCATATTTCAGTGTATATACAAAAAAGCTCTTTCAACAAAGTAAATTTGTTTACTACTTTTTCTTTATTTTTCTTCAACACATTTGCATAAAAAGTATTTTGCGTCGATACATGAAAATTCGTAAAGCTAGACAAACATAAAAAAAAAGAAAACATACCATCGACGTGCAAGAGGTTTAAAACGAAAATGCAAGAGAAACAAAAAAAAAAGAAGATGGTAAAAGCGCGCGGGGAATGAACCGCCGGCATCCTGGACACTCCGGTCGTGTAGAGCGGACACGCGCAAAAAGCATAGAGATTCTCCTTCACTGACTCGTCCGCCAAGAAAACAGAGGGGGAGAGAGAGAGAGAGAAGTTGACTCGGAACCGAACGGTTCTCGGGCCGGGGTGCGCTAGCCGCGCGTACCTGGCGAAGGGCGAGCGCATTCCTGCGCCATAGCGTCACTGGCCGCGCGCTGAGGATCAACGCGCCCTCCTCGTCCGTTCGCCTCGTTCGCGGGCACCGTATAGCGAGACTCGCGTTTTGTTTTATTTTCGGACTTTTCGCTCTTCGGCCACCTTTGCTTCTTTCGCGCCTCGGAATTTCGCCTCGTTTCCGCTTGCCGTATATATACTTTGTTCGGCGTTCATCCTTTTTTTTCTTATTTGTATGCGTTTAGTAGATTTTTTATTTTTTATTCGTCAGGTGTAATATAATTGTTTAAAAATATTCTTCTCACTTGGGACATTATATAGCACCTTGTTGCAGAATATTTCTCTTTCTCTATTTCAAATTTAACACGGCGAATATACGTTGTTGAGCAATGCTGTGCAGAACGTGATCGAAATGCCTGGATGAGTACAATTATGGAATATTAAAAATTATTTGGAATAAAATTTTATTGAAATGATATCTTGCAAAATGGATTATGACATCAAAACGATTTTGAATTGCATAAATCATATTTTTATATATAGGAAGAAAATAATGGAGATGGTACAATACAGTAAAATTATAGGCATCATTTTTTCTGCACAATATTTTTTAAATATTTAAACAATAATGTTAAGTGATTTATTGGCAATTTTCAAATATCTTTTTTATTTAAAAAATTATTTAACTTACTGTTAATTTTAATTTTTGTATTTTCACTTTAATAATATCGTCCAAATTAGTTACAAGCGCTTTCTGTATATTTTTCTCTTTTGTATAAAGGGTTTCGACCCATAAAACTTAATTAAAAAAAAAGACTATGTGGGATTTGCGTATTTGGAGACAAATTTTTCGAATCTCAATGATACAATGAAACTTTATCCTAATATTAAGGCACTTCCTAATCCTTTTTGCAACTTACTTATTTTGACGTTTTTTCTTACGAAGAAATTCCAGACGATTGAACAAATTGAAATGGTTTTCTCCCTTTCCCTCTGCTTGTAACTTAGACATTGGTGCTCACTCTCTTGGCCGCCTTACTTACTCGCGTGTGCGCGCCCGTCTATTTTTACCCGACATCCCTTTCATTGCTTTAGTGCAAATATTTATTCCGAGTCGCGGTGCGTTAGCCGACACGTCGCCCATGGCTAACAAAAGATCGCTGATAGATCCTTGATTTTTAATTCATTAAATCCAACTTAAATTCCAAATGTAACAGGATTCTTTTTAACATTTGAACATTTTCCTCGGTGTTGCTTTTAATTCCATTTTTTTGTTTTGTTGAAAGGGTTTATATATCTCAATTTCTTTGAGACCGTGTAATTATAGTATATTTTAGATTTCCTGAAGATTTCATAAAAACTACATTTTGTAATTCACACTAAACCCCTTAATTTACTTGTAGTCTTGATAAAAGCGAATATTTAGGTTGATTTAACAGATACAAAAATTTAAAATACTGAACTGTTTCATTCGAATAAGCTTAATTATACCTCGGACTTTTATTGCGGTATGCGAGTGCAACCATTGAAGTTTATAACAGATACAATCTCACGTTAAAAATAGACGGATAGGAGAAATACTAAAATGAAGTATTAATTTCTTAGCAGTTCTCTTTCAATAATATTTGATTATTGACAATGCGCTGTAATTTATTAGCCTTGATAAAATCACGATATGTAATGCGGTTTGTTGAAAAAAAAACACATCAAAATTAAATACAGTCGATTTCATTTACAAAAAAATCTTAATGAGGCTGAAAGTACAAATAAAAACATATTCTTTTAAGACGTACACTCTCCTAGCGCAATACCAGTCGTAAATTTATATACTATTTTGTGACTATTATTGATGTTAACATTCAATTTAAAGTTGCAGAAAAATGTTGTGTCTGAATTTCACTCGACTCATGACGTTTGCTCTCGGAAGAATATTGAATAACATAATAAATGATAGCTGCCATTACTTTCAAATTCGCAAAGCATTATGCGCGCCATTATTCAAAATGAAAATATGAGTACACATTGCAGCGCGATTAAGCTCATTTTATATGGGAACGAAAGACAGAAGGAGAATATTGAAAATAGATAAAAAAAATATGTTACTCGATTGCATTCCCGCTATCCAGCTCTAAGACAACGTATAATTATCCTTGCATTTCCTAACAATCAAACAACAATTCGAGAACGTTGATTTATATAAGGAGAAAAGTGAAACTGAAAAATATTTGTACATGCGTTAGCGAAATAAATAGTTTGGTATGATGCGGAATTAATTCGTCTTCGTTGTGTGTATGTATTCTGCCCGGGTACGTATATGCACAAACCCGCGGAGACCGTATGTTTACTAGACTGGAATTCCGCTCATTGGAGCTGTCTACCCACAGTAACAGAGACAACAGGAGGAAAAAAATTACGTGCGTTTGTTAAAAAAGCGAAAAATATTGAAAATAAGAAAGATATTACAACTATGTTAGTCACTGGATTTACAACTTGTAATCGATCTTCAAATTCAATATAAATTTTAACTTGAGGTAAACTATTAAATAAAATGAACAATGAATGATTTTATCTCAGCTTTTAAAATGAATTGTACAAAAATCTTCATTACGAAATTGAAATGTTTTAAATTAAGCCTCAGGAGAAGTAATTTAAAAACGTCGAAATCGGCTAACTAACATGATTAAAAAAACAATAAGGAAATTTAAATTGTACTTTCTTATCCAACGTTCGTTCAATAAAGCAATAAACGAAGGAAAACGCTAGACGGAAAAAATAATCTGCGTAAAAAAAACGTGACTTAAGCGAAGCAAAACCGCAAGCAATATAACTCGGCGGTCGCCCGTATACGGGGCCCCCGCCGTACTTCCGTGGAAGCCGAGGCATCGGGAAAAAAATTTCGTGCCGAGTAGTAATGGATTCGCGCTGGGGAGGCGCCGAATTGTGTACGCGCATTTTGCACGCACAACAGGTGCCCGCGACGCGCTCCCGACGCCGGCCAAAAGTGTGTCATTCGCGTAATAAACGCCGCGACGGGCTCGAGCCGAAAATCGATCTTTTCGATGGGCCGCCCGCGCCAGGCGCTCGCCGTTGCACAATCGCCCGGCCCATACATACCAATTTCGTCGCGCTATTTTGCGGGCGTCGGAGAGCTCTTATTACCTGCAGCGCGTGTTATTTTCCCATTTGGACAATTTCGCTTAAAGGTAATTTTGAATCCTTAAAATCAGAATCTCTAGTTTTAAAAAATGTTAATTTTTAATGTAAAAACTAAGTTGTCTCTACATTATTATAGCTGTATGTTTGGGTATATTTAGCTGATACTTTGGTCTTGAATGAAAATGTTACGGAACACTAAAATATATTATACACGCAATGACCTCAATAGAGTTAATAATTTTTAAAAACTTTTTCGATTCATTCTGATAATCTCTATTCATAAAATTTAGTCCTGTAGAAAAACGTTTACTTTGTACTTATACCGCTATCCCAAGTCTTCTGGACTGACAGTAGCACACGATTGTACGTTTACCTTATTTTTATTACAGAATTATAACGCCCAGGAATGCATAATTCAAAGGCGCGGAATGTAACACCTCGATGTTGTTCGATTATCAGGAATTTTTTTCCTTCGGCCTGGCAGATATTGATATCCCCACACATCGGCTATATAGCACTAACATACGATTTATTTGAGAAACCACCAGCCTCGATCGGCGTATTCAAATGCTCAAGCTTTTATCTGATCGCGCGCGCTTGAGCAACAGCGAGCGAGAGACAGAGAGAGAGAAAGAGAGAGAGAAACGGAGCGAAAAAGGCTTTAAAACAGTAAAATCGTGATCCACGTACACGCGCGCGCTCAAAATTATTTGAACGGCGCGTTATTAGCGCGTGCGGTAGATCGAGCGCCGATCCGCGGAACGAGGTGGAAAAGCTCGCAACAATGGGCGAGCGCGCGATGTCATTATCGGCGGCGAGCGCGGAAATCGAAAGTGCCCCGCTCGCGCCTCGTTTCGTTCGAAGGGAAAACACCGCTTCGATTGCCGCGCGATTTAACGGCCGCGCGTTTCGCGCTCGACCGCCGGGGAGCCGCACCGAAGGGGTTCTTCCGTTTTCGCTCGCGCGGTTTTCGCGCCCCCGATGCACTTTATCGCTTGTGGAGCTGCTCCGATGGTTATACAGGCGCAATAAAGCGAACTACAGCAATTTCGCTCTATTGTCGGCGAATATAGGTACTTCATTTAATTCTGGATTCATGTATATAGGTTTCTTGTTTATTGCTTTAATACAATGGAAATTACTTGATACTAATATTTCATCTTAGAAAAAAGAGAAAGATTATTTTTTAAAAGACTTAACTTTTAAATTTAACAAGAATGTACAATTAAAATTTTAAAAGATTCTAGAGAGTTAATTATATCACGGAAGTTTTATAAAGCTTAATTACCCATAAATATAAAAAATGAATAAACTAACGAATTTGTTAAACATTAAAAATAACATTACTTTATTTAAATAATTCTAGCATATAATACCAAGAAAAGGCATGTTTGACAATTAAATTAGAAAGAAAATGCAGTCCATAGAATAAAACGAAGGACAAGGTAAAAAGAGCGCGGGGGAGGTCGTAAACAAAGAGTGAAAAAATTGAGTAAAAGAAAATAACTAAATTCACGTGCTTCGTTACGCGCGAATTTCGCTGAGATCTTAACCAAGTTTCCCCTCGGCGTCTCGGCGTTATTGGCTCGAGCATCCGCTGTATTCACTCCCGCTCTGCTGTCCTCCCGCGTTAAAGGGTAGCCCGGCGTACGAGAATTTTTAGATCTTTTGTATTTTTAACCCCCGCGTTTACCTCGGTTTCGGCAAATTCTACGCTGACGTAACTCTTTCCTCACGGTCTGAGCGACAATTTAATAAGAGATGAGAAATTCAATCTTTTTTCAGAGACGAAGGATTTTTATGATTTCTTGAGGGAAATGTTTTCCGCCAACTTTTCTTCGCAAACATTATTTCACACACTTATATCGTTTTATTCGAGATTAAGTATATTGTACATCTGCGCCTTGCACTTTTCTTAGAAATCCTTCTGTTTTACTGTACTTACGCAAGCTTTTAAGGACGCCGCTAATTTCAAGGTTGCTGCGAACGGCATTGATCGAACTTTTCATCGGAATATACTGATTACACTGAAAAACAGTGTATTTTACGCGTTATCTTTTACTGTTTCCACTAAATCGCCTCGATTCCAAACTTTTCTCACTTCATTAAGACTGTATATTTACCGCATATATCCAGTACCCCCTTCGTCACCAAGAATAATAAATCCTGCGGAGCCATAAAGGTACATTCTAGCTTATCAGCTTCCTCCGATGCAACGAATTCCGAACCCGAAAATCAGCGTAGATCCAAAAATTCGCAAACGCACGAAGAGCAGCTATAGAGGGGAGAAAAGGCGATAGGGGGCGAGATAAAGCTCGAGCGGCGCCGGGGGAGGGAGAGGGGGGGTAGCGATCGGGGGCAAGATCGGCGGGGCACGCACGCGCGCGCCTGCGCTCCGAAGGACCTCGAAGATGCACCGGCTGCGCTTCGGCGGGGGGTTGAATCGCGGGCGCACGTGCGCCGCGCGGGGCAGGAGGGCGGCACGCTCGCGGTCAAGTGTACTGGGTAACTGGGTCAATGAGAGAGCCGTAGACGAGCGCAAGCGCGCGCTCTCCCCCTCCCTCTTTCCCGCGCGCGTCTAGCGCGGATAAGCAAGCGAGCCCGCTCTATTATTATCGCTCGCCGCGATATGCCAGCGCGCGCGCAGCCGAGCGAGCCCCGGCTCGCCTCGTCCTTTTTCTAGCCGTGTCGCCGATGACTCTTATACTTGACAACCTGACGTTTTACGAGAGAAAAATTGTGTTGTACGCCACTTTTTTTTTTTTTTTTTTAAAACGCTTCAACGCCCGGCAACGATTTTACTTTGTTTACGTTTACGAAGTCGAGCCTGAAGCGCAGCATTTTTTTTATTTTTTGAGGAAAAGTGGATTTTTAATTGCGATTATAAAAATGAAATGAACCGATTATATTGTCAATGAAACTTGTAACTATTTTTATTGA
>JAXIUT010000001.1:15190446-15243787 GCA_035586675.1 Eurytoma californica | reverse complement strand
TGCTTCAATAGCATTCGTATATTACAAACTTAATATTATTACCTCTTAAATTCTTTTTCTTAAACCCCGTTAAATTATATCTATTTAGAGCAAAGACAAATAAGAATATAATTCAACCCTCCACTTTATGAAAAGCCCTATGACAAGCAGCAATATTTTTATATAGGAAATTTTTTAAAATTGAAAAATTTGCAAAATAAGCAGGTGGCTCGCCATAATAACATGCTTAAAAAAAGAAATGTCAATGAATGGTCGTGAAACAAGCGGCTCGCCGCGTAGGAGTACCGTCAAAGGTAGCGCGCGACAAGGGCAGTCGTCTGGCGGCCGGCGTATCGTCGGGCGCGAGCAGGACGGAGTCGCCGGTTAGTGACGCGCGCGCGCATTACGCGCATTCCGCGAGGCGTTGGCGGCGCCGTCGGCGTGGGCCGGCGACGTCGTCGTCGTCGTCGGCGCATGCGGACGCGCTCTCCCACCCGTCTGCGCCGCATGCACACACGCGTATGTAACGCGCGCGCCAACCGAGAGAGACGGAGGAGGAGCCGCGCGCGGAATGAGGTCACTCGTATCAGACTGACCTACTTACGCGCTTATCGCGCCTGTTATCGCGCCCGATAAAGCCTCTATTAACCGTATGATTATACCGGTAGAAGATTCAGCGGCGCGCGCCGTTTTCGCTTTCGCTCTCGCCCCGACGCTATCTCCTAAATATAAACTTCGCGCGCGCGAGGAGAGATGCCGAGCGATATCCAACGCCATTTCGCACGTCGCCGATAGCGGACGGGGAGAGCGCGGCACCGCGTGTGTCGTCCTATCGGCTCGATCGAATTCAAGTTGAATCTTCCAAGCGGCTCCGGTCTTCCTTTATTTCTGCCATTCCGCACGGAGCACAAAATAATACGCGCGAATCCTAGTCAGTTCTATTGCATGTAACTAATTAGATTATTGCTAAAGTGATTAAACACGATTTGCGACTTTTTTTATTTTCCTGTTTTATTTTCTGCCAAAACTTACTAATTTTCTTACCTCTTTCTCTATTTGTTATCAATGTTATAAATATTCAGATTGAAAGAATGCTTCCTTAAAAGACATTAGCATATTTTTCAAAAAGTAAGTTTTGTCTCCTTTAAAGTTTCACTTCGCATACCTATATTAGTAATGGAAATTAAAAATGGAATCCTATAAAATCCTCATTTGAGTTTTGCATAGATACACACACGAAGAAGTTAACCAGACTACCGCTATCTATATCGCGCTTCATGAGCAATTGAATAAAACTTAACGTTCTTATATCTGCACAACTTTTGGGTCAATCTTTTTTTGGACGCTTAATTAGTTTATTTTTCTTATTCAAAATTCTGAACTTTTAGCAATGATATCACTATATTAATACGACAATCGTAACTTTGGGTACAACTTGAAATTTCACGAGGATTGTCTCTACTTTATCAGATTATTTACCACTGTGGTAATGAGAGAAGATTGCAGCGTTTATTTTTCATTTTCATTTAACATCTCCGTTTCTTTCATCGCGTTCCCGTTCGCCGGACAAAACAATTTTGCGATAAGTTTTTATCGTATGTGGGTCACGATTTCTTTAAACAATGAAGCACTAAGCTGGTCGATGGGAAATTATTAAAATTCATGATGATGCGATGCGTCGATTATACCGATTGAGGTAATAAGGTACTGCATTTAGATGCATCGCGTCACGTCGTATACATTTTTCTGAAATTTCGATTCACTGTGTACCATTTTTAGCAGACTCTTTCTCCGCGCACAAAATGATTTCAACTTCGACATGCAATTTAGCATTATTACCTAATATTTTTCCTAATCCGTCTGAATTAATGCTTCAAAGTTAAAGTGGAAAATAAAAATGATTCAATGAAAATTTATTCAAATTCCATTTTTAATATAACAGCAGAGGGGGATACGCAATTTATATCGAGCCTTCGATAATCCCCGTATCTTTCCGCAATCGCGAAAAAATACAAACATCGTCTTCCGCCATATCGCAAACACCGCGCTTTTAATTAGGTTAGTAGCATCTGCGTACGTCGCCCCACCCCGGTAATTTTCCCTGCGCCTAAAAATCCGCCCCAGCGATAACCCGAGAGCCGACGCTTTAACGAGCAGCGTCCGATCGACGAGTCCGCGCTACGAGTAAGCTCGGCTGCACCTGCCGCCGAAAATACCGCTGGCTCGGCCTCGCCCCCCCGCGAACTCTTCAACTTGACCCGCTTCTCCCGCCCGTACATCCCGATCGCGCAACCGGTTCTTCCCCTCGCAGTCGCCGCATCCTTCGAGCTCCTCCCCTTGGTTACTTCCTGTTGAGTTGCCGTCGTTGGCTCCGATCCGATTCCTCGCCTTTCGAGCGTTTGTGGATTTTCGGCCGAGCGTTGCTATCTTGCGCGATATGACATCCAGACAGGAAGCGATTTCTGGTACTAAAACTATTACCGTTTCATCGAATTCAAATTTACATCTTTACGTGTAATATTTTGTTATTTTAGATTTTCTTGAAATTTATTAAAATTTAGCAAATTTTATATAAAGTGAGGAATTTTTCCTCCTGTGAAGAATCATAAAAAATTTTCAGTAGCTCTCGCTGTTTTATCGATCCACTAATTATTGCGCTCCTCATAAGTGTGAAGCAATCACTTTTTTCGAAAACCTCGAGTGCGACTTGGAAGTAAAAAAAAGAAACACAGCCCCGGGATCGGATTAAGCAATTAAAGTGAAAAATAATCTGCAATCGTATTTTCCGACGCGCAGCTCGACTCGCCCCTCCGAGAAATTACGAGGTGGCGTTGTAAGAGCGCCTCCTCTCGCCCTCATCGCCGCGGGGCAGAAAATTAAAACGCGACCGTTTAGCGCTCGGCTCGATATTACCGCTCTCACGCTATCCCCGCGCCCACCCATCCTCCCTCCAACCCCCCTACACGGCAGTTCGCGTAATTTTTTTGATTGATCGCGTCACACGCGCCCGGCTCTATAGAAGCCAGGCCACTAAAAACTGGGTCGCGTCACTACAATTTCATTGCGCTTACAAATTTATGGATTGCTAGCGCGTCAATTATTAAGAGCAAGCGGTCGCTTCCTTCGCTCGGCAAGTTTCGACGCTCACGAGTCGCCGTGTCGTTCGCTCCTCTATTGCCGATTAATATTTAGGAATTATCGACGTCTCGACTAGCAGGGGAAATTGAGCCGTCATCGATCTGCGTACCGTTGCTCTCTTTCTCTCTCTCTCTTTCTCAACTCCTACATTTACTTGAAAGCTATCGACCTTTTAATGGCACGACAATTTCGACTTAGTCGTAAGGAAGTCCCAGAATTGAACAATTAAGGCGTAGACGTCACTTTTAATTTCACGTATCGTTAGTTACCTGGAAATTACAAGTTCAGCCCTTGTAATTTTATTGAATAAAACCTTTAAGTTAATCTCCTAATATCCGTACATTTGTGAATTAGTATAGAGTTTAGACTGTTTTGAAAATGTGTTTTATGCAAATAACGACGTTTATTTAGATGGTATGATTATTACCTGCATTAACATTTTTCTAATTACACTTTTTATATTATCAATTGAGGAGCTGCGAGGAATAAGGACCTTCATCTCATTTAAATTACATTGACACTAGGCCCTTATTCCACGCCACCCTTCAATTATCAATCAAGTAATTTTTTATTTATAATATTACTATAAAAAGCAACCAGATACATCATTTAAATTTATTGATAATATAAATAAAAGAAGTAACCTCATCGATCCACGCCAAGATAAGCCCAAAATTTTATCTATCTGATGAAGTATGACACTCGTTTCGCCAATGAACGAATTGAGAGGTACGCGGAATTGATGCAATTTATTATTTTATCGATCAATTATCTTCGATCTTTCTATTCATTTAAACGAGATATATTTGAA
The DNA here is from genome assembly GCA_035586675.1 of Eurytoma californica. Classification (NCBI taxonomy): domain Eukaryota; kingdom Metazoa; phylum Arthropoda; class Insecta; order Hymenoptera; family Eurytomidae; genus Eurytoma; species Eurytoma californica. The sequence continues at coordinate 15,239,859 of JAXIUT010000001.1, read as the reverse complement.
AGGAAAATTATTCTTTTCTTAATGGATTTTTAATTACTTTCCCATAATTTTATAAAATTAATCGACCAAAGTAAAACAAATAGAAATTAAATAAATGAAAAAATGTTAATACTTCACCTAACATTATTTAAATTATTCTTAAAAAGTAAGATAACGAGTACAAACGAGAAAAAAAACGAAAAAAAAGATTCTATCCGAGATTCGAGAAAAAGGGAAAGAAAGAAGAACCGGTAACGATATTATGTCAGTCGGTGGGGCCCCTCTCGGGAGACGAGCCCGCAATGCCCCTCGGCGCGGGAAAGATATTGTCGGTGGCTTCGCGTCACCGAGAGCGAAAGTCGCTGGGCGAGTATAAGAAAGCCGCGCGAGGAGAGGGAGCTCTAAAAAGTGGGGCCGGTGCCGAAGAAAGCGCGCGGCGGCGCCCACCTCACGCGACTTACTTCGCTGTTACGATATCCTCGTGCCGCGCCGCGTAACCGTGGCGTCGGCGCACACGTAACCGACGTAACTAGTACCATTGCCAACGAAAGTGCCCCGCGCCGCGCAATAGAAAGTAAAAGCGGACGGGCGGCTTTTTCGCTCTCGTTCGGCGAGAGGAGCTGCTATCTCGCCTAAGCGCGCATCGCGACGGCCGCGCGGGAAGGGGGAGAAAGGCTTTCTTTGCCGCGGTGAAAAACGAGTTCGACGCGCGACGCTGTTACGCAGCTTAATGCGTGAGCGGACTACCGCTCTTACTTTCTTGAGGAGCGAGATAAGAGCGGGATAATGGGGAATTATTTCTTTTTTTTTTTTCTTTTAGCGTTAACGAGCTGACAATGTAGCTTTGTCGTTAATTTTTCTTCACGGCCAATAACTATTAATTTAGCAAACAATTTTTAAAAATCTTTTGGCAAAAGTTGAAAATCCCTTATTTTTATAAAAGTATTAAAACGTTAGGACCGCCCCAGGTTTGTAGGGACTATGGATTAACTGACCAAGCCGCGCCCCCTGGACGGGCGAATAGGTAGCACTAGACTATGGGATGTGCGTCACAAAAAGAATATACCCCCAGGCCACATCAAAATGACATTACCTCGTATATGTATCAAGTTGCAATCTGTCATATTTAAGGAACAAAAAAAATCCATAATATATTAAAGTGGAGTAAAAATTAAGATATAAGAAACTCGTATGAACGTTACACCCTAACTTCGGAACCACCCCACATTAGCAGAGTACCGTTGTAGGGAAGTTTAGACTCCAGGCATTAAGATCTAGGTAGTCCGGTGAATCCTAACGAAAATGACCGAGAGCATCCGGTAGTGCCCGAGGTCTAGTAGAGGGGGAACAATTTCCGTCTGTCAAAAAGGCCGGTGCGCAAGAAGAGTTTGGAGGCGTCCTTCGGACAGTTGTTAACATAACCTATAACGTTAGAATTCAGATTATTCAATCAATCGCATTGAAAAAAAAACCAAACGTTGATTCTTGGATTTAGAATTACTAAGTTAAATATTACTGTTTCTCATTTAAAATTTTAATCATATAAATTTCAGGAGTTTTTAATAAACCGGAAGACGACTCCGGTGTTATTCACTTGCTTTCCGTCCAAGAGCTAGATCAAAATGTATAACGGCATCGGTCTACAAACGGCCAGAGGGTCCGGCACAAACGGCTACGTGACGAGGAATTTCGCTGTTGTGCACAAACGTGAAAAGGTGAATTTTAAAGAAGATCCAAAAGGCGATCATGCCAATCGCCAGCCAAACAAGGAAATTTTGGAGCACGCGAGGAAGCGAAAAATCGAGGTGAAGTGTGCTGAATACGCGGATGTCTTGGAGTCACAAGGCTTCACGGAGGAGGAGATTGATACAAAACTGGAATCGTACAGAACTCTGCTCCAGATGGGCGAGGACAAGGAGAAAGAATCCGAGAAACAACGTCGTGAGCTCCTCCAGGAAACTCATCACTTAGCCGAGGCCAATATTCAGAAGAACAGTATGCTGCGTGAGGCGTTTGGCATATCCCAGTTTTTCGTTGAAGGCACCAGTTTGGATCCTGAAAGGCGCGAACGAGAAGCTCAATTAAGAGCCGAAGCTCAAAAAACTTACGAGTTGGTTCGCACGCCTAGCCCATCTCCTGAAAAGGAAATACCAGCACCTGAGCCGAAAAAGAAGAGCAAGAAGAAGGATAAAGAGGAAGAGAAATCGTCCCAAAAGAAGAAAGTGAGTAAGCGAAAGAAGAAACGCGATTCATCTGAAGAGAAGCCTCAAAAGAAGAAGCGCGATTCGTCTGAAGAAAAGCCTCAGAAGAAGAAGCGCGATACCTCTGAAGAAAAGCCTCAAAAGAAGAAGTGCGATTCGTCTCAAGAAAAGCATCACAAGAAAGAAAAGGCAAAGAAAAAACGTAAAGAAGAGTCATCATCATCTTCTTCGGAATCATCCTCCAGTGACGACGATTCAAGCAGCTCGTCGTCGAGTTCATCGCCAGACAGTGAAGTTGAGTTGAAAAAAAAGAGTAGGAAGAGTAGGAGTAGTAAGAAGGATAGAGAGGAGGAGAAATCGTCCAGAAAGAGAAAAGTTAGTAGAATAAAAAAAAGTAAGCGCGATTCATCAGAAGAGAAGCACCAGAAAAAAGAAAAAATGAAGAAAAAACGCAAAGAATCTTCTTCAGACTCAAGCTCTAGCGAGGATGATTCAAGAAGAAGATCCACCCATACGAGGAAGAAGAATTACAAAATAAATAAATAGAAGTGAACAGATTATTTCCTGATAGTGTGAACTTATTGACGATCTAGTTTCCGTATGATTTATATCCTTATGATTTTCGTCGAAGTTACTTGAAAAAAAGATCTCTTCCTGAGATTTCCTTCAACTACTTATCTGTTTAAATGAATTTTTTGGTATTTTCCTTTTATCTACGCTACTTTAATTTTTTTCTCTTCTGAGTTGTCGACTTTTTCTCAACAATTTAGACATTTTTAATGAATTTATTGACTGTTTTAAGTTTATCCTCCTCACCTGTCCAGGTTTAAACTCCAATTTATTCTTACATTCAAGCGCTATTGACTACAGGTTACTTTTCTATGTATATTTGAATTTTTTTACCTGCAATCTCACTAAGTATCATCACAAAGTTAGATTCAATATTTTTTGACTATTATCATCTTGTATTCGTATAATAACCAGAAAAATGTTTAGGAATAATTGTTCTCATTGAGAAATATTTGCAAATGCGTTATGTATGCAAAGTACATACATAAATAAATAAGAACTTTATACTATAATAAAGAATGTTTTCACTTTCCAATGTATTAATATATAAACCTGTAAATATAAAAATCAATAAAAAAACCCTATAAAGTACAAGTCAAATAACCGAATGAAATTCCTTTACGTACACTTCCAATTATTAATGTAAATATTAATAAGATAATACACTGAATGCTAGCATTAAGAATTGAGAAAAGGAATAAAGACAAAATCTTGTACCCTGGCGATCACCGAAACCGATACCCAAGTTCCGTGTACGAAAAGGGCAGGGGGCGGACGCATTAGTGCTACAGCAATGTCGGGACTACCGGGCAAAAATCTCCCTCGCGTTGCTTAATCTCATCGTCCTGGTGTACCGCCCACGCGCCCGGAATATAAATCTCACTTATTCGTAAACGAAGAAGAACGGCATTTGCGCGGCTGTCGCGCTACCCTGACGATATCCTTCTCCGCTCTACAGCCTTTTTCCCCTTTCCACTCGCGCCATTTTTTTTCCTCGGCATTCGCGCCTGGAAAGGTGCTTTATTTTCATTTGCTTGCGTTTTTGCGTATGTATATAAGATATCAATTATTACGCTTTTTTATTAACAAAGAAATTTAATTTTTTGATGACGTTATTTTCAAGATAAAAATTTGCTCAAAGTATCGTAACGTAAATGAGCCATTAATTTAAAAATTTCTTAAGTTTTAAATGTAATGGTTATAAAAATAGGCGCCAACGTGCCTCAGGGGCTTGAGCTAAATTTTAGGCGGTAGGCACGGCAAAAAATTAATTATTAAATTAACTTCTGGTCAGGAACTCCTCCCCTCAGTTTCCTACTAGGGCTGCGCGCGCGTGCAATATACGCATAAAAGTGACCGCGGTCGTCTCCCATAAATCATCGATCATACTCGTCTCTTAAAAGCCTGGAAAAATCTCGGTCCGCGCACGGGAGCGCGCTCCCGGCTGCACCCGGATTCGCTGACCCGAAATTCATTATAATACAGTAATATAACCCAGTCAAAAGCCATTATAAAAGCAATAAAATCCTCGGAGTTTTTCCTTCCGCAGGAGCCCTACCCCAACCCCACCTACCCCGGCTGGTGTAATTGTGCCGCGCGTACGCCCGCCTTATATTTTAACTTAACTTAACTTTTGGCGCGGGGGTGCACACCGCCGCTAAATTTTACAGCCCCGGCGCGCGCCCACTCCGACCTTTACGGCTTTTGGTCTTTTTTTCTATCTCTCCGTTCTCCGTGCATTTTCTCCCTGAGATGATGTACTCCCAACGCGGGACGAATTACGCCGAGTAAAGGAAAAGAGCGGAAAGAAAGTGGCCATTTCCTTCCTTCCGCCGAACCCGCTTGGATCTTTTTCGCGAGGAACTTCCCTTGTCTGCAGAGCTCCTTTTCTACCATTTTTTGTGCCTTTGCTTTTTTTCATTTTTCACCCGCGCTTCTTTTTTTTACTTTTTAGTCCTTTTTATTTACAATGACCCTACTGCCGTTTCTCGTGTTCCTTGTTTAGAAATTGAAAAAAATAATCGTAAATTATTTGCTAAATTGAAAAATCTTATAAAAAATACTTTATTTTATCAGGGATATTATTTATTCTGTAAAAATGTATATTTAATAGGTATAAATTGAATCAATATAGAAATTCGTAGAAAGTTAAGACTAATCACTCGTGTCAAAATTCTGACTTATCAAAGTGATTACAGAAGAAGCTATGAATACCGAAATCATTTTCACATTATTCTTGAAATATTTGAATATTATCTCAATGATGCTATACAAAGAACTTTCCTACTTTCCAAATTTAATACTACGTGTAGATTACGCATATAAAATATTTCATAATATGAAATAAATAATACTGATTCAAAGTTGTTGCTATCCCTGTACTCTTAAAAAAGCTTTTCTTCCAAAAAAGTGAAAATCTACCACTTTCCATAAAAAAAAAGGTCTCCCTAATAAGAAAAAGGCACTTCGGCGCGGCACGCTCCCGACATTCCTCGCTATTCTCATCCGTCGGCATCTGGACGCCGTCCCTCTTTCTCTCCAGTCTCGGCCGTCTCGATCTCGGGGGCAGTGGGTCAGTGTCGGGCCGCGCGGGCTCCCGTCGCGAATTGTACGCAATAATTCGTCGCCGGGCCAGATTTTCCGGGCTCGCGATGCCCCCGGGCACCAGACCGGACCCTCAAAATATTTACACTCGCCAATGAAATTTACGACCGGGGCCCACCCCGGGCGCACTTCCGCCTTTTTTCCGCGCCGACAATGGGGGACCCACGCTGCGATTTCCTTTCGCGCCGACGTCTCTGTTTGACTCTGTTTTGCCAGCCTTTTTTCTTCGCTCGTCACTCTGCACTCAGGTAGTGACGCCCGCTTCTTTTTCCCGGCGATTTTTTCCGGGGCGACGGGGAGTCGCGTAACTGTGTTACTTGGCCACGAGTGACTCTTGTGTATACAAGGGGGTTGTCCGTGTCGGCGGCTTCCGAAAAATTGGGTTACGCCGCCGGCGCGCCAAGCACCGCACGATTTTCGGAGATCGTTTCGCTCGGTTAGGCCGGTGGCCCATTGTTTCCGAAATCTCGGGCTGCTTTCATTCTTTCGCGACGGACAGCGAAGTAGATGAATAGATATCACGGCTGCAGGTCCCGAGCGAGAGTACGTGTGTGGTCCGAGATCTTATAGGGACTGATATACAATTCGTATTATTAATAGACTTCAGCTTACATTTGTACAATAATTAATTCTTTTATTTTTTGACAATCCGATGTTTATAGTAATATTTTGATACGAGATAGCTGATACGAAAAATTGAGGCTCTACTGTAATTACGGGGCGATTATTTAGTTAGAAAAAAAGACTTGGCATTCAACAGTCACTGACGGGGAATAAATCGTTTATTTACTACGTCTATTCTTAGCTTTCAAAATATGAAAACCAGTAATGCAACATTGCACTGGTGCGTAAGTTTATTCGTTGCTCGTTGTAATAGCATTACGTACATCTTCAAGACAAGAACATAAATTATTGGCCAGTGTAATGAGCAAGCATATAAAGATCTATCAATTCCTCGCAAGCTCAAACATTTACTCTGTCACTTGAAGTTACACAACTTTATACGATATTACCACAAATACATTTTGTAGGTCTGAAGTACACATCCAGTACCTACAATAGAACGCAATGCCACATTATTCCCGAAAAAAGTATACTATCAAGGGCCCAAGCTCACATAGTAGTACATTCAAGGCGACGGGCAGATAGAGCAGTGGAATCGGCCGAAAAACAATCTATGTTTTGTAAGCTCACGGCCCTCGGCAGGAGACGCGGGCGTAATCGAGGAGAGCATTTTCGGGCTTCATTGTCGATGGAAATTAAAATGTCGCAATAATCGTTTCGTCCGATGAATAATTCAGCGGGCGCGTGCGCGGGGGCTCGTAGAGAAATAAAAATTGATCCTATGTCTCACCGCCTCCGAAGGGAGATTAGATCTCGGGCCGCTATAGGTGAAAATCGATCGCTAGAAAGTCACTGTTACGCATCATCTTCGATGGGTATGCGCGGGTCCGGTTGTTGCTAAACAGCGTCATGTATGTGGCCCGTTTTTTGTCTCTCTCTTTCTCTTGCGCTCGCTTCGACCGAAAATGTCCACTCCCACGCGTCGAGTGTGTTTCACGTGAACAACCATTCATTTATCCGGTCTATCGTTGCAATACTTTTCGGAACAATTAATTACGTATATTTAAGATGCAGCGTCAACCGTCCGAAAAATTCTGTCTAATAGGAAATGTAATATTTTCAGTTCTATTTAGTTAAATAAAAACAGCGTATGTTATTAGATCGTGAAATTTTCATTATTAGATTAAATTACGATTATCAAGAAAGTAAAGTATCGATATTTTCTCAAGGACCTCTCTTATAAGAAACTGATATCGTGTTATTTTTCCAGCGCGAATTTCTACGTATTATTAAAATAAATTAATTATTCACATAATAGAGCGAAAATATAATCTGAAAGCTCGCCCTGCAGATAATCGAATAGTCGAGGAACATAGCCTTCGTTAAGGGGGAAAATACATAAGCAGGATTCCGCGACGCGTTGAAGTCTTGTCACGTTTTTATCATCCCCCGAAGGTCGTATTCCCCCATCGGTGCACGATAAAAATCCTCTCCAAGGATAAACGAGGCACCGCCGCACAAAGAGGATAGAGGAGTCTCTCTATCCCCCTTTCTCACTCTCCCCTGTTAAAAGAAAAGCGCCAACTAAAAACAAAGCAAAAATTCATCGGATAATTTCTCTTACGTTGTATCTAATAATACCTCCGTGATAAAAAAGTAGATATTAGTCTCTGTTTCTTTGTTTACCCTTTCATTAATTAAAATATTCTAAATCTTATTTACACCTGAATGTTCAAATCAATTTTTTCTATTCATATCGAGGTAATATAACTTGATTATTTAATCAATTTTTTAAACAAAAAAAAAACTGATTAAGAAGAACAAAAAAATTGACCGACCAAGTGAGCCCATTACGCTTGGTGCGCTTGCGCTCATTTCGCGCGATCGCAATTATGCGGTGGCTCCTCTCCTCGCCGCCGGCAGCGGTAAGGTGCGTGCGTGATTATTAGCAAGCCGATGTAATGTCGCTCTCGCACGCGTCCAAGAGAGAGAGAGCTAGTCGCGCGGTCACTACTCAAAAGCTCGTCGAAGCAATTGCTCCATTCTCCTCCCCCCCCCTCCCCCCACTTCGCGGATCCCTCTCTCTCTCGCTGCTCTTTTTTCATTCTCTCGGCGGCGTTTCATCTGGGTAAGTGTGTCAAGGACGTGCGAACTGGGCTGCGAAGCGGCGATTCGCGCGCGCGCGTATAGACGTAGGAGAGGAGTGCGCGCGCGAGAAAAACGACGCTGCGAGGACGGGTGAGCCGGTTTGCGAAACGAGCCCGGCCGATTTTTCGGCGCGGCCGGATTCGCGCCGTTACGTCAACGCGTCTTCGGCGGCGCCGGCGCGATTGCGCCCACCGAAAATCTCTCCCGTGACGAAGGCGAGAAGAAAAAAAAAAAAAAACGGAGGCGCCGAGAGACGCAAGATCGGTTCTCGCGCGCGCCTTTTCTTGCCCTCCCACTTATTTCGGAGTTTCTTATTTTATGGATTCCTGCGCGCCACCGATTTGGCCCGAACTTTTTCTGTCGAAAAGTTCGTTAGGACGCGACGCAACGCCGATTACAATGACTTTGACACACATACGGCGACAGGAGATCTTTTTGCTTTTTTTTTTGTATAAGAGGCTCGGTGCGATCGGGAATTTTACTGGCATTTTGTGATGTCGATTTTAACGAGTTTCCTGCTAATTGCATTTGAAAGTGAAAAGAGTGTAGGAAACAGTCCGAATTTGTTCACGATACGAGGGAAACGTTCAAGAACGTATCATACTTACACCAAATATGTTGTGTTTTTAATAGGAGGTTTGCGTGCAGCATGAAATCGACCGTGATACTTGATACTCTTAATGAAATTTGGATTAGTGGGATCCATGCGAGCACCGTTTTATTTGCCCTGCAGGATTTGTACGTTTTACCAGGATTCGAAACTCCCTTGCGCAAGTCAACTTTTAATTAATGAAATCTATAGATACGCTTTTCGCGTGGCGCCGGGGTTGTATTAGCAGTTGCCATTTCTATTGTAATTTAGTAATCGAGGTACTTACATAAGAATTACCAGAAATTCACTGGTCTCGCTTGAGTTGCTATTGGGGTTACGAGCTTTTTCGTTTTTCACGTTAGATTTATTTTTTTGTCTCCACTCGCATTGCGAAAGGCTTAATCTATAAAATCGTGCCGCAATTTTATTTATTATCAGGCAGGAATAATTAAAAATTCACTTTAATCCAATACACCGGATAATATGTAAAAGTATAAAAAGCAAACCAAAAAAAGCAAAATAAAAGATTTAACATATATATACTTATGTACTTCGTAAATAGAAGCAGTCGTAAATAAAGTCATCTCCAGAGCCGCCGTATACCCCGGAGTTGAGCCTCTCGCGTATATAGGACGGCATATAGTACGCGAGCGCGAAGTTCAAGTAGAAACCGGCATTCGGCGGATTTCGCGTCCGAATCTCGTTAGAGGCGCGCGGAATGCGGCTCGCCGCTCGGCGTATCGGCGCATATGTATATATATATATATACATATATACATATGCACCGGCTAAGCTGCTCGCCCTATCGTCGCCGCGGCCGCTTGCGTTCGATACGGCGACATACCTATGGGAAGTGGTTGCCGCGGGCATTGCATCACGCGCATTGCAATAGCTCGCCGGCGCTTACGATATGTGGCAAATATGTGGAGTAAACGCGAGCGCGGAATTCTGCCTCGATTCTTTTTTTTTCTCTCTCTTTTTCGCCAAACCACGGATTCGGGTCCTCTTCTTCGTCGCCCCGTCAGTCATGGAATCAACAGTTTTCGGAACGAACGATGGAAATTGTACCGCAGGAAATTCAAACTATATCCTGGCACTCGTTTCAATTGATTAAAGAAATAGTTGCGTAAAAAGTGTTTAAATTAGTTTACTTTTGCATTTTTGAAATGTGTATATTGCGCCGATTAATCGATAATCGATACGGGCGTATAATATTTGTTCTAGTAACATCAATAATTTCCTACATTCGTATGTCATAAACCAGTTTAGTTTGAAACCGACACTGAAATTGATTAAACTCCATTAGGTGAATGTCTCTGGTATTTTAATGAATTTGTTTGGCCAATACTTGGCTGTACGGGAAATTAAGAGAAAAATCGGCGTTCAAGCGTGTAGGTCTGCGTTGCCGCTAAACGAAATCACTCGTACTTAATTAAATTTTAAACGCTATCCGCGTCTTTGGCGCGCTCGGCCACTAGAAATTGTATAATCTCGCCGAATCGGTAGCATAATTCTTATTATCTCTTTCAACGGCGTAATGAATGAAAATGTCTAAAAAAGTGACTAACAAACGGCTTTTCTCGTATTTTAATTTCATATTATGTACCGCGAGTCTAATTAAAGATTCATTAGTGTCGCCGACGATGCCTAATTGGAAAATTTTCAGCGTGTAACATGAATAAACTCGAAGAAAAGTGTGTGAAGTAAATAAAGTAAAAAATTGAAATAGTGTAATTGAATATGGTCAATTTATCGTCAAAAATATATCCACGATAAAAAAAAGTTAGAATTACATCTTGACGTAATCTAGTTAATTTTTTATTGCTTTTAAATGGTTTCTCACGATTTTCCATGAAACACTTTCCGGGAAACCTTATTTAAAATGCAATTTTGTAATAAATAACAATTTCTCTGTCCTACGAAATGAGTACCATCGTGAGTGTGTGCGTTTACATCGTTCAGGACTAAATGGCAGTGGAAAAAATTAAATATTCGAAAGAACTTATACTCTTCACTTCAACTGTCACAATGAACGTCTTTTTACTCAATAAACATGCTAACGTTTTGTTCTACACTTAACCCACATCTGAGAAATAAAATTTTTACTCCTCGTCTCTATTTTTACGTCGTGAAATACCAAACTCCATTAGAATAAATATTCCATTCGCAGTGTTTTCTCTGCGGAATTCCGCCATCACTGTAATGCATGTATGAGGATGAAAAAATATATTTTCAAGCCCAAGCCAGTCCGAATAAATCTGAATTTAAATTTCTTCGAAAAATCAATACTTATACCGCTGATCAAAGTAGCCATTTGAAGTCGCGCGAGCCTATCTTACAGAAAATAAAATATGAATAAAATAAAAAAATTAAATTACGTCTTGCTCTATTTTAAATGCAAAGCTATGAAATCTCTCAAATCATTTAAATGATCGTTTAAATGAAAAAAAAAATAAAATACGTTGACCTGGTTTGATAGGATCATGAAAAGATTCTTTATAAATCGAAAGTAATTACAAAATATTCTAAATCGGTGCACGAAAGTATAAAAAAAGAATGAGTTACGTATTCGGCATTACCGATTCAAGGACACCGATTAATTCGAATCCCATCTAATCCAAAGTTTTCCCGCACTTTTTTCTATTAGAAATGCCCGAAAAAGCCGAGCTCGAGAAAGTTCGGGAATCCCGAGCGACGAACAGCGAAACCCTTTGATACGGCCGGGTCCGGCGAAATCTCACGAAAGAGGGCCGCGCAACCGAGTTACCAGCGTAACGCGTTACGATATACCCAAAAGTCCCCTTCTCGCTTTCTCGCGCTGCTCGTCTCGTAGTGCGCGCGATAATTTACTCGTTTACTTATCGACTCATTTGTTCGTTTCGCAACTCGATCCCCGAGCGCGCGGCGCATAACACAATAGAATTAATATAAAACATATATAAATAAAAAGTACAATTTTTTTTTCTCCACCGGCGTGTCTCCGTCCGGTACGCACGTACGCTCTCGCGCTCGCTCGCTCGAGACACAAAGAGTTAGATTTTACTTTTAGTTTCGAAAATGGGGATCGCGAGGTAGGGGAAAAGGCCTTGGCACACTTCTCGATCGCCAAGCGGCGTCGAGAGAGACGCCGAGCGCGCTTCAAGAAAGACCGACGCGAGAGCGCGCGAACAGACACGCGCGCAAAGAGTTGCAGCAAATACCGGCGCGCGCGCGCGCGCCTTTTTTTTCAATCCCGATATATTTATTTCAATCCGATCGGCACGGGTATATCGCAGCATCGCTCGCGGGGAGGAATAATCGCGAGATAAGGCGGCTTCCACTTTCATTCCGTTACACACGCATATATAGGGTGCTCGCTCCTTTTCGACGCGTAGCGCGGGAGTTGCGCAAGTTCGGCCATACTTTAATCAATTTACGATGCACATAAATGTCGATTGCCGAGTGCGTGGTATTTGCGCCCGAAAGCTCAGATGGGGAAATTAATCGATTTTGGCTCCGATAAAGTGCCCGGCTTATCTGGCTAATTATGTGTCTTCCCCCCTTCCCCCGGTGACCTTGGCCGTACTTTCATTATCAGAGCGAGACCTATAGTCGAAAAACGCAAAAGTCGCCGTCTCCCCTTGAGACATATATCGAATCGTGATGTATAGGAAAATTGAGGAGATCGCTATTTCTGCATATATCGTGAGGGGGAAAACGCGTTCCCCCGAGAGGAGGCCACTCAGCTTTTTACGCGTTCCCTTTGGCGCGCGAGCCGACCTTTCGCCTCGAGATGCGCCGCCAGCCGTCAGCTTCGATCACTCACACAGCGCTCGCCGCTGCATAGAGCATTTCACCTTTTTATATTTTGTTGCTAACAATGCGCCATTCGACGTCCTTTTTATTATCGGGAGCGCGCTTGCGCCTTCTCAAAATGGGCTTTCAATTGTCTTTCACGCAGCAGCCAAGTGCGAGAGTTGAAAGGGTAATACGGATTTATTATGCGCGATATACTATTTAGAATTTTTCTGACTTTATTGCCGTATCATTCCATTTTTCACTTAATAATGACTGTCGTATAATCCGTATTCTAAACGCTGAAAAGTTCCATCTAAATAAGAATAATATAGTCAAATTTATCTGCATGCACTTTATTCAATGTTGTAAGCCGTCAATTTATCGAATAAGTGAAAGACTTAAAACGTAAAATTAGTGGATATTGTTCGTATTCTCACGAGAAATACGTAAATTTTATTTATTCATCGTTTTTGGAGAGTTTATATTTCAAGAGTCCGTGACTACTTATTTTCCATTAATTAAATGATATTGATAACGACATCTTCAATCCCGCGTAAAAATCTAAAATATGGGCAATATATGGGAAATTAATTAATTAATTAATTTATTTATTGTTAACAAATAAAAATGCCGATAGATGCTTTATTGAGTGAAATGTTTGAAAAAACATATAGCTATTGTATTGAAACAAGTCAGTAAGATACTATCAGCAATCTAGAATTTATCAATTCTGAACCCAAATTCATAAATTATTGTTCGAATTAAAAGGCGCCGCCGTGTAAAACGAAGTTTCGATTTTCCAAACAAGTCTTTAAAAATAGCACAATTTCCGCTGCTGCTATTTTATCATCGCCCTGATCCAAACAACAGGAAACGAGGTATTTGGACGATACGGTCTCAAAAAGTTTGAGCGAGTGCGATATCCCAAACTTTTTTTCGCTCCTACGCTGTCTTCCCGCCGTGCATATATAATTGTTCGGGAAATAACATTGCTCCAATAATAGAAAAATATAAAACGGCCTCAGCGCATACGGGTAATTGAAAAAAAAAGAGACCTCGTCTGCTGCGACTGCGGCCTTGCGACACTTGTTGTTCCTTTGATAAACAATTATATATCTTCGCGCAGGGAAAAACTCGAGCGCATGCACCAGGAGTTTTTGCTCGATCTCGACTCTTCGACGCGAATTTTCCTAGCCTTCTTCTTCTACCTAAAGTCCGCCAAACCAGATAAGCAGTTGTAAAAATTTCGGAGCGACGCAAAAGAAAAGAAGAAGCGCGATCGGGAATTTTTTTCGCGGCCTGCGTCATTTTGGGACTTTTCGTGCACATCCACACTTCTGGGTCAGAGGAGCTTTCACTTTCATGCGGCCGTGCGCGGCGACGCCGCTTCTCCGTCTCCCTCCCGGCGACGCGCGCATTACACGTCGCTTATGCCCGCTCGCGAGGTCTCGCTTTCGTTCGACCCTTTTTTCCCTCTTCTTCGCGTCGTGATTCGCCGGTGCATGCGCGCGGGCCTAGGTTCCTTTGTCCGTCGGCGAAAGCGAGCGCCCGCCGGACATGTTAATTTCCCCCCTTTTTTTCACGACAAACAATCGCACCGCGGGACGCGACTTTAAAAAGTGCGAAGGAAAAAAAAATCAAGCGGGAATATCAACGATTGTTATGGATATTCGCGGTGCGTTTGTTTTGTTATTGATATTTATTTTTTTATCTTCTGACCATTGGCTCGTTTTAATTTCGCGCTCCTTGGGAAGTCGGAATTTTATTAATAACTCGGTGACGACTTCGAGACCATATTTGAATGATGGAAGCCATTGTGAGATGATCAGAGTTTTTCTTCATGTAAATTCAATACACTTGAATTTTCATAATCCATATTCTTGAATCTTAATAGCGCCCGATACTTCATTAACATGATAATTCAATCTTTTAATCCAGTTCCAAATCCCCTCAGAGTAGCCAGAAGATAAATCAACACTTTCGATCGTTTAATTTGCAAAGATTTTATTCACCCCCATTGATTTATTATATTTCACGAAATAACGCATTTAACAGAGACTATAAGAAAGTACTTTTTTTTTTAAATAATCTAATCGAGCATTGAACGAAATCTCCTGTTTAAGATTCAAGTTAACTGCCTACTTAAAAGTTGGTAAACGTGAGATACTCTCTCGCGCGAGCGACTAACAATGCAGCATACATTGGGGCCTCGGGGACTCGGGTGACCGAAAAGCGACGTAATGCATGCAGGGCAGCCCGAGAAGTCATCAAGTTCATCAGAATCCTCTGCTCCTCCTAGTCCGCCGCACGTGAGCTCGTTTCGCCACACGATCCGCCGCGAAATCTTCCCACAATATCATTATACAATTTTGCCTTACAAAATCTGCCAACAATTAGGGGATTTAACTTTACGGAAAAGCAAAACTTTTGTTGTACCTTATGATGATCAAATTGTAAGCGTTTTGCAATCAAATTATATTAATTTTGTCCTAACAAAGGCTCAATTGTTTCAACAACTATTTAATTTGTTTTCTTAAATATTTTAATGTAACCAAGCATTTTAATCTGAAAATTACAGAAATATAATTTTTTTTTTATACATTCATTCGATTACTTCAATTAAATAAAAGTGTTCATGTAAATAATGTAATTGCAGTTAATAGGTCGATTTTAATCTTTACAATGTTTAATAAACGATACAATTGCTAATTTGATGAACCTTGGAAATCTCTGTAAATATTTATAATAAAAGGATTAAATGCGCGATAAATAATAAGTTCGACACCAGGAATCAATTGAATTATCGATAAGCGAGATTTGCCGTCGGCCTGCCGACACTCTTATACAATAAAAAATAGAATTATTTAAAAATAATAAGCAAGTATCAATAACGGACGTAATAGGACTTGAGTCACCTGGAAGGCGATTATCCCGCGGCATCGCATCGCGCGTGCTCCTCGGCTATTTGGCGCCATAAATAAAGCGGTTGCGGCTCGAGCACTTGGCCGGCTTTTGATAAATTCCCCCGATTCTTAGAAAGATCCGCCTCTGGGAGCACATCGCGAGAGTTCGACCTCTCATCCTTTCGTCTCCGCTCTCTCTTTCTCTCTCTCTCTTTCTCTCTCTCTCTCGAGGGTCAATAATAATGAGAGGAGCCAAGAGCGGGCGCGTTGCGCGCTATCGGGCGAAAAAGGGGCACAGGTAGACGCAACCCTGCCTACAATCGAAATTAAACAACGCCGACGGGGATAAGCGAGAGAGCGGAGAACAAACCGCCCGCAAAAAAAAACGAGTTGCCCTAAAGTGTATCTTAGGCCGGAGATTCCAGGTCTGTTGGATGTACAATAAATACAACACCTTTCGAGATCTTATCCAATTCTGAGTAAAACTTCTTTTTGCACTGTAATTTACACAATAGCATATTTCTAATTACTTTCTCTTTATGAAATTATTTATTAGACTATGAAAAGTAATAAAGCCAATGGGTAATTTTTTTATTCGACTGTACAGTGCTGAGACTCGCACAAAAGGGAGGAAGGAGTTACGCGCGGTAATAGTAGTAGATTCTGGGATCGCATCCAACTCTCTCGATCGTCGTCAATAAAGCTCCTGCTACCTGCCGGCGTGTACTCCCCGCGGGAGCTCCTCCCCTCGATTCCGGCGCAGCAGGTAGATCGGCCCGTACCTGCTCCGCGGCGCACTGCTCGATTTTCGCATGGGCCCCCCGACAAAGGCCCCGGGCCTTTGTACGCAACTCCTCCGTCGGTGGTGCGCGCACGGCTCGATTTCCTCCCCCGGGCGTGCGCGTCGCGATCGATTCCCACGACCGACTCCGCGACTTCTTTGTGTCGCGTAGGCGCGAAGGGCCGCTTTTGCATGCGACCGTAAGGGGACTTTCTCCTCAACCCTCCGGGAAAAACAAACGCACGGAGGCGGATGTGTGGATGGATTTTTCTTTGCGTACGTTTTACCCCCGCGGGATCGAAGGAGAGAGCGAGAGGCGCACCGTCAAGCGCACGGCTTTTCGATGCCAGGGTCGCGTTCTTAATTCGATTCTCTCTCTTTTTCTCCAGTTCCCAGCTACCCTCTCTCTGTCTGTCTGAGATACGCGTACGTTACCTGATAATGGCTACTTTCGAGTCAAATAATACGCTATCGCTGACACGAGCTTCGAGGAAAACGTTTACTCCGATCAAAGTCAAGAATTTATTCCGAGTCTTGCGTGTTTATGCTTTTTATGCAAATTTCTTATGGTCGACTCGATTGGGAATTAATAATTCGTATCGTCCTTATGAATATGTGTAGAGGACGTAGCTATATAGAGAGCTACTAATTGTTTAAACTTAAATCCCAGTACTTGGCACAGAATTTGTCGTTTGTTAATGTTTACATGCACTATATGCATAAGACTCGCGTTATTTACCAGAAGCAGTGAAGTTTAATTGATTCAGTTGTGAAATTAACTTCGTTAGTTTAGTCGCTACTTAATGAGCTTAATCAGAACCATTCAGCAAACACTTCATTTTGCCAAATGTAACTATATATAATTCCACTCGGACGATGAACTTGACTGTGCACTCTCGACTTGGAAAAAAATGTAATTAAAATAATTCAACGATACACCGAGCAGCTAAAATTACACGGATCTATTTTGAAAGCCATTCAGAATCTGAATTAAAACCTTTATCCCGTATACCTTCTCCCTTTTCATGCGCTCACAAAGAGACGGATCCCGGTACAAAGCACTTTTGCCTTTTTCTCCCTTTATCTCTCGCTCCCCCCCGCTTCCTGCGCGGCGCTCTCGTCGGTCAGCCGTCGCGTAAATTACATAATGCGATTCGCGCGCGATCGAGCCATTGAAATCGCGGCGCCCGGTCGAAAATTACTCTCCGTACGAAAAATCGCGGTGCTGCAACGCCCCGGGACTTTTCGACATCGGCCTGCGAGCACTTCTCGGACGTCGCTTTTGTATATCAATAAAGAAATCCGAGACGCGTTGCAAAAGCGGACGACAGAAGCTGCGCGAAAATGCTCCCAATTTTCGGGGCGGCTTCTTTCGCGGGGGAGCATTTGAATAATTTCGATTGCCAAATTTTATGATTACGGCGTACGTTACAGTTCGGATTTTCTCACGTGCTTTGTTAAAAAGGCGCGTAGGCCGCGCGCGGCTCTATCTTCGATCGTCGAATGAAATATGAAGAGTCCATAAAGTTAATAGTTTTTCAAAACAACAAGATTTAAACTCCAGAAGAACCTTCCGCCGGATCCTTGAAACTACAATAGCAGTTGCAAGGTTTTACTTGACCGTTAATTCGTATAGATTCGCGTACGCGAAGCAATTTCCCGCGTCGTAAAAACGGGGACTTTTCGAAACCCAAAAGACGCTAAAGAGTTCGCAACGGCTCGGAAAATAAAAATATCTTCGATCTAAAAAAAAAGAAGTCGAATCTTCAGTAGCGCGCGGCGACCCATAAAGATAATCTCGCATAAATAAGCAACTCGCGATCGAGCTCCCTCCACCGAAATGGCGAACAATGAGCAATAATTTCCGAAAGAAAAGTACAACGGGGCGAGGGGTAAAAAAAAAAGACCTCATCCCGAGATCGCGCGTATCGTGCGCGAAGAAAAGATCGGCGAGTCGCGCTCGTAAAAAAAAGAGGCGACATAATTAAAGAGCAAAGGAGGCATAATTCGAGGGACAAAGACGTCGCGCGATTTACGCAGGCGCGCCCGCGAGGGGGAGCGAGAAAGAAAGACGGCCGAAAAGCGCTCCGTCCTCGTCGCGCTCGCGGAGCCGGCGCGACGGACAAAGAGAGATAGATAGAGAGAGCGAGGCGGCGACGCTTGTGTCTGTGCGCGTGCACGTATGCGCGCCGGAGTCGTGTGGGTATAATGAGAGGGAGCGAGTCGGTTGGCTGCGTCATGTTCTCAAGCAAAGTGGGTCAGTGGGTCTCCCCACCGGGGAGTGTTTTAGCCGGCGAGCGGCGAGGGAGCGGAGTGGGAGGTGGAGGTGGAGAGCGAGAGTAAGAGCGCGCGAGCGACTCCGCCGCCACCTCGCCGGTTAAGGAGCCCCTTCGTCTTTCTTTCTCTTTCTCTTTTTCATTCAAAGCGTCCCATCGCCTTTACACGTATTACGTATGCGCCGGGGATACCGAAAATTAATGTTATCTCGCGGCCCGAGCGTGAAAATTATTTTAGCCAATACGCGAGGAACCCACTCGGTGGCTTCTTGTATTGACAGATTTTTTCCTTTTTTTTTTTACGTCATTACGAAATCGAAGATAAAAATTTTAAAACGAATATTTGCCTGCAGGTTGCATCACCTAATTATGTGTAAAATTGCGCGCATCGATTACTTTTCCGAGAATTTGTCAATTTTTAACGCGAGTACCTGGCTCTTTGGCTGAAATTATTAGCGTTATAGTTTTTGTTAAATAAATATAAATCAAATTTTAATCAGCTCTTAAAACGCGTGAATAATTTTAGTGGGCACTTTGGATAAAACGTCTAAATTACATCAGTTTCCTTTCTCTTGCGCAATTAATAAAATTATTTCTTAACTTACACGAGCTACCGTAATTACGACAGCAAGTTTTGCGACGAAAAAAACCCAAAGATTGAAAAGGTGGCTATAAAACGGACCGACGAATTTTATAAAATTTTCATATTAACATTAGAACACACATTTTAATTATAATAAAATTAAAAATAATGTAAAAATTTAGTCTTTGTCTGCGATGAGATATTTAAAATAAATATAAATTCTTCACACTTTTGAAAGCTCCATTTTACTTATCAAATGCTTTAAGCTGACTGAAAATAAAAGAATTTTTTTATTTTCATTTTTACATTTATTTTTTTTATACGATATACCTTATCACATCCTCGAGCGAGTGATTAAAGCGGAACCCGCTTAAATTCGCAGCGGCGGGCCACCCCCACTCGGACGGATTCGGCGCTTGCGCGCGTACACATCGCGGAGTCCTTTCTCTTTCGTTCGCACTTTCTCCGGCTCTCTTTCGCTCTCGCCCGCGAGTTTCGCTTTCGCGCGCTTCTTCTTCGCCACATTATGGTAATACAGTTGCGCGAGGGAGAGAGCGCGGTTAGATAATACCCCGCCGAAGCCTTTATCCCCAATGACACTTTTTCCTTTTGGAAATTTATTTTTTTTTTATTTTATAATTTTTTTCGGGACGCTCTTTCCGCAAGAGAGGCAATAACAGTAAGTCACCGGATTTTTTTTTCACTCGCGATTTTCAGGACTTTTTTATTTGACGACTCGGTACGGTAACGCCGCTCGACATTATTTATAAGATAATTTCGAAAATTACGGCGCGTCTTGTTTTATTTATCTTTATAGGTTATTAGAATACATTTATCTGCAGTTCTGAATCATACAATTTATAGCTTTTGGCCGCTGTACTTATTAATTTAATTAAAAGATTCGCGCTCGGTTTGACGCTTCAACGGCGCGAAAGTTTAAAATATACACGATCCCGAATGCGGCGATATTTTTTCCGTCGGAGCAATACGGCGAGGCTAATCGGTAGCCGAGATTTAATTTAAGCACGCATTGTATCAGCATTTGTTAACAGGCTGATTTAATATCGCGCTCGCGCGCCGGCTTCTCGTACGTACAATCGCACGGCAATCCCCCGTGAAAGCTGACAAAAGGCCAATAAAAAAAAAGAGCGCCGCGGCATTCTGGCGCATCGTCGTCGTCGCCTCTATCGCGATGGAGATTCCCGCGCCTCCTATATGCGCGCGTCCTGTATCGCGCGGCTCGATCTACGCTCCGCGAGGGAGGCGCGCGTGCGCACACAGCACGTGCACGTAATACTCCTGACCGCGCTTATTAAAATGCTTCGGGCACGACAATAGCGCTTTTTCCGAGCTTCGCGATTACCTCCCGGGATCGTGTTTTTTTTTTCGTTCATTGTCTTACGATAATGCGAGCGGCGAACTTTGTGTTTCTTTTTTTTTCACTGCAGGCAGTATATCGATAGGGATTTATTGGAACGGCGACGCGGAGCTCGCGTGCGCTGGAGCGCTTTGCATCGCGAGCGTTTCATGTGTGTATGCACGATTCGGAATTAATTGGAGCTTTTCAGGACGAGCGCGTGCGTAGGGTGCTCAGATCGCTCAATAAATCGAGGAATTAAATAGGCTACGACTAAAGTTTAAAATTTTTCGTTTCTTAAACTTTTATTTAAAAGAGGTAAATATATTTTTTTGTTTATCCAAACATATTTCAAATTTGTCTCTTTGATCATACGTGTGAACTCATTGAAGTCAAAGTAACTATAAGTTGAACGAGTCGACACACATATATGCAGAATCTCGTGGCACGACGAATCGATCCGTAGGAAAGCAGACGCCGGGGGAAGATTTATATTCGAGGGCCCGACCCTCCTCCCGCCGCTCTATGTGACGCTTCCCACTATGAAAGTGCGCGGGTTCGCGAAAAAACACACTCCTCTTCCCCGACCCTCTTCTTCCTCGTGGTTCGACGCGCGCCATGGGCGTTGCCTGCCTTCGCTCCTCTTTTTTTTTCCTTCGCCTCGCTTCGCGGCGCGTTTCGGCGAACCGCTTTGATAAATAAATTTGCGCAACGTCGCCGAGGAAGCGCGATAAATTTTCTGTCCGCGGCGAAAGTTTCATGGCTGTGCGAAGGGTGGCTCCGGAGTTTTATTGATTTATCTCGAATTTTTACTTGTTTGCTCAAGGATCGACGTTTTATTGGTCCCGTCCACGTAGCGAGGCTGCACCGGAGCTCTCCTTTAGCGAACAACCACCGAAACGCTAGTTTTCAATCCTCAAAAGAAATTGATAAACCGCTTGCGCGTCGTGACGACGCAGCACCTGCCTATATTTATCGCGTAATTGACGCTAAGCAAAAATAGATTAACGCAAAACGCAGTTTATTTAGCGCGCATGTAGGTGAGCGGCGTCGCGCGATCATCTCGCCTCGGAAAAACAATGGGGAGGGGAACGGGGGTGGGGGAAGAGGGTGGGAGGTAGCGAGCGAGAGAGACCGCGAAAACGGACGCGAGGACGCGAGGGGTTCCGCGAGGGATTTTTCATCGCGCTTGCTCGGCTCGACTCGCCGCTCGCGCGCGCGCGCGCGCACACACTTCGACCTACTTATCGAAGGTCTCGAGATTGCTTTTCTCGTGTGGCGCGCGCGAGCGAGCTCTCTGTGAATAACTCGGACTGCGCGCTGCCGCTCGTTTTTTTTTTTTTTTTTTGCACATCGGTTCTGCCGCCTTTTTTTGCGAGCAAAATATTTCGCCCGGCGAATTTTGTGGGGGGAAGCCGCAGGGATTATAGCCGCTGCAAAATAGTTGATTGAGGAAATTTGAGGGATTCTTTGAGAACATTTTTTAGGGCTGTGCTTCGTACGTTAGTTTTTAAGGGGGATGGGACGAAAGAATTATAAGGTCAAAAAATGAAATTTTGCTCGATTTATTGAATGGAAATTTATTGGATGGTGTCATACCAAAGACAATGTTTACCGTCGTCATATCCAATTTCAAGTCTTGCGAATAAATTATATGATGCGAAGCAGCATCAGAATCGATGAATATACTCCTTTAATTAAAAATTGTTTGTATTCCTTAAAAATAAATTCTTCATACTCAGCTTTTGCGTTTTACATATATCTCAAAATACCTATGTGGTTGCAGTGGGCGCACATAATGTGCAAGGGCGCGAGAGAGATGATCTCGTCACGCGAATTCAAGATTAAAAGCAGGGGGAATGGTTTAGCTTATTGTATATCATCGCTTAACTATGGATATCGTAACCTTGCTTGAGTGGGTCGTTCATAATGAATGCGCGCTAAAGACGGTTTCAAAGTCTTGCTATGGTAAACTTATAAGCCCATTGCCTGTGATAAGTCATGATGCACCCAAGTTTCTTTCCATTATCTCTTCACTAATTTTTAAATTTTTAAAGCCATAAAGTAAAAAATGAAAAAGCATGCCAGCTAAAAATAATTTTCAAACTAAGAAAATCACGTATTACGTTGATCGGAAGATTTAAATGCGATTCTCCATTTCCAAATGGGATGACGCGACATCGGAAACAAGACTAAAGCGAGAAGTTTTCGGCACTTTCCATATATTCGTCAGAGATTGCCGCTGGTCCCTGAAGTCTCGCCCTCCTTTAGAATCGCTTTTTCCAGTGGTAGCATTGTTTTCATGCGCGGAATTAACAAATCGATTTTGCGTACGAGTTATCAATTTAATCTTGACGTTAACTGTGTCTTCATTAAATTCTTATTTACAGAATATGAACTATAAATTATCACGTTCTCAATTACGGTTTTAATTAACTTTTCAATTAAAATCATTGGCTCATATCAAATTTACGTGATAATTGTTATTTAAAACGGTACATTATTTTTCATCGAGTATACATTATAAAAAATTTTTGTAGAAAATTGCCAATGTTCGAAAATTACCATTTGCAGAACTGACGCTAAAAAGTAAACGCACAAAGATTATTCGATCAGGGTTAAGTGGCTTTCGGGCGTTTTAAGGCAACCTACTTTTGAATAAAAATACAGAAAAGCTATAAACCTATTTCCCCCCCTTAGTCGCTTTTAGGCGTGTTCGTATTGTCAAAATATTGGGCGCCGATGGGGACACTTCCCGGGACGTCTTACGGTCGTGATCCGTGCAGAGAGTCGGCACAATAAAGGAATTAGTCTCGCCCAGGGTGTCCGAGCGCGTGCTTGTCCCACGCTCGCGCCAAATGAAAAATGGCCCTTGAGCCGTTTCCCTGATCGACTCTCGCCGCCGCCTCCGCTCGTTGCTCATGAAACTGTTGCGCTCGGAATACGCCCGACATTTTTTTTTGTCTATCTCTCTCTCTCTCTCTCTCTCTTCGTCCGATGAATCGAATTTCGCTTCGAACCCGATGACGGCCTCGCCGGCTAAAAATTTGCCAACAATTGCCTACGCAACGCTCCGTAGAAATGTTTAGATGTTACGTAAGCGCGCCTCGTCGCAGGAAATTCGAGTTAAATTCACATGCCCGCGGAATTTTATACGTATCCTACTGTGCTCATTTTTTTTAATGCTCTAGTTCAAGGCTCGCCAAACTGACAGTCGTATTTTTTCCGAATTGTTATTAAGTTTAACCCTTAATTTTCATTTTTTTATGTATCTAAAGTTTTATTGCAGATGTTAAAATAATTTTAAAAAGTTTTAATAAATTAAAATATCTCGATATACTCCTTTATCGTGTCCGTTTTTAAAAGTAATTTTATCAAGTCAATGAAATTAAGTAAATTGTGTAAATTAACAAGTTAACATTGTAAAGAGACCAGCTGCAGCTAAAAACTCAACAACAATATAGCTAAAGCTTTAGTTTATATTTAGCAAGTTTTCCGCTCTCGATTTCAAATAAGTCCTAAAATATCTGTGATAGGCCCTTACTATCGCTCCATTACGCATTCAATTAATTGAAGGTTTGCAAGATCTTGCTTTGACAGTACCTTGTGACTGGGTAAAATCTCGCACGAAGCCCTTCTGATCGGCTAAGCTAATTTCCGTGCAGGCTATAAATGCATTGTTTGTTTACCTGGCCATGTTGGCGTTTCAAAAATAGTCGATAATTCTGCCAAGTTACTTTAATAAAACAGATTCACAAGCGCAAACTTTAAAAATAATTGCATAAAGCTCACGCAAAATTAGTCGAAATAGTACGTCGTGTGTTATAAATCATTCATTCATCAAAAGTTTATTTGTCGCGTACGTCTAGCGCTCGTTGAAAAGTGAAACAACTAAAAATTTTCCAGTCTATTTGGCGCAAACAAAGCGAAACTCGAGTTGAAAAAAAGAAAAAAAAAAACAAAAAGATAGGCGATAAAGAATTTCACGAAAGCCCCGACAAAGGGAATTAAAACTCGAAAACGGGCGCGCGGGCATACGAAATATCGACCCCTCCCCGCCTCTCTCTCTCGCGAAACCTTTTTCAGCGGCCCAAAACTTTTACTCTCGGAGGCCTCGCCGGGCTGCGTAACACCGCGGCAATTAAGCCTCGTTGCATTATCGGCTCCCCCCGCTCGCGGCGGCGCGTATATCTCTTCCCGGCGAGAAAAGGCGCAGCCTCGCTCCTCACCTACATTCGAAAAATCGCGGGGAATCGCGCAGTGCGCCCGAAAAAAGCGAGAGATACGCGCTAGAAGGAGCGAGGAGGTGTGCGTGCGCTCCTCATCTCTCTCACTCGCGGCAACTGGCGGGCTCGGACAATACTTCTGCGGCCGACATAGACCTGGTTCCGTAAGTAGGTCAACCCCACCGGGTCGGCTGCCCCCTCCCCGCGGCCGCCGCCCCCCTCCGCGCCGCCACCCTCGCTCCCCTCCCGGCGGCTCTCCGCTCGGCGCGCAGGCACCTGGTGCGGCTAGTGGCATGCGCCGCCGCCGTCGCCGCCGCTGCTGAATCACTTTCACTTATGCCGTGCGCGCCGCGCCGTGTGTGCTGCGACTGCCGCGAGATCCGTGCCTTGAGCCGCGCGAGTGCGCTCGCGCGCCCGCCGTTCGGTTGAATTGAAGCACCAGCCTTGTGCATACGCACGCGCGAGAGGACCGCGACTCTCTTGCCCCGGGGCCCGCAGGGAAGAAGCGCAGCAGCAGCCTCCTTGCCGGTCAGTCCGCGCGCCGAAGTGGAGCACCGCCGGCCGAGCGAGAAGTCGGCGCGCGCGCGACGGACCCCGAGACCTCGAGACCGAGAGAGAGAGAGGGCGACGGAACGAGAGGAGAGAGAGGAGAGAGATAAGGACGGAAGGAAGCTCGGGGTGGGGGCGCAGCGGCTCGGAGAGAGAGAGGGAGAGCGAGCCCTTCAGGAAACGAGGAGGACGGCGCGAGTCGCTAGTGGCAGGCCGAACGCCGTGCCGCCGAGTCGTGTCGTCGTCGTCGGCGCCGCAGCAGCAGCAGCGCGCACACGCAGTCACCGCCCGCACTCGCTCGCGCTCGGCTCCCTCGCGCCTCCATCGGCAGTGCGCGCGACTCCGGCCCGCAGCCGGCGGCCAGTGCGAACAGTGATTCCGCGTGCCCCCCGTGCGTGGCAAGCCGTCAGTGTGTGACTACTACTCGTTTCGAGCACTCTTGACAGCCGATACCCGTCGCGAGTTGTGTGTTGAAGAGGCGCCCGGCGAATATGCTTCGGACGCACTCGCGTAGGTGTTCGGCTCGCTCGGTGCCGCCTCAGTGACGTGTTGTACTCCCCTCCTGAGCGTCGCTCGGCTCCGCCTCGATCGACAGGCCGACAGGGCGAAGTGCATGTTGCGACGACCTCCGCTCACCGCCAGCGCCTAGCCCGGCCGGCTGATATGTTATTGGAGATGGAGCAGCATTCGGGCCTCATATCCCTGAACATGTCGCCGTTCCACCTGAGCCCCCAGAGCAGTCCGCAGGGCGCCGGCGGCGCGCCCCAGCAGTCCCAGCCCCAGCAGCAGCAGTCCCACCCCCACCAGTTCAGCCCCTCGGGGTACTCGAACTGCGTCCAGAGCCCCGCCTCGAACATGTGCCACCCCCAGCAGTCCCAGCAGCAGCAGCAGCAGCACCCCATGCAGCCCCAGCAGGGCTCGCAGCCCGGCCAGTCGGCCCAGGCGGCCAGCAGCGCCTCCGGCATGTCCGGCTTCGAGGCGGCCTTCTTCGAGGCGGCGAGCCTCGAGGAGCGCTGCCCCATGTGCGGCGACAAAATGTCCGGCCACCAGTACGGCCTGCTCACCTGCGAGTCCTGCAAGGGCTTCTTCAAGCGCACCAACTCGCCCTGCAGCAGCAAGAAGGTCTACACGTGTCTGTTCTCGCCGACAGGTGCCGGGGCGGCCAGCAGCAACGGCGGCGCCTGCGGCAGCTCGGCGGGCCTGGAGGCCGCCGGCTACGGGCAGCCCGCGGCCAACGGCGGCAACCCCGCGCCCGGCGGCGCCCCGGCCAGCAGCAACAGCGGGGCCAACAGCGCCGGCAGCCCCAGCCACAACGGAAACGGGGCCGGGCCGCCGGCGAACGGCCAGGCGGGGGTGCCGGCCGGCATGTGCCACCCGGGCCTGCAGGCCCAGGTGGGCGTGGGCGTCGTCACCGGCTCGATACCCGGCCCCTCGGACTTCCCCGACACCAAGGACGTCATCGAGGAGCTGTGCCCGGTGTGCGGGGACAAGGTGTCCGGCTACCACTACGGCCTCCTCACGTGCGAGTCCTGCAAGGGCTTCTTCAAGCGGACTGTGCAAAACAAGAAGGTGTACACGTGCGTGGCCGAGCGCAGCTGTCACATCGACAAGACCCAGAGGAAGCGCTGCCCCTACTGCAGGTTCCAGAAGTGCCTCGAGGTCGGCATGAAGCTCGAAGGTGAGTCGCCGCGATCGGGCATTGTCCGCACTTAGCTTACGAGCGAGCCTTTTGCGCGCGAGCGAGCTGGTGTCGAAAGGCACCGGCCGACCGGTTCTGCGTTCCCCGAGTTGACCGGTTGACGCAATCTCGCGGCCCGGCCTCCTTCGCTTTTTCGCGGCGCGCTCCTCCTTTAAGAGCCGTTTCCCGCGTCGCGCTCTTTCGAAAAAGCGCGGATCACGTGGCGTCGGGGGCACGTGGCCGGGTGATTCGAATTCGCGAGAGGTCATTTCCTTTTCGAAAGCCCGGGGAATCGCCGATCGCTATCGAGCGTACAGCCGCTTCTAAAAATTATGCGATTGTAAAGTCACTCTCGAAAGCGTCCGAACTTTTTAACTGTCAACTGGATATCTGCATTCCGCTGTATTTATTCTTTGATAAATTTCCGAGCGTCATTTGCAATTCGAACGCCGTTTTTTTTCAAAACCGAACGAGCTGCGAGCTGGAAACATTTGAATAACGCGCTTTGTATTTTTGAGTTCCTCTTGACGGAAATTGTGCCCTGAGTGCGAGTTCGAAAGGGTCAGAATGTGCGCTTTTACAATGGCTTGGACGTTTAAAATTAGAAAATCGATACCTCTATAAAAGTATAACTGAGTTTTCTTGCCGCTCAAGTTTTGCACGTATATAATGCATTTTAACTGTGCGTCGTAAATAAGTGGAAAAGTATAAATGTTGCGATAAACAACAATATTTTCACCAAAAATTCGGTTATAAATAATTTTGACAAGATATTTTTTTATTTATGCGTAAAGTTCATTGTCGCTTTGGCAGGAAAAAAGTAATTACCGTTCGACTTGACTACGTAAGCGCCATTATATTATCCGGTAGTGAATAAAAAAAACTTAGATAAAAATCGTATTTGCGATTCGTTATTTAATACTCCCGTCATTTTTACTAATAATGTTTCCTCAATCGTTCCGATTAATTCGCTCCTGAAACATATTAATGCATTATTACCGCGCCGCCACTGCCGTGTTTTTTTTTTAACTGAAAAACGTTGACACGAAAAGCGTTAAAACACCTTTAAACAATCGCGGAGAGATAAATTGAAACAATAGAAAAAAAAAGTTTCTCAATATTTTCAGTCAACGCTTTAATAATCGCATAAAGAATGGATTCGGGTTAAGTCTATTTATATGCCGCGAACACGAAACCGTTTTGAAAATTAAGTGCGTCTGTTTAAGTGGCTATTTGTCAACTCCGCGGAAAGCACGATCGGCCGTCGATAAATCGAACTTTCGCACAAGTCACCGCGGCTCTTCCAATTCCCCCGCCAAAAATAAACAGAAAATTACGTTCAACCCAGAAACGCGAAACAGGTGTGCGTATCTATAGCGCGTCCCAAATATCTCGTTGGCATGCACAAGAAGAGGAAACCGGCTGAAAAACTGGGAGCCGCGCGAGGAAAGGGATAATGGCGCGACTCGCCAAAGTTATGTCACTGCGCGGCGCGATGGAGATAAAAAGCGCGTGTCCAGGCTCGTTCTCCTATCCGACCCCGCTGATCGAGCGCCGCGACCTTATCTCCATCGCCTGCCCCCTTTCATTTTTCCTGCGCTGCCCGCGACAATGAGGCACCGGTCCACATTTCGCGTAGACGCGCGCTCGCTGCATTTGCATGAAAGACGGTATACGCTGCCCGATTTACAGTAAACTTTCGCGTCCGGGTGTATTCGATTTTACACGCCCAGGAGTGAGTCTTTTCGCGGAGAAAATCACGAGATTTCGGGAATTGAAAGTGGTGTATTCTTAATCAATTAATTCGACGCGTAAGTCGCAAAAATTGGCTATGCATCTTTCAAGCTATTAATTTACGATGTACCGGACCGATAGTAAAAGTCTCTGGGGTTCGATGGTCGAATTTATTAAGTGCCGGATTCGCATAATAATATTTTCATCGAGCCTTTGATTTACACTGCCCCCGGGGGAGATAAAGTTTAGCTTCGATAAAACTGGCTTCTCGAATATAATTCACGCTTTTTCGAAAATTAAGTTTCACGAAATTCCCCCGATAAAATTTTAAACGACTCTTTCAAAAGGTCCAAGTTCGGTAAATAATTCACATCGTGATTTAAAATTGATCGTAAAATAAAATGTGATATTCCCGTGTAGAAATGCACGATGAGTTTCAAAATCCGTATAGAAAAATCTACGATGAAAACGTGACTCCAGAATGCGGAGGAAAAAACGTGAAATTTATAACTCATGCGGAAGCTTGCCCGACATCCGCAATACAGAAACGTAATTTTTTTAAAAAAAAGAGAGAAACGAGGAGAATTGCTTCGCCGCGCGTTTTAATTTCATCGCGACAGAGTCCGGAGATTCCCTTTGCCCGTGATAATTTGTAAGCGAAGGAAGGAAAGGGAAAAGTAGGGTATATAGCGCGATATGGGCGAGTGCGAAAGCGCATGAGAAATTCAAAAACCAATTCCGCCATTCTTAACTTTTATCTCGAGCGAGCGAGGCGCACATAGACACACGTACGTGGATTTTTCGTGTCAAGGACGCGCCGTCTCAAGGTCGTGAAAAGTAAAGCGCGCGAGACCACCCAAGGACGGTTGGCTTTTATGAGAAAATCATGATCCATCGTTTTCTCTTACGCTACTACGTCGTATCCTCCACTTTAACAGTTTTTTTACATTTCTACGATATTAAAGAGGACGCGTAATTTTGAAATTAAAACGAATTTAACATAATTTCATTTAATTTGAAATTTTAGTACGCGCAATAATCCTACCCAATCAATGATTCATGTTTCGATAAAATGCATTTACGTGTAATACATTTTACAGAGGTTAATAATAATTTTAATAAAATCATTAATTAACTAAACGTTTCTATGAAAATGTTTACACCGCTTAGGAAGTAAAAAATTGAATAAACTAAAATGTATTGCTGTAAAATAACCACGTTGCAATACTAAACCGGTCAGTTTCAAATTGCAATATCGAATTACAAAAACGAATTCGAAAAGCCCGAGAAGAGCGAGCTACAAAAAGTACACCGTTGGACCACTGCCGTTGGGATTGCTCAAATCAAACGTTCTCAAATTCATGGGTTTCGCGACTCTTTAATTCGCCGTACCGGCCGTTCGCGCACGTACGTACACCCGACACACTCGCCTCCCTGCCGGCGTCGTCGGCGGCGGCGTTTCCGCCATTGCAATTTCCAGACCACGTGGTACATCGGCCGCCGCCGCCTCTAATATGGAGGTCAAGAGCGAAAATGCACGCGGACGCAAGATGCAGCGGAGGGGGCCCTCCGCTTGCTCCGATTAGATTTGCAAATCGGCCGACGAGTGCGTGCGGCCAGCCACGATTTTCTGCCTCCCTCCGTCTCGTCCATTCAGCCGAGCCGCGTCGTTTACTCAAAATTTAAAGACGCCAATGTAACCGCCGACGCGCACGAAATTATAATTCACCGCGAGCGATTGGCGGGGCCCGCTAAGTAGGTCAACGTCTTTTTTTAGCTCGCGTCACCGGCAGCGAGCGAATTCACCTTTGTTTCCGAGCGCCGATTTCCGCGTTCGCCGTCACAACGCGCGCGCGACAAAATTCACCTAATCGCCTTCTCTAGCAGAACCGCCGCATAAGCCAATCGACGCGGTAGCAGAAACAGACGCGCGTTATTAAATTAAATAAATGTCTCGTTAAGGTGCGAGCCGATGATAATAAAAGCGCAACTCGGCCGACCGGCAATTAAGCGCGCTGTCAGGCGCGCGCCCGAGATAAACCGCGAAAAATGCGATTTCGCAAGATTCGGCGCGAAAAAAATAAAGGGGGAGACGGGGCGCCCACGCGAGCCATAAATTTTGCGCGGCCGCGCCCGAAATCGAAAACGCGCGCACTTTCCTCTCGCGGCGAGCTTCTCCCGCGCGATCGAGAGCGAAAGCGCGAGAGAGAAGCCGCGCGTACACGAGTCCCCCCACGAGCGCCGCGAGATTATGTAAAGCAGCGCGCGACGGGCTTTTACATCGGAGCGGGATAATTTTTTTTTTTATACCGGGCCAATGATTCTTGATTGATCGATTGTTCTACGCGTTTTTCGGCGAAACGGACGAAAGTCTCGATTTTTTTTTCTTTCTTTTTTTTGTAATTTAGCCGACGATGTTTGGGAAGAAAGTATAAGACTAAAAAATAGGTTTTTTTTCGTTTGCACAATGAGGGAATTAATATGCTGGCTTTATGTAAGGTTATAACTTATGTGCGGTGCGGTTTGTTATCGAGCGGTTTGGCGATGGACCTGACGTAATTAACCGAATTTCACTCGATATTTCATTTTATTATTACCATTACACATTGTTTACTCGGAACTTGTATAAAGCTTTATAGCTTTCACATAAAAGTATTAACTGACTTGAGGCGTCACTGACTTTACGTCGAGCCCCTTCTTCTTAGCCCCGCCCCATTTAAAGTAAAACCATCAAACCGCTCGAAAAATGAAGAAACCAAAATATAACTTTGCTCATTGTAGCTCCAAAAAACAGTACCGGACGAAGCGTACGTATATCGGCGCAGTCGACGAGCGAAGCCGTAAAAGCAACGCGAAAACCAATTAAAAGGCGTGAGAAGTGTTCGCGCGCGCGCATGGCGGAGAAAAAAAAAATCGCGAGAGGAGTGGAGCTCGACGCCGGCTGAATGAAAACGTCGAGGCGGACGAGTCACATGTGCTCCGCTGCGCGGCCGTTTACTTGGCGGGGCTTTTTGCGCGGCGCCGATGCGCTCAGCGCCTCGGCCAAACTCGGCCGGCTTCGGGACTCGCGGCCGCCTTTTCGAGCTGCACTCGCGCTTTCGACTAGTTTTAAAGTTCGATATCGCTTTATTGGTCACAGGCAATTCTTTTTCGTTCTTTTTTTTTCCTAATTAGATTAGAAAACGAACACTGGGATTATTTTATTTTTAGTAATCGTTTCACTTCGTATTGTTGCTTTTCTATCAAGGAAATGGAAAGTAATTATATTTATGATATATATTGAGTCCGATGAAATTAAATTGCGAGTGTAATAATAATAATTAGGTCGATAATAATGCACTAAATCAGTTAGGCGGAAAACTGTGTCAACTACACAACGTAATCGAGTTGGTTACAAAAAATACGAGCAGCTGCTTAAAATTAGTAATAAAATGATGATTAGTTAAAAATACAAAAATGAGGCGTGAAAAATCATTAAAACGGTAAATTGAATGTTATCAATGTCGCCTATAGGCTTATACGCTAGTTAATAGTAGATAAATGACAAGGTTACGATGCGCTAAAACTTGTTGGCGATAATGCCCGCGAGATAATTTTACTTCAATAATATTTGCCGAGCGCCTTAAACAATATTTAAATGAATATTTGATCTACTATGATTTACAATCGTTAAAAAAAAACCGGCAATTTTGAGCGGAGATAAACATCGAGGAATTCCCACGAGGCGAGGATAGAAAACTAGGCTCTTGAAAAACAGAAAAGTCGCGCTTGCGTTCAAAGGCCCCGGCACGCACGCGCGCGCGCAGTTTACGCAAAAGCCCAGGCGCGATTCTCGGACAGGTGTAAAAGGCAATGGCGAGCCATCGAAATCCGGAGTTTCAGGCCAACTCGCGCTGAAAGGCTCGCGCTTCGGCTTTGCATGTGCGCGTCGCGTCCGTGTGTATTGTGCATCCCGCGGCTTCGAAGTTACATAATTTAACAGTTAAATCTAGGTCTTGTTTGTGATTGTTTATGCGCCGACGCGGCCAATGTAAACAAATGCACCGAATAAATATAACGCGATATTTACGGTATAAAATGCACTCGACTTGCCGATTGTATCTATAATTAAGGTCTCAGTTGAAAGGCAGAGACAAGTGCTATTATTTGGGTTGACTATATTTGCGCAAGCCCCCCGCTATCTAAATTCGTGAAAACGATTTTAAAATAATCTCCGATCGTCACACTGCACGTGGGAAAGCTGCTCCGCGTTTTCAAAGCATTTCTAATACACTTACAGAAAAATTAAGAAGGGATATTTCAACATTTAATTCCTCCACGTGTGTGTATGTGAATCGGTTCAAATACAATTAGAAAGTATTTAAAACGTTGCGACACGGCTATTTTTGTGCGCGTTCCTGCTCCCAAATATTTCCACTATACAGTCCAATCCTCAAAAAAAAAAAAAAGAATCCCACTTCACCCTCTGCCCCCCGGTAGCAGATAACTCCGCGGAGAGCAGTGCCCGGTGGTACAAAAAAAGCAGTCGTCGCGTAACCGTAATCGTTAGAGAGAAAGAGGGAGAGAGAGCGAGAGAGTTCGGTGGGCGATCGGCTGGGAGAAAAAGCGAGAGGGTTACGGCTGCGGCGGCGGCGAGTCGTCCGCTCGCTGCAATCCGAGTAAGTGGGTCTAGGCCCCCAAGGCCCGGCGATTAAGCGAATCTCGAAACGGCCCCTTTCGCAATCGCCGCCGCCGCTGCTCTCCCCGTCCGCGTCCGTGTGTGACTGTGTGCGGGAGCGAGCGCGCGCGCGCCTCTAGAGCGAGCGTGTCGCCGAGCTTGCGCAACGCCGGCCGACGATGTGACTTTTCCTCGAGAGCCCGATTTCGCGCCAGGTGGACACCCGAGCCGCCGGGGGTGGCGATCCCCGCCGTAGTACGCTTCAATGATTTCGACCGACAAGCGATCGTGATATTGCTTTGTCAATTTTAACTTTGATTCTTTCTTAGTGGGCTAATGAAATGTTAGGTGTTGACATTTTATTCGTTAAAAAATGTATTCTGCTTAAATTATAATCCGTTTACGGACGTCACGCGCGCGATTACAAAACTACGAAAATATCACTTTGTGAAAATGATCTATTAGCAAGTCTCGAATAGGCGCGGAGTTTCTTTTCGCTCTAAACAAAATGTCAATGCTATTACGGACAAAAACGCTAAGACGTTTTTACTCGCATTATTAAGGTCGTATTGCTCCAATCTGTCGAAATACAAACACAATTACGCAATTTTTGTGATTTTAACGGAATACGCCACTTTCACAAACTGATTTTCACTTCAATTATTTTAACGACGGCGCCGTCGATAAATGAAAATATTTATACAAAAGTACAAGCGCAGTGCCGAAAAATCTAAGCAAGTTTCGAAAGCCTTCGAACTGAGGGTAGGAAACACCGTGACGCGATGGTTCGACTGCAATAATTTATCGGTCAAATCAAAAAGACAGATTCCCTTCCCCCATCGAAAGCTTTTCGGGCCTCCCCCTTTCTCGAGGTGTTACTCGCTCGGACTTTTAATGCATGTGCCCATTAGGCGCACGCGTTCCTTCCGACAGGTTGCGGATTCTGTTCAGACCGGTTGCCTTGCTCTTTGCGATTTCTCGCTCTTGCTCCTTGCCAGTTGCTTTTAGGACACTTCCACTGCTTAATGCCGCTACCGAATTACGGCTGCTCATTAATTTCGATTTTATTGCGACTTCGTTTCTGAAATCACATTTTTTTTGGAGCTTCGGAAACTTTCCCAGTGTTACTTTTTCATATAATTAGTGTACAACTAAAGAGCAGATTTCGAGGGATACTTTCTTATTTCGAAAAAGTTATTCCACTTCGTACATTCTTATCAGGAAGAATTTCATTTTCAAAGCTATAATCGCCTAAAAGAATTCTAAGCTTTCTTGTTACTAAAGTTATCTAAAAACGATTATATCAAAAAGACTCATTAAATTGACCTTTATTAGGCGACAGTTTATCCATTCATTTATCTTATTTATCCACTCTTTACTTGTTTATCTTATTACTCATTGATCCATTGAAAATTCAAGCTCAGATTTAACGTCAAAGATGATAAAAACAGGAAAAAGCAAAGAAGCTCCTTGGATTCGACGCAAACAGTTTTCCAATCGCTTTCGTCCGCGCATTTGGGCGCACACGAATTTCCCCGCGAGCTGCTCGTTCGCCCGCTCGCTCGCTGGCGCGCGCGCAATTTGGAAATGCCTATTTGGTAATCGGCAGCTGGCCTGGCCTGCTCTCTGGCCTCCTGCGTAATAAAAGAGAAAGAGCGCGCGAGCCCAGGCCGCCGAGCTGGTACACATGCGCGCGCGCGGCAACTTCGAAATCGCTCCCGCGCGCGACACGCGCGGCGTTTTTCACCTCGGGACAAATTTCGTCGCGTCGCGCTCGAATTTCGGCGGAAAAGCCCGGCGATTTTTCCGAGGCGTTGCCGCACCCCCTCCCCTCGTCGAGGTACTTTTGCCGATTTCGGGAAATTCAACGACGTCGATGCGGCGGACGATGTGGCTTTTTTTTTCCTTCGTGTTTTGTACAAACGATTCCGTGGCGTG
Organism: Eurytoma californica; assembly: GCA_035586675.1. Taxonomy (NCBI): domain Eukaryota; kingdom Metazoa; phylum Arthropoda; class Insecta; order Hymenoptera; family Eurytomidae; genus Eurytoma; species Eurytoma californica. The sequence continues at coordinate 15,204,742 of JAXIUT010000001.1, read as the reverse complement.
TGATTTTTTTTTCCAACGAGCCTCTTATCGACGGGTTGTTGATGTTTTTACCGGAGGGAAGCACGTGTGCGGCGCAGTGTTTTCCTCCGTGGAAAACATCGTCGCTCGCCGCGGGACAGCACGGAGCGATTCGAGAGTTTACGTGCCTCGAGCCTCTAAAAATAAATCTCCCGTAAGTGCCGTCAATAAACACTAATTGAACGGGACAATAGTGAAATCAACGAAATATTATCTTCACGTGTCTTTAATTACGTGCACATCTTAGCGAAGCTGGATTTTATGGCTGCCCGTGATGGGCTGCACGGTCGGTCCGCCGCTAGCATATGTTCGACATACAATATTTCTCTGGAGGGGAGTCCAGTGAAATCTCTTGGTACCGCCACTTTCGACAATCTGCGGAAGCCAATAGTTTCGTTTGCTCCTTTCTTGGAAAGAAAATTATAAAAAGGTCGATTTCTTTAGAAACACAGGCATAAGCGTTTATTTAGTTAAGCTTTTCTTACGTTCAAGAAAAAAAATAAATAAATCGTTCCATCTGCGGATTGTCGCTGTAAACAAAAAAATCTTTATCCTCTAGAGCGATCTACGAATTACCGCCGATTTTATAGCACCGCCGCGAGTAAGTGTTTTCTTTAAACACGCGCGACGGCATTGTTCGCCTAATCAGTCCAGTGCAATTGCGGACGAAAAACGCATCAACGATCGTGATTTCTCCGTCTCAAAAGCGATTTAAACTTTTAAAGCGACCACGCGGCAATCGCCGGGAAAACGAAAAGTGTATTAAACCTCATGACCGAGCACTTGTACGCTCAATACGCGAGGCGGCAGCGATAAGAGTATTGCGAACATTTGCGAGCGAAACTTAACTACCGAGCGGAACGATAATGACAAATCATTACGGAAGGCATATCGATGTTTGCTCTGCTGTGTCTATTTTTGGCTCGCTCCGCGGTTTTTTTTATTGCACCGCTAATTAAACATTTTAATTTGGCTAGCATCGAGAGATGATTTTATCGTTCTTTCAAATATCTGTCGAATAAGAGGATCAAATTAAACGAGAAATCTAATAAATCTACGATAAAAGATGGATCAGTAGAGATTTATATCATTTAATCATAAAGGTTTCGTTTTTTTAGTTAATAATCATATCAGTGTGCCACATTAATTATTTATTACGTACATAATTGCTTTTTTAAAGAGAATTTTTTACAACGATTTCTTATAATTAGATAAAAGTCGAAACAATGGTGAATCGTAGATTATTTAGGCAATCGCCTTAAAACTTTGAAACGCACTATATGGATGAGCTATAATTACCAAGCAGTAGCCTTGACCGAATTTTTCTATTTCCAAAATAAAATTAACATTTTAAATATTGTCTTTCAATACTTACTACAACGAAACAGTGAATCTCATTTTCAGTACAATGCAAGGACTACAGAATAATTTATTCAAGTGAAATTTATGTTCCTGTGGTGTTTGAAACACTTCAGAATGCGATCCAAATTTTTATTGAAACAAATAAGCCATTCGAGTTTCGATCAATATCATACCGCACAAATTACTCATTGCGTCAATAAAAAGACAAGTTTTTAATAAAACCAAGAAGAAAAAAACAGAAGGAATCAGCGAAGCCTAGCAGCGAGTAAAAAAAAGAAACTGGAAAAAGGAGTCAGTGGCGTTGGAGCACTCGAGATTTCCGAGTCCCAGAAAGCTGCTGGCAGTGAGGCAGTCAGGCTGGCCTCTCGGCGTGTCTGTTTAGAAACTCACGAATTTCATAATTATTGTATTATGTTGCAAGAGCCCCCCAGAGCTCGGGAGAGCTCGGCTCGCGCCTCCGTCTACCTGGCCGGGCCTCGCTCGGCCCCTCTCCGGCCGGCCGGCCCGCGCCTCATTCACTCCGCGGCAGCGCCTGCGCCGCATCTGTGTGTTTGTGTGTGTGTGTGTGTGCGCGAGTCCGCCGCCAGGGAGGGAGAAAGGTTAAGCCGCGGCGGGGAATTGTGTAATCCCCCGTCGGGCTGTCTCTCTCGCTCCCGTTCGTCCGGCTCCTCCGCGCGCGGAGACTGCCTCTCACGAAATTGTCCTCTCTCGCGCGCGCGCACTCTGCCCTCGATCTCTTCCCTCCGGCGCGGTGCACACGCCCTTTTTTTCTGCCTCCCTCCGCGCCGCCGGAATTGGGTCGATCGCCTTTTTTTTTTAACATGCGGGCCCCCGCGAAATTGCACCGGCGATAAAACGCGCGCGCGAGTTATGTAAAGCCGCGCGCGTCTTCGGGGAGGAGAGTCGAAAAGAAAATGAAAAAGAAAAGAGTCAAGTCGCTAATAAGTTTCTTAAGCGGTGGTGGCCGAGCGCGTCGGTTTTTCTTTTCTTTTTTTTTTCTTTTGCGAAAGTAATTAAGATTCCTCGGTAGCGAGAGGCTCTTTCTCCGCGGCCAATTGTTTTCGTTCACGGCCAATTCGAGTGTGACTCCGCCGGCAGAAAATATTTCGCGTGTAATTACATCACATTAGCCTCGCGCGCGCGCCTCCTCTCCGTGTCTCTTTCTCCGCGGCGGCGGCGCTTTATTTACGCGACTTTCTCGTCGCCGAACAAAACCGTTCTTTCATTGCCTCCGCATCTCTCTCGCTCTTTGCCCCGCGGTCCGGGGCATAAATTTCACATTTCATTTTCCTCGGCGACTCGGTCACGTGTGCGCCGACTCCTCGCTACCGAGTCTCCCCCTTTTTTTATTACTCCGCTCGCCTGCGGTCGCGCCTCTTCGACGACTCTTTGTGTGCAGTCCGACGAATTTTTCGCCGGTCCTCGCATCTTTTCACAGCATTCGGTATTAAGCATCGCGAATTGTGAAAAAGCAACTAGTAAGTTTAAAATTAACTATCAAGCACCGCGAATAATTAAAAAAAAAATGCATTATTAAGAAGAAAAAACTACGCGAAACAATGAATTTATCGCGGTAGGATGAAGAAAAAAAACGAAAATTGCGCCCGTTGCATTAATGCGCCGAGAAACCGAGGCAGACGAAAAAGAAACGCAGTCACGTCTGGTGGGCGTATTAAAATAAAAAAATGGCTGATATACGTAATCGATGGCCCGGCCAAATAATTTCTCGGCGGGCCGCGTTTCGTAACGAGATTTTCGACGGTGGCCGCGTTTTCACTTTCGGCCTCACCGAAACGCGAGCCGCGCCGGACCTCCTCCTCGAAGACGACACGCGATCCGATCGGAACCAACGGTCTAATCGAATTACCCGCGCCCCTAGGGCTGAGTTAGCGCGACCCTTTTTTTGCCCCTCCCCACCTTTTTTTTTTAAATCAAGATCCCGTCTAGGCTTTTCGTTCCTCGATCGGCAGGAAGTGAAAGACAAGGTCGATTCTTTTTCGGCAAACGAAAGCGCGAAAGTGGGGCTTGCGAAATTCGGTCGAGGTTGACTTTTTTTTTCTTCCCGAGACTGCCCGCGCGTTAGAAGTTTTTGCGATTTTTATACCGCTCGGAGCTTTCGCGATAAAAAAACTCATTCGAGTATATAAATAGGGCGGCGGTGAGACTATAAATTGTACGCTCCGACGGAAATTCACAATTAACGATTGCCGTTAATGCAGGCTTTACGTGTAAGCTTCCATTCGAAGATTTAATGCTTAGATAAAAAGAATGTAGAGTGTAGTGAGAATTTAATAAATTATTCGAGATAAACGAAAAGTGTATAAAAATAAGGCTTTTTTGAAATAGTTGCGACGCTAATATTCAGCGCGGCGCAAAAAATAAAGTTTTCCTCTTTATTGCCGACTTCCTTTATCATTATCTATTGCACATTATGATAATAAATATCAACACAATAATATCAGAAATGCAGTTATCGCCTTTATTACATAAACAAAAATGTGAAACATGTTTCTCATTTTTTTTTCATATTAGCACGATTTCTTGCTGAAAAAAAATTCACAACACGCGTTCCATTTAAAATTCTGGAGAAAAAGAAAATTACCTTTCAATTTAGTCGACTCGGCGAAAGTGCGTCTGGCGTCGCGCAGTTGATCGAAGGCGCGCTAATGAGATCGAACGAGATCAATCGCCGATCGGGACAAATTGAATCGCGATAGCGGCTCGACTTCGCGTCCGCGCGGCGCGTAAACGGAATTTACTCGGCGGAACATCGACGACGATGGGAAAATTGCGCGCGAACCCGCCGTCGAGATTGGAAAATTGAAAGCAGCAATAGCGCGCGGGGTGTCTTTTTTCGCCGCGCGGCGTGGGTCGCTTTTACGACCCGATGACGAATTTAGATAACGCGCACGACAAAACGCTCAAAGTGACTCCTTGAAAATGGCAATTGCTTCATTCAATATAAAAATTATTACTCGTTCTTATTATAGCGCGCGTTCTCGTACGAATGCGTCGAGCGATTTTGAAATTTCTGCGTAGATCGTTTTGAAATCTTTATGGAAAATTTTAAATAGTACAATAAAATGTCGAGCAGGTTCGCCCTGAGCGTGAATTTGTAATAAAAGCAACGTGAATTTATCAATATATATCCACTGTTTAAAAAAGCGACGCAGGAGATAAAAAAAAATTGGGTTCGGGTTCCCGAGCTCTGCGTCCTACTGAATTTGTGGGCTGCGTGCGAGAGGCGACGCAGCCAAGTCGAAAATTATAATAACGCAGGCGGCGTCGAAGTTCACGCGAACTGAGCAACTGCGGGGAGCCGGAACCTTCGTGTGCGACGCTGAATTTTACGAGCGCAAAAAGGGGCTTGTGCTCAACCGGGAAACAGGAAAGGTGCAATGCGTCAGAAACGACCGCTTCCATCTAAAAAAATGTTTAATTTATTATTAAAAGTTAAACCGAGTCACGTGAAATATGAACAAACGATAAAAATATAATTAGCCCCTTAAATTAATGATTTATCGTATTCGTTCACGAAATAATTATTCAGGCGCGGATATGAGAAAAAAAATCTGTGGGATTTGAATAAAATTAAAGGGCAGTCTCCAGATTGTCGCAACGGCCGCGTCACCCACGTACGGCGCCGGCGAATTTTGTAAAAGGCGCTATTGCGCGAGGAGCCGAAAAAGAGCGCGCCGCTGCGTTTCGCGAGCGACGCGTGGGCCGGGAGAGAAGCGGCGTCCCTTATCTCCTGCGGCCGGCGCTCCTCTTCCTCCGCCGCGAGCCCATGTTTTATTCATCCGTAAGCCGGAGGCCCGAGCGACGCTTCTTTACACGAAAATAAATTGTACTCTGCGTCACGCCGAAAACGCGCGCGAGGGCTCGGTGCACAGATTCCTATCTTCCTCTTTTGCGAAGGGCTACCGTTTACACCACGCTCGCCGTTAAGGATGCACCTACACGAACATTAAAAAATTAAAAAATAAATTTCATAAATATATTTCTTAACTCACTTAATTATGAAATACAGGTTATTAGTATTTTTAAGAATGCACAAGTTAATGCTTTTTTGCGTAAACATAATTTGTTTAAAAAAAAAAAATGGTATAGCTCCAAGTAAAAAAATAAAAAAATAAAGCCAGAAAATACACGGGACGTATATTTCATTCAACAGACCGCACGCACGTGATGCGTGCATCCTTCCCCGGAGAAAGAGACGGAGGAGCGTCGGCAGCGCATGTGCGGAATCGCGTGCGCATTATGCAACGCGGGGGGAGCAGAGCGCGCATCCCGTCGGAAAAGTTTCGTTTTCGCGGAATTGATGCACCGGCGTGCGGTGCAGCGGCTCCTTTAGCGCCGCCTCGGTTTTCCGGCGCGCCGGCACGTCGCGCCGAATTTTCCCGCCCGGCGGCCTACTTCGGGCGCCGGGGCAACCTTATTAAAAGAGCCGCGCGCGAATCGCGCCGTGCCGAGGAATGTGCCAGCTGCCCCGGTTTCGAGGGCTCTTTTTCTAGAAATGTGTTTTCGCGCTTTCTGTGTCGATAGCCTGCTTCTTTTTTTTCCGTCTTCGTGGAAGTGGCGCTCGATTTTTACGGGCTTGCGTAGTCCGCTAAATTGGCTGGCTCTCTTGTGTCTGAAAAAAAAAAAAAAAAAAAAAAAAAAAAATAGTTGAGGTTTTTCTCGAAATTCCTTTCTAAGTGTGTTGAGTAATATTACCTGGAGGTTTTGCATAAAAATCGTTATTTGAGCTTAGCGCTTTTGTCCAGCTTATTATTCGACTGAAATGAAGAAATTGAAATGCGAATTTATTAGTCGATAAATTTGAAGCGAAGGTAGATTAGCCTAATTTTAAGATATTACAAAACATAATTGTTCGTTTTGCGAATATAATGTTGAGATGTAATAACGGACTGATTTATAAATAATTCAAAGATATTTTGACATACACCTCATTGCACTACTTAGCTCGCCTAATCGTCATCGTTTTTCGCCCATTTATCTTGAGCGATTTCAACAACGGATTTCATTAGAAAATGATGCTGCCGCTATGTGAGTCAGTCGTAACGAGGCTCTCTTGAAAATCTTAGACTTTACGATCGTTTGTACTCTAAAGAGGTAAATTGTTGCACGCTGAGGCGAAAAAAATCGGAGCAACTACACGTGGGTCGATTATCTCGTCTTAAAGCAACCATAAAACCGCCTACTATTAATTATAAGTGGAATTATCTTCTCTCTCAAAACCATCCCAAGAGCTTCCTGCTTCCGCGACAGTTTCTCGCTCTTATCCTTTGTTATCTCCGATTAATTAGAGCGATTGGCACTAAATGCGTAACTTGCATTAATCGCTTCGTTTTGCTCTCTTTCGCAATTTTCGTCATTTAGTATTTATAAATACAATTTTGTTGAATAGCAGCATTCTTAATTGAAGGAAATTGATTTTATAAATTTATTGATTGATTATCGACCTAATGACATTTTTTAAAAATGCTACTATGATTCAATGTAAGACACTTCATGGTGCAACTAATATGCAGTCACAGTCTAAAAATGAATCGGCTGCGATCGCAGACGTAGGTACTTAAACTGGATGAGGCAAACCTTTTTTACTTATGTGTTATCTCAACTTGTAATTTTAAAAATAAACCGACAGCTATTTTTACGTTTTTTCTTTCATTCATAAAACAGCAGTACAAAGAGCTTCTTCATTGACATGGAAATGTGTGCATACTAACGCAATGCTTTTTTTAAAGGATAAAATCTTGATACGAAAATCGTTGTATACCAAACAAGCGTGAAAAACGTACATCTCCGAGCTTCCTTTCGCTAAAATACGTCAGCGGCACCCCGATTGAGCAGAGCATACCCCGCGGCTTTTAGAAGAATATTGAGTGCAGGCATTGCAGCTTGGCGTGTAACCTCGTTACGCGCGGCGCGCCCAGCCCGCGGCGGCCTTTGCAGCGAGAGTGCGGCAACAGGTCGATCCGCGCACAGGACGCGTGCCGGGTCCTTCGAGACTGCACGCGGCAGAGTCAAGTTTACCAGCGGCCTCGCAATGCCCCCCTCTCTCTCTCTTACGCTCACCGCGGGGAGCCCTTGCCCTCCATCTTACGTGTGTTCTCGTTCCTTCGATAAGGCGTCGTCTTTCATTGAGACTCGGACCAGATTCGCGAATCGACGTTCGACTCGCTTGGAATTAAACTGCTAATAGGTACTCTAAGCATCGATCGTCGCGTTTCTTTTATTTCGAACTCGGCACTTGCTTCTACTTCGATAAATAATCGACACGCGCGAATTTATCTTTTATTTCGGCATCTCGCGCCGCAGTGTTTACCCGCGATATTTTCGCAACACCGGCCGCGTCGCTGCGGGTTTTCATTAAAGGCGCGAGACGCCTCACCCGCGGTGTTTCTCCCTCGAGCTCTGTCTATAAATTCAACCGTATTCCCCGCGAATTTTTCAGGAGCGGCCGGCGAGTGCGCGCGCATCGATTCGACTCCCTCGCTGTGTGTAGCACAGGGAATTACGTTAGTTCGGGGGAAAAAGCGCAATATTAACGATAGCGCGCGAGTTACCGCGAGCCGTAAATCAAGCGTGAAATCAATCGCATTTTTATGCCGATCGATTATATAAATAAGAGAAAAAAAAAAAGAGTCGACGGAGTGCCGGAGGATTGCTGTTAACGTATCTTTAACGGGTGATTTATCCGCGAAGAAAGCAGTTTCGCTAAACATTTATACGCCGAGGCTTAACTCTGACGTTTTAAAGCTATAAATTGATAATTCCGGTCTTTCAAGATACCGCCTCGCTATAGTCGCTCCAACTCCGAAAGAATAGAAGTATTCGAGCTGCTCGCGCGCATCGAATTTACAAATCTAGTTTCGAACGAGAGGACGAGGTGGGAACACCTGTAACGCACAATCCGTCGCGGTGTATTTTCCCGGCGCGGCGCGCGCGGAAAATCCACTGGAGAACGGGTGTCGCTTGCGGTAGTGCTTGTTTTTTCTTTTTTTAAGCCGGCTCGATTTTTCTCGTCGTTGCCTCATTCCTCGCCATTTCCTCTTTTCCACCCATGCGTCCGCGCTCGCCTCGCGCCGTTTTTTTTTCTCTCTCGCCTCCCCCCGTCCTGTATCCCCCATGGGCGTTGAATCGGCTCTCGCGGCTTGTAACGACGCATATTCCGCGCGCGAAAACGGCCCGCGAGGAATTTTTAGATCCAGATGCCGGCGGAGAGGATGTCGATACGCATTAATGACGCATTCAACGCGGTACTATGTACTTTCTATACGATACACCAATTTTCCGCGGCGCCATTGTCGGCCTCTCGAGCGCGATTTTTCGCGATACGCGCGCGCGCGCCTTTTGAAACGTTTTGTTCGCGTAATTGCACGCACACACTGGCGCGCAAGCGCGAGCGCCGCGATGTAATAATGATACATTTGTCTTCGTCCGCCGCGAGCTAATGGTGCACATTAAATTTTACACATTTGTAGCGCGATTATGAATGAATCACTGCTTTTCTCGCGCGCGGTGCAATAATTATTGGGAGTATGCCTTGCGAATTTTAAATCTGTTGGTTTTTCGCAAACAACTTTTTAATCCAGTCGCTCGGCTGCAGTTCTCCTACTACTGTTTTTTATTATTACGCTAATTAATAACGGGATAAGTTACTCAAAGTATGCTCTATTGTTTTTGAGTCGCTTTATAGCAATGGCAAGTTTGACAATACTAATTAACAAAAAATATGTTGAATTTAAATGGACAGCTCCTTACTGTCAGGAGTGGAATGACAGTGCCTATCGGTTGCATGTGAAAGTAATTAGTACACCTGGTCACTTAAATAGATTAAGCCGTTGTATGTTGCACTTCCGAGCACTAATTGTGCCTAGATTGTTATTACGCTGAAAAATTAACGAGGGAAGGTTTTGCGCTTACGTTCATTCGCTGTGATAAAATGTAACTGCTTTTCGATAAATAGGATACTATTAATTGCCGGCAATATTTAAATGAGATGTGAATTAAATACAAGATGCAATTATGTCGGGCCGCGAGCGAAACTTGAATTTTGGAGTACGAAACACTGTGGCAGTCGTTTCTCTCTACTATTTCTGCCCCGGCATGAAATTCAAAGCAAACGAGCTTTCAAGCTTGATAAACGGATTTCGCATTGAACGGAAAAAGCGATATCTTTATGGTCGCATTCGAAAAAAAAGTAATGTTTATATTTCTCGCCAGTATATCTCTAGTGCACACATAAGCTTTAAGAAATGTGCGGCTGGGTATAATGGTTTTTCTGTAACCGCCGTTGCGCAACCGAACGCACAATTTAAATAATTTTTTTTATTCGACAATTCTTTCTCCTGAGTACACTCGCAACCCCACTCTTATCTCATTATGATTAATGTGAAATTGTCAATTTTCATTGAATGACTTATTCAGTGTAATAAATTATCCAGCTACTTTAATAAGCAATCGTCACTTCTCTCAATCCTTTATGTGGAATAGCGATAAAATAAATTTACGCTAATATCAATAAATCGAAAGCGATCGGTCTAATCAATTTTCCCATTTCTCTGAACGCGAAAGTCAATAACAAAAAGACAAGAGAGTCGCATTGGGCAATCCCCGGCGTCATAATGGCTCTCGGAGCCCGACAATAATCTACGTTGAAAATTCCCCGCTGGGGTAGGGCCGCCTCTGAACTTCTATCGCAATCCGGGATCGAAATCGAATCGAAATCGCGGCGCGTACGACGCACGTGTCGCCATGCAGGAGAGCGGCGCCGACATTTCGCGGCGCTGGGAGGCTGAGCGCGAACGCGAGCACCGCTCGCAGCTGCGTTGCTCGATCATTACCGGCTCTTCCTCCTTCCCCCTCTGCTCCGGTTGCCTAATTAGCCTTATCTCCAAAATTGGAATCCGCTAACTCGAGTGGACCGAGACCGTGACGAGTATTACGCGGTAATCCGCGATTCGAGTGCGCAAGTGTCATCATTGGGCCGATGTCGATCGTCGATGTTATAAGCTTATCTTTCGTGCGTCTTAATTCGTTCGCCGTGTTTACGCGGGAGAAAGGGAGGCTCGCTCGTGCGCAGGACAAATATAGAAGTGCGCGTGCGACGGAATGGAGTCGGTGGCGCTCGCCGATGAAAAGCAGCCGTCCAGCCGAATCGCGAGGGGCTAATTCAATCGCTCGAAGAGCCTTCGCAATCGCCTTTTCCAAAACGCATTGTCCTCGATCAATCGCGCCGCGTTGCACTCACTTTTTCACTTTCCCCGCGATATTATTATTTAATCCCACGAAGCTCATTGTTCCAAATCAATACCGGAGTATCGATCTCCGGTCCCTCTCCCTCACTCGGTGTCGCGCCGAATTCCCCCCGCACGCTCAGCACGGATTGACGCGTAAAAACAAAAATTCGGTTCGCTCTCTTCCTGCGGACGTTTTATCGCGAATCGTTCGAGGGGGGAGAGGGGGGGAGAAGATAGAGCCTCGCTATCGAGCGCACGCGGCAGCGTTTGGTGGACGCGAGCCCGGCGGCAAGCCGCAGAGCCGCGGCGCGGAGGCAGTCGCGCGCAGTCAGTCAACCTCCTTTCACTTTCGACGAGCTCGCGCGCGCTCGTAGCTCCGTCTCCCTCCTGTCCTCTTTGCGCCGGTCCGCGACTGCACGTGTGCGTGAGCGTCGGTGTGCCGAGGCGCACGCGCCGCCCCGACGACGACGTGGGAGAGCCGGCGCGCGCTTTTCCTGCCCGAAACCGACGGGCGAGCCTTTTTTTTGCAATTATTCTTTTTTTTTCTTTTGTTTGTTTTATTTTACCACCAGCGTCGGGTGCTGCGCGACGTTCCTCTCTCTTCACCGCGCAACGCCGATAATTTCGACGAACCGCAGGAGCGGAGCGCGTTTTGAAATTTCAAAAGCTCGTTGAAATTGGTGCGCCGGGTATTGCTCGCGTGAAAATTGCGTAAAAAAGTGTCGCGTGTCGTAACGAGGCACAAAAGCCACCGGGCATATGTAAGAACCCCCCGCGATCGATTGTGCGCCAGCGAGGCAACCGAAACGAGCGCAGCGCCTAGATCCACTTACGAGATTCCCATGTAAGCGCGGGGGACAATCGTCGCGGGCCCGGCGAATCTCACTTCGTTGCATTCGGAAAAAGGCGGCGCGCGAGCCTAAAGTCGCCGAGTGTAGAAAAGCCAAGCCCATGCGGGCCGCCTTTGTTTGCCGTTTCGATTCACCCACACAGGCTCGGGCGAGCACGTGTGCGCGGGAGAAACGGGCGCGCGCGCGCGCATAAGGTCGCGGGGCATTGATGAATGGCCTCTTTAATTAATGCAACCAGAGAGAGAGAAGGAATGCACTTATCGCCGAATGCTTTTATCGCGATTTCAAATTGTTATCCGTCCGCGGAGGCTCGCCGGGGTAGAAACGTAACGCCGCGGCCGAGATTACCTCCAAGTTTCTACCTCTTCGCTGTTGCTTTACGATACTGCCGGAGCGCGACGATTCGGCACTTTTGACATTCCTTCACGATTCGTTGGATTTACGCGAGCTCCCCCCTGAATCTATCAGTTTTGCCGTGCGACTCGAGCGTTTAGCCCGCGCGGAGTGACTTTGCCGTTGCGCAACCGAGGCCCGGGATAATAACCGATCCTTTTTTTACTTCGCATTTGCGGGATGAATTTTTCTTTTTTCGCCGGCGAGCAAGGACGGTACGTCGAGCGCACGCGAGGGAACGTTGATCGATTCGAAAAAGTCATCGCGAGAAGAGCGGAGGCTCCGCTCCTCGGTGGCCTTTGTGTCCCAGTTCGCCGGCGTTCGGTCGCGACTTCCGCCTCGGCAGGCCGCGATCGCGACCTTAAAGGAGCGCTCGCTCGCACGTACGAGCCAAGGCTGCGCGAAGAACGCCCTCCGGCTACTCGCGTACTCCCCCCTTTGATTTTTTTGCATTCTTCCTGGGCTTTATCTTTCGCGGGAGCCGCGAGTCACGCAGCTTGAAAAAGCGCCTTGTTTTAATGCTGGTAGCGTTTGCAGTCGATGCTAGTAATAACTACATTGTATATATTGATATAGTTATTAGACTTTATTAGTGGTTTGTTAAGCAGCTCTGATGGGTTTGATAGATAATTACGATACCGAAATTTTTAGGTCATTCGAAAAGCTATGTAGGAATTAATTAAAATGAAATGATTACAATAATGCTATAATGCAAGAGCATTTATTTTAAAATTATCTCTCTAATTTGCTTATTAACCGTGAGTCATATAATTTAAAGTTTAATAGCTCGGCTAGTAGGTAGGTAATCGGGATGTTAGGTGGGACTTTTGGTATGCGTCAGTAAATATCATGCGATTCAAAACTATTGTCTTACTTTTTTCAATGTACATTCATAAGTAAATAATTCATAAGTTAGTGTGCAACTAATGCATTGTAACAACGTTACACTTAAATAATGTACCTTATATTTCTGTAATTGAAGAATTAGACAATGGAGGGAAGGACTGCTCAAGCATATGCACTGAGTGCTTGCAAAATTTTCATAAAAATAATACTCGCATGGGTTGGAAAAAAGCTCGGTTTCTGCCCAATTCACAAGCGACTTCAAATACATTCTTCGAACTCTCCTCCAGCACTCAAGTGGATTCTCTTTTGGCTGTTTTGAACAGCTGCTTTTTATTCAATGCCGCAAAGGCATCTTTCAACTGAAGTGATTTATCGTAATGTAGAGCATGTCATTTTTTTTTTTTTCAATTGAAAAGTGACCTGATCGACACTTACCATCGAAAGCATCTTCACCAAACGACCATTCCATTTCTTTTGAACTATACTCACAAATTAAAATGACTTCTTTTCCACCAAAGTAAAAATGAAGATGTCCTTTGACGAGTACAGAAGCCGACCTTCTCAGTTTTTCAAAGAACATTTTATTCGTCTCGGTGAAGTAGCGCGAAATAAAGTAATTTTTTCTTTTTTTCACTTTGCAGCGGTTCGAGCGGACAGGATGCGAGGAGGCAGGAATAAGTTCGGTCCGATGTACAAGCGGGACCGAGCGCGGAAACTGCAGATGATGAGGCAACGACAGTTGGCCCTACAGACGATCAGGGGTAGCCTGGGCGATCCCGCCGGTTACTCGGCGGCGGTCACGCCGTTCCTTCACATCAAGCAAGAAATTCAGATACCACAGGTATCGTCGCTAACCTCGTCACCAGACTCGTCGCCATCGCCGGCGGCCGTGGCCGCGGGATTGGTCACCACGCAAGCTGGAAGCGTATCCGGGGTCAGTTTTTCGTTAATGCCTTCTTATATTAACAAAAAAAGGAAAAATTACATTGCCATTTTTTTTACAAATAAATTTACATTTAATAATTTGGGAAGCACACACGCTTCGTGAAAAACAAAAGAAATATAAGAACACGAAACAATGTTGCAAATATTACACCCGGATATTTATAGTAAGGCGCAGGAAGATTTCTAATTGCCCGTAAATCTTTAAATTTTCCTCTTTTATACTACAGTGAAAACGAAATTGTAGCTGTCCGCCTGATCCCTGGTTTATTACTTTGAAGTTAAGGTACATCTCCGCACCTTCAGGTAACGGAACGTGCTCAAATGTGCAAAGTCAAATATTTCCCCTCGGTTTTCCCTCTCCAACAATAAATATTTCCTCGAACTTTCCAATACACTAAGATTTGAAATTCTGCAGCATTCGTTCCTCATTTTTGCCTACACAGAGAGCAGAGGAGAACACTCCAGGTAGTTACTGCACTAATCGGACCAGGCAATATGATCTTCCTGCGCACTGCGAGCTCTCATAATGTCAAAGAGTGATTTTATTCACTCTTTTTCCGAGTGATTTGGTAATCACTCCTTTTCGTGTGATTTTTTGCGATTTTCACTCGAAAACGGATGATTCTTTTCACT
>JAXIUT010000001.1:15156309-15190346 GCA_035586675.1 Eurytoma californica | reverse complement strand
TAGCTAAAAAATAATTAATAAAATATCCTTATTTACTTATTGTATGATTATTTAATTGTTTAATTAAAAATAATCAATAATACGAATATTATATCTCTCCAGATAAGAGCGAACAGAACGAATCACTCTTTCAAAGAGAGCGAAATCACTCGAAGCCTACTGGCTGAGTTTTTTCTACCCCTTTCGACTGATTTTTCACTCAAATCGAGTGAAAAATCACTCTTTGACATTATGAGAGAGTAATTCTCAATCGCGACATACACACACCTCGCGCAGCCACTCACTAAGACGTGCAAATAATCCAGAACCTTTTGTTTTGCAAATACCCAGAGTGGACAGCATCAGATGATTGCGCCGTCGACGCAAGCCTCGCTATCCTCCGCGACGAGCAACAGCGGTCACATGCACGGGCCGGGCGGCGGCGGTGGCGGCGGTGGCGGCGGCTCCAACCCCCTGGACAGCGCGAAGCTCTGGCCGGCGAACTCGACGACGCTGAGTCCGAAGGGCTTCGGCAGCTTCGAGCACCACGGCGGCCATGGGCCCGGTCACCTCCACCAGGCCGGCCTCTCGGGACACCACGTGCCCGGCGGCCCCGGCGCCCCGGGCAACGCCGGCGCGGCCGGCCAGCCGGGCGGCGGACAGCCCGGCGCCGGCCTCTCCATGAAAACTAGTCCCATGATCCGAGACTTCGTCCAGACGGTCGACGATCGCGAGTGGCAGACCTCGCTATTCGGCCTCCTCCAGAACCAGACCTACAACCAGTGCGAGGTCGACCTGTTCGAGCTCATGTGCAAGGTGCTCGATCAGAATCTCTTCTCGCAGGTCGACTGGGCGAGGAACTCCGTTTTCTTCAAGGATCTCAAGGTGAGATCGCCGATCGATACGACCTTTTGTTTCTCCGGCGAAAAATCAAACAATCAGTGTGCGATACTGTAGGAGCTGAACTTTGCTCGATTCTTTAAGCTTGAAAATTCATCAGATTGTATTTTTAAGAAATTTCTTTTCTCGTCTAGTCAGAATGTTTATAAAATAAACTTTTGCCTGTGTTATCGGAGGGCTTGAAAGCAATCAAAGGATTAAAAATACTTTGAGTAAATTAATGGCATTTACATTCGACAGTTTATCGTACGATAGATTACATCGATAATTTTCTTGAAATTAAAGAAAACTTTTTATATGATCTACTTACGGGAAAAAGAGGTAAAAAAATATTTAAATTGATTCACTGGTATAACTTAATTATTCTGAACATCTTTATCGTATTTAAATTTTAAATAGAAATCAAACGAGAGACGAGTGCCTATTATTAGATACAGCGCGTAATGAAATTCAGGTTACTTTTAATACAGTTCATATTGATTTGCTCTACATTCAGATCACTATATTATTATTATAAATCAATACGGCCGTGATATTTTTTTTAATCGCAATGATAAAAAAATGATAATTGCAGTAAAAATTAATCGTTGCGAAGGATGAAAAATTTAACAAAAAAATTTAAAAAAAAAAAATGCTACGCAAAAGATTTAATTTGCAAGCTTTCAGTAATATAAATTTATAAATTTTAAAAATTTACAAATTTACAATTTTAAACGTCGAAAAGAAATTATGTCGATGTAGCAAAAGAAACGGTTGCAAAAAAAAACATAATACAGGAGAAAAGTGGGATAATGCGTAAAAAAGGGGCACAAAGCCATTAATTGTGCGAGCTTACGACATTTTTCTAAAAACCGCGACACTCGCTTTTTTTCTGAGCGAGCTTTGTAATACATCGGGCGGAATAGTGGCTCGCTTGTACTTGGAGCTCTGGCAATGTTGGTCTTCCGTCCGAGCGCACAACTGACCTACTGTCGGCAAAGGCGCGGGAGGCGCGGGGTCGCGGAGGGGGCGGCAGTGGTAAACATTGATTCGAGACTTTCCGACGTCGGCCGTAATACTGCGTTCGCAAGAATACCAAGAGCGAGAGAGAGAGGCATTCCTCGGCGAGCGAAAATCGCGCGGGACCGTCGAGTCGCCGAGAGCCGCGGCTTCTGTCCCGGCAATCGAGCGTTTATTTACTCGCAATCGCTAATTGGGTCAAGACTCGCTGATTATTCATGCGGCGTATGCTAATGTCACCGCGAAAGAAAGGCATTTTCATTGCGGTCGCGCGTGCGCCGATCGGCCGCGCGGAGAATATGATTATGCGAGCAGCTCTTTAAAAAGGATCGATCGCATTCGCACGTGCTCAAAAAATTTCTCCAAAAACCTTTCCAATTTCAACGATAAATTTGAGCCCGTCGAGGGAGAGTACAGTTTAGCAGCTCTCGATTTTTCAAATGCAAACTCGCCGCGAGCGAGAATTTCCACAGCCCGCTGAAAGAAGGCGAACGAGAAGAGCGCGCGCGCGCGCGTATACGTATATACACTCGTCTCCCGCTCATATATTTGTGCCGCAATTAAAAGCCGTGAAGAAACTGTGAAAAGTTATTAGTCCGCTTACTGCCGAGCTGCGCTTGGCGCGCATTCACTCGGGCCTCCCTCGGACCGACAAAAGGAGCACGTATCCGCGCGCGAGCGATCGATGCCGATGTCAAAGCCGCGATTGGATTCGAGCGGCGAAAATTGAGGAGGGAGCCCCGAAAACGCCGCCGACGGAGAGAAAAAAAAAAGGAGGCGAGCGGGAGAGCGAGGCTTAGTCACTAGGAATAAGTCGAGCCGCCGCTGGCGCTGGGCTGTGTCGGCGCGCGGGCGCGAGTGTTGGTGCCTGCCGAGCGAGTCCGCCGCTGTGTATACGTGAGCGGCGGGGATGTGAGGTAACCGCGGCGGCGGCGGCATTGCACAATCGCTGAATGATTTCAAGCATCGCCTCATATCTGGGTCATAACAAGATACGTTTCTAGGTTACGGCAGTTACCCCAAAGCGGCTCCACATAATAATCCTTTCTTCGCTCTCCCTCTCTCTCTCACTCGCTTTAATTAACGACGCGATTTATTTTTGTAATAGCCCGTCGCGTTTTTTTGTTGCCGCGCGCTCCTTAATATTTCCCTTCGCCGCGTCTACGTGCCGCGCGTCTCCCGCATTTTCGCCGCGAGGATGCTCGCTCGAGCGCGACTCTTTTCTCACCACGCGGCTCGCCGATGTATAATACACACGCGGCGAATTGCGCCTGAGGTTGAGGCCTCCGCGCCTGCGCAGCGCGCGATATTCACCGTCCACGCGAGATTGGCGCGATGAGGTTTTGCGAAAGGAATTTTTATGCTCGACCTACATTTTATATTAGATAAGCGCCGATTTTCGACGTTGATTCCGAAGAAAATCCGCGGTGGGAGAAGTTTGATGTTTTTCTTTTTTTTATTTCGTTTTAGAGAGCAGGCCGCCGCGGCTCCCGCACTCGCGCCCACGCGAACGCGATTTGGTAATGGTCGATTGCGTGAAAAAAAGGCCATTACATTTTCATCGCGCAAATTGTATCGCTAGAAAGTCTTTGATGAAATTGATGCGTTAGGCGCGGCGAGAACAGTATCGAGTTGCTTCTTTTCAATGGGGAACTCTATTTTACGGGGCTACAACTGTTCGACTGTTCTTTTGAAATAGTTTACATAAATCGATAATAAACTATGCTAGACTGTCGAGGAACTTGCAGGTATTAATTGACTTGAATTTCCACGTTATTTTTATGATTCATAAAGTTAGGAAAAGAGCAGTTATACTTATTATTAAAGCACACCTATCGACCCGATATTAAGAAGTAATAAAACTCTTTGTTTTCCACTCATATACATTCTGAAATGTGAAATTAAAGAAAATTGGTTTTATCCTTTGTTTCCTATTTTTTCAAATGCATGTGTTCTTGGTACATGAGGTATGACTTATTCCATTACGACGAGGAGATAATCTAATTAATTTTGCGCAAAATTGTCTTATTACTTAAAAAAAAAAAGATTTTGATCATGTAAATAACGAAACTTATCTCGCAGGTTGATGACCAAATGAAACTACTTCAACACTCGTGGTCGGACATGTTGGTGCTGGATCACCTACATCAAAGGTTACACAATAACCTGCCCGACGAGACGACACTACACAATGGCCAAAAGTTTGATCTCCTCTGCCTCGGCCTACTCGGGGTTCCATCCCTGTTGGATCTCTTCAACAGCCTCTCCTCCAAGCTCCAAGAGCTCAAGTTCGACGTCTCTGACTACATCTGTATGAAATTCCTGATGCTGCTCAACCACGGTTAGACATTTTTACAGTAAAAAATGCTCAAAATTCATTCCGTAAAAATCTTCGCAAAATATTAAAGGGATAATGTGATATCTACAGACGTTCGTGGTTTGGTGAACAAGAAGCACGTTCAAGAAGGTCACGAGCAGGTCCAACAGGCGCTCTTGGACTACACGTTAACCTGTTATCCGTCTATACCGGTAAGTTATTAAAAAGAAGGGTAAACGAAAGTTTTTTCTTAAATACACAGAAACAAACGAAAATTTGGTTTGCAGGACAAATTCAACAAGCTGCTAGCAGTATTACCGGAAATCCACGTGGTCGCGAGCAGGGGCGAGGATCATCTGTACCAGAAACACTGCAACGGTGGCGCGCCCACGCAAACCCTGCTGATGGAGATGCTGCACGCCAAGAGAAAATGAAGAACGAGCCAAGGTCAGCGCGACGTAGTCGCCGCCGCTGCTGGACACGATGATCGCGCCGCCGCTGCTGGATAAGCCTCGCGCCAATCTCCCGTGCACGTTAACCCCCGCGCCGCCGGGCTCGACAAGCCGCGGGTCGCGCGCGAGTGGGTGTAACAAGTAACGAACGCGTTAAAGTGTGAGCCGAGCGGGAAAGGAACGATTTGTAACGTGCGCGCGCCGTCGGGACGGCGAACGCGGAAACAAGTCGGAAAGGACAACCGCTCGGTCAGAGTAGGGCTGAAACGAAATTGAGAAGAAAATCAGATATAGACGTACATACTTTACATATATACATAGTATATGTATTATAAAGTGTATCTAAATATATAAAGCATAATGAAATATATTTTCTATATTTGATGTTGAAGTTTTAGAGATGTATCCGTGGAGATAAAAAAAAAAGAGATGATGTAATTGCCCGTGTGGCTAGAGTGTAAAAAGAAAACGCGACGTTTACGCGACACGGGTGAATATACCTTCAAAAGCGCAGGGAAATAGTAAGCGAGATGCCTTGAAAACAGTACAAAGGGTGGTTAAAACAAAAAATATTGGTCAAAGGGCAGGCAACTTTTGTCTAAATAAGTAAAGCTATTTTTCTAATACTTAGAGAAGCGAAACTTTAATTTTTAAGCGTATACCACTGAAGCCTTGCTCTCACTTAAACGAAATATCCTACTGCGTGCTCGGAGGCTAGAAAAAAAAAGAAATGCTTTCGACTCGGCAATTTAAATACGTTCACAGGTACACGTACACTTGAACTCGATACACACCGCGGCCAATCGTGCTTCTGCAAGGGATTCAATGGGCATACTTGAAAGTGACAGAATTCAAGAAAATCAATGTGATATATGTATACACATACATTACAGATTAAAGGAAAAAAAGACGTCAAGCGATATGTATATACATGTAAAGATGCGTAAGTGCATGTAAATGTATGTTACGCACATACACCGTTTTAAAACTTGCCGTTACTGGCCATCTGGGCATCGTTAAAAAAACTTCCTACCAGAAATGACGATGAAAGAACGGATTAAGAAATCTGCATTTTTTGTCACGCTTGCACTCAGCAGGGCTATATTATTATTATTAAAATTGTAAATACTAGTTAACACATTCCAATTTACGTTGTATAGTATAAAACATGTTAAATATGTAATTATAAAATATTTTTGTGTATAGTTTACTTGAGAAAAAATAAAATATATTTCTGTTGCTTATACACCGAAGTAAAAGAAATCAATTAGCTACTTAACTTGTGTCTTTGACTAATTTCTTACGCTCTTTACTAATTTTCGTGTATTTTTCTCTCGTTTTTCTCGTTTTTATTATTCGTTTCTTTTTTCTTCAAACATAGGTGGCGGAAAAGAAAAAAAACGCGCGAAATAACCCACAGATTGCGATATTTTATTATTGTATATTGTACCATAAAATAAAGATTCTGTTTAAGAAATATAAAAACGAATCATTGGAGCAAGGTTTATGTGGTCCTATATATTATCTAGCGTTTAAAATAATGAATAATAATTATTAAAAAATCTATATATTATAAATATATAAATAAGAACGATATTGTCTTATAGTTGTTAAACATAAATGAGAAATATTTACTGTACGTTAAGAATAGTTATTATTATTACATCGATCGTAATTATTTTTCACTTATAGATTATATTGTTTAGGCGTTAGTCAGAAATTCTTCAGTGCTGTGAAGGTCGTCGTTTCACGGCGTACCTGTGGTACCTAAGCCATCGGTTTTTATTACACACAAACGCTAGATTTTGAGGGTCAAACGTGACAAGAGGACATAAAACAATTAAATAGCAGGAAACATTGAGCAAAAAATATTAAATGAGAAGTCTCTACTCGTAATGTAAAATACATGCAAAATACACATGTGTACAGATTTTAATCTTCGAAACGCGCGTATCAATCTTTCCACTTACGAACGTGAAAGTACCTGAACTGTAATCTAGATAAAAAATAAAGAAAGAAAGAAAACACTATTTTACTATATTCACTTTACCAGCACATTTTACAAATAATGTAACTACCGTACTGTTAGTGGACGTATCAAAGAAGATGAAAAGATAAAATGTAATTATAGAAAACGAATAGATCAAACTAGATTTTTAACGAGTATTGTTATAGTCTACGAGTAGAGGCTTCTCTGAAAATCTTTTATCGACATCGACAAAAAAGTGACAAAAAAATTAATCTTGTAAAAATACGCTGTTAAAACGTTCCAAAATTCTCACATCGTCCGGTACATATAATTGTATTGCGCTGCGCACTTTTCAGTTATTAGGATTTTTTTAATTTTAATCATTCGCATTTGCTTCGTCATACATAATCCCTCCGAGACGAAATGCCCACACATCCCTTTTTACCATTTGATTGTATAACAACACGAATGACTACCTCTTCATAAATGTATTAAGTTTTTTTTTTGTATTTTTACAATTTTAGTAACCGCATACCTCAGAACCAAGGAACCCAGGTGAAGTAGTTTTTTTTATTAAAAAAAAAAATGAAAACACGAGTACTGGGAGAACTTCGTTCTTGCGAAAGCGCTGATATATCCCACCATTTTTATTATACATCACTACCATTACGTATCACTGCAATGTTACCTTCACCGTGATTAGTTTTGTTAATTATTGTAATCGCTTTTGTCCGCAGCAAATGTATTTCTTTTCTTCGTCATTCTCCAATTCTGTACACCCCACCCATAATTTTTCTTTTGTGATTCGCGCGCCTTAAACGTAAAGATTTAAAAATAAAAACGCGAGCCTTATTTATTTTGTAGCACCCTTTGTTCGTCGCTGTTCATTAAGCATTATTATTGTACCGTACATGCGAACGCGCCGATCTGACAATTTCGGAACAACCTTTATACACATCTACTGCGAAATGCCATCGTTTATAAAGTAATGAAGTAACAAGATACGAGGTCTTTTTATCACTTAAGTGTTTAGCCCTAAACAAAATGAAAAAAAATTCATTGTCTTTGTACATGTCCATCCTATTTAATCGTCCGATGAATTCCGTTAATAAATATGTTTATTAACAATAATTGTAATTAGCGAGTAATATAATTACGATGTTATGTACATTGTGTTAAATATTAATGTACAGTTACCAATTACAATTGGCAAATGCTCTAATTTAAAAAAAACAATGTCACATTTATTTTTTTCAACCAGAATTTGTCGTTTGCAAGGGGAAATGAAACTTCCAATTATGAAAGGAATATATGAAAAGATAATATTTTGAATACATTATGAAAAAATGACACTATGAAACTTAAGCGTTGTTGACACTGCCATTTAGATGCTGGCAATTGTAAATTATGTAGAAAGAGAAACTTAATGAATGTAAATATATCTTTATTATTAACATAACTATCGTTCCTTCTCAGATTTGACGTCGCTGTGTGTTTATCACGCGGTGTAATATCGCGCCTTACATTATTCCAAATAACTTTAAATGTCTCAAATGTTTCTATCACGGATTAAAAAATTTTCACAATTAAAAAAAAAGAGAAAAAAATATAAAATACGCTAAATTAGTCAGTGAAATTAAAAAACTTACAAAATACAACAATATCGTGATATTTTTAATGACAACAAAAATCAAAATATGTAAATTGCAATAATGCAGTCCAAGCTATAAATGCTGAAGCATGCCTATAGCATATTTTTCAAATAAATATTCAATGCATACATTGACGGCAAGATTTTCAGAGTTCTAAAAGAAAATATTTACTTGTATAAAATATAATTGTTCCAACGGTGTCTCAGCGCACCTATCGAATTCTATTACGATGTGTACTGTAGTTATCAGTTATTTTATGGAAAAAAAAGAAAAAAAAAGAAAAGAACAAGTCGCTGGTTAATTCAGAAATCGATAATGTTTTATTATATAACATTTATTACAAAAGTTTGTACGCTTCGAGACGTACTTCGACGTTGCTTATAACTACTTATAGTCGATAACATAGTCGCTGATGTGACCATGATCCTGTCGATTAAACACTTTCCAGCAGTACAATGAGTGCACAACGAGTTCATAATCGTAATTAAAGCCGTGGTTTCAATGAAAGAACGAAATAACAATTAAAAAAATTAAACATTCTATGTCAAAGCTACGTCGAATTATGATATTTTGTTACAAGTATATACAATAAAACGATCTTTGGTGTTTGATCTGCGCGTGAATAGACCAAATTATAATCATTAAAAGCAAAGACCACGTGGAAGTCATTCGTGAGTTTTTTCTTTTGAAGAGTCGTACAGAAGCATGTAAGAACATGTGGAAACATATGTTTTTAATAAAAATACGTGAAAAATAAGACCCAAACAGAAATACAAGTTTTATACAGTTTTGTTAAATCATCCAATACGTCCAAATAGAAGATAGCAGAAGTATATCAATAAAGCTGTTTTTTGAAGAATAAAATATGTTTTAATAAAGATGTGTACACAGCATAAATATAGAGATTATATCGTTTTTTCCTAATTAAGACTTTCGATTGTCTCTATATATTTTGAGTAAACTATTTATTTTTTGATTACGAAAGTAATTGTTTGCTTGTCATTCACGCCTGACGTATTAATGCATGCGGTAATATAAAAAAGAGAAAATGAGCCTCAGCTTAATTTTTGGGTTTCTACATGTTCCTATATTTTTCTTTCGGACTTCTCGCAGCACTTTGATCGGCTTTTAATTTTTGCACTTTCGTTCTTTCGCTTTGTTTCTCTCCGTCTTTGTGTCTCTCACCCGGCGTCGGACTTTAGACCAGCTCGTAATTAATGAGGGTCGGTCTTGAGGAACTCGTTGTACGCGTCCTCGTTCATGAGGCTCTTGATCTCGTCGGGATGGCTCAGCTCGATCTTGAAGAGCCATCCGTCCTCGTAGCACGAGCTATTGATCAGTCCTGGCTTGCCTTCGACGGCCTCGTTCTTTTCCACGACTTTGCCGCTACACGGACTCATGATTTCCGAAGCTGCTTTCACCGACTCCAGGGCGCCGCATTCCTCTGGAAATCATTATTTGAGTGATAAGAATTTTTTCGACTATTTTTATTTATCATTAGTTCTACTCTAAGCAGTCACAAATAACGTGAGATTGAATGGACACTAATTCGTATTTTTTTTAAATAATGAAAAATTTAATTTGTTATTGAATGTCATTCACGATGTTTACGGGAGTAAGTTAATCACCGAATCGCTACTGGCAAAAAAATTTGCTTATAGTTTCTTTTTGTCGATTACCAATTTAACAAATAATATTTTAAATGACAGTAATACTTTTCAAATAATTTTAACTTCAAGTGTTCTTTCTTACTAGAATGTAAAAAGTTTTTGGAATCTGAGTGGATTCAATTTAAAGCGAATAATATTTTTATAAGATATGTAAATTAAATTTTAGTTGTAATATGGAAATGCGATTACCGTCTTTTTTTATAACTGATCCTATTTCTGGGAGTTGTGCGTAAACCACGTCTCCTAAGGCATCTTGGGCATAATTAGATATTCCCACTGTGCCAACGCTGCCGTTAATTGTCACCCATTCGTGTTTATCTGTGTACCTCCTGTCTGAAAAAAATTTAATAAAACATATTGAAAAATATATAGAAGAAGCTGCAGTATTTACCTAAATTTTTTAAAAAGTATTCTGATAATTCGCGAATAAACTAAAGCAATTATTCATATTAAACATTCGGATATTTAATTTTTTAATCACAGTAAAAAATGTAATAACCATATTTACTGTTGAATGCTTCATTGATCAACGATTTCAACCCAGTGTAAAAATAATCGTCAATACGAAATAAGCGATATCAAGTCTTAAATTTAGAAAAAATCTAGCCTAAGATAAGAAAATGCCTTTAACGGCATTTCATAATCCAGATCAAAGTTTCATAATTCTTTACAAATTGTATGTGAAATAACTCTTTCGAAAATTAAAATTTTTTTTATCATTAACTGGTTACTTTAATAATAATAATACATTTTTTTCGCTGCTTGTGTGCATTTAATTTTAATAACGTTCTTACAATAGATTTTTTGTTCGATTTAAAAAGCAAATCTAGAACAAACTGTAATATTCTCATTGTGTAACTCTACCAACCACAGTTTAAAGTTTCAATAACAAATTAACAAAAACGAGAAGGAAGTAAGATCTTTCATTGGTTGAAGGTTTAGTATCTATTTCTTAAACTCAATCGGAGCGTATCGCGCGGACCACTGTAACACTTTTTTTGAAACTTATAAGTAATATTGTAGTAAAACGGTAAAAATTTTCCATTGTTAATATATTGTACTTATAATATTATTAATTAATGTATGCAGGATTTTCAATTTCATTTAAAAATTATTTATTCTTATAAACGAAAATGCATAAAAAAAAGAGAGAACTAAGCTCGAAAAATCGGCAAAATAGCCCTGATTGTTGCGTAAACAGCCTTACGCAAGCTGCTAACTTCATTATTGCAAATGGTTAAACGCAATAACGACGTATTTCATCAACAATAAGAAAAAAAAATTGCTCCGAAAATGTTGGAAAAAAAGCTGTCGGCTCCGAAATACATACCAGCCAAACAGTGTTGTGTGGTGCCAATGTTGCGGACGAGGGTGGCTAGTCTAGGAGCGGCGGCTAGTGGCTCGTGGGCGAAGAGAGTGGATTTCGCCAGGGTGCACCTGGCGATCTGAGCGACGAGGCGCGCCATCCCCGCGGAGTTTCCTGGGACGGTGTGTAACGACGGCGAGACGGGCTATAACCTCAACGGCGCGTCGTCTGCTGAGACGCGTGCACTTGCCTCGAGCCGCGGCTGCGTAATGAGACGGCGAGAGAGGTAGCAGCCAGCAGGCCACGCGCGCGCTGAGCGACTGCCTCCCTATGGGGCGATTTATCGCCGATCCCCGAGACGATCGCTTCCTCCTTCGCTCGGTTCTACGTTGCTACACTGGCAAGTTCCGCGCCAGTCGCGGAAAATTTGGGAGCACTTCGCACGCAAGTATCGGCTGTTACGCTGTTACACTTCTTACAATTAGTTTTTTGTTAATTAGTAGCTTGCTTATTTGTAGACTGATAAAAATACTATCCGTGATCTTTCTTAAAAAAATTTTTATTACAAGTAATTTTTTACACTTTTTTTATTTCTTATTGTAAACTTTTTTTTTCAATTTACTAATCATTTTTAAAATAGTATGTTTCCATGATAATGCTTGGCCGTAAAAAAATAAAATATTATCTATTACAAAATCTTTTAGTTTCAAAGTATATTAAAAGTAATTTTTCTTCAAGTAATAAATTTTTATGAAATAAAGAAAAAAAAAGAAGTTAATTTTTTAAATTGAAAGATAATTTTTCACTAAATGATACATTTAAGACTAAAACATACAATCAGCCCAATCTTGACTTTCTTAGATCACGTGAGGTTAATAGGTCACGTCGTAATGATTACATTGCAGCGCGTAGAATGATAACCCGCGAAATCGTGTTATCGAGAAGTTTTACAATATCCCCCGACCTCGAGTTCGAACGTGAATAGTCTCAGTTACTATTCGAAATGAAGAATTAAATTCTTTTGTGTGGATTTAATTAAATGACACTAGAGTGGATCTGCTGTAAAAATAATATTCGTTTGACGCAAACGAATTATTCTGTTTTCCTGTTGCTGCTGCATGTGCATAAGAAATTCATTGCGCGAAAATGCTAATTCATTTTCACGAAATTATCAATTCATTTATATCCTTTCTAATTATTTTATAATCCGATAGTTGACGATCTTCCGCAAGGATTGTGTATAGGTACTGGTACTGGTTTTTCAATGGACCATTCGTACCAAACGTTTTTTGTACTACACCGCCGCCAAAAATGACTCACGATTATATCACCAGCCTTTAAATTTATTGGATCCTAAATAAAAAAAATGTTTTTTACTATTGTAAATGGTCACTTTCAAATTTTACAAATTTTTATGATTCATTATTACCGTATAAAAGTAATTTCTTACCTTTAGTGGGAAGAAAATTGGAAACCAACTGAACATTTTTGGGCTATGAGTGTTTGGCTCAATGCTTATCTTTATGTTGTTATACAAAACCGCATCAAAGTAACCAGAAAATCCATGAAGAACGCAGTCTTGTTTTACACTAAATGTATTTTTGCCATATCTTGAATTATCTATTTTGACATCTAATTTTTTGACAAAATGTACATAAAATTAATATAATTTTTTTACTAAATTTGATTTAAATAAATATAAATGTATTTTAACAAACCTCTATTAGGATGATGGAAAGTAAAGAGTGGTTGAGTACCATCAATATAATACTTATTTTGTAGATGAACAACATAAGGCATTTCAAAATGAGATAGAGGGTGTTTATCTTTTTCTTTACAGCCCCTTACTTCATTGTACAATTTGGATGATTGTACTGGAGCAATGTAGGAGGTGTATGAACATGGAATACTTATTCCATCATCTGAAAAAATATAATAGTGTGTTTATGATATTAAAAATCAAGTGTTAAATTTAGACAAACACGTTTACCTTTTAAGAATTTTTGAACACCATCTAAACATTCTGGAGAAAGTTCATTATCACCAAAGGAACCTAGCAACTCAGAGACTATTATGTCAGCCTTTTCAGGGGCATTCCAATCTCGCATATCAGAACTAACTATTGTCACAGAGTCTCCCCACATTTCTCGTTGTAAAGCTTCTAAACTGTAAAAATATCAAAGTAAGTAATTTGAAAAATTTTAAATCTGTCAAATCAAATAGGAAAGGTTACTTACGTCAAAACCGCATTAGGATTTTTTTCTACAGCATATATTTTGGTTTTTTGTTTAGAATTTCCAGAAGCATTTAAAACAGCTCGAACCAGTGGCCCTCTTCCAGCACCAACAACCATAATAATTCTGAAATAAAAGAAACAAATTTTTTATAAATTATGAATTGTTATTAATTGAATTGAAATATAAATCAAGCATTATTACATTGATTTAGTATCATTCGATAACTTTTTTTTAGCTCCTATATCTATTAAAGCATGCTGAATGGCAGATTGATACTCTGCGTATTTTACTGGATCTTTTTCAAAAATTTCATATGTTCCAGATTCTAAATTATCCATCAGTGGCTGTAAGGGGCATTGAAGGTAATCTTCAAATCCACGAGCAAAACGTTCAATTGGTCCATTGGGCTGCCAACTCTAAAAATTATTTTTATAAATATTTTTATATAAGTAAACTATTATAGTGAGTTTCCAGAATTAAACATACCTTCCATAAATGGTTAATATAGTGATAATAATAAATTATATTCTGATGACGATTAGCACCACTTATAATATATTGAACATCGAGTACACAAAACTTCTTTATTAACATTTGATGTGCTTTACTTAAAACTGGGAATCCTTTTTTGTTTGTAATAAATACTGTAGTAGGTATAATTAAACATTTAACTGGTTCTCCCATCCATCGATCAATCTGTGAATTACATAAATGTAAATGAAATTGATAAATATATTAGGTTTATCTATGATATATTACAAAAATATAATCACCTCTTCTTCATCAGGGAGATCATGACTAACAATTAAGGCAACAATTAATTTACGATCATAATCACAGACTATTCTGAATTGGTTCCACCATTGCCAAGGGCTTTCAAATTCCATTTCAGTAACATCTTTATCTTCTCTATAAGAATAAGCTTGCCTTTTTGGATTATCCATTGGAACTTGCACCCATACTTGAGCCTAATAATTTTTACAATAATTTGAAAATTATGAATTCTAATAATTTTTTTTAAATTTAATTAAGAAGTTTATTATACTTGAAAGTGAAGAGTTGCAGCAAGCTTATCATAAATTATTCTGGCTAAGTTCATATTATGCTCTATATTTCCTTTTAATTTAAAAGTAATGGCAACCAGGCCTAAGTGTGTAGCTAAAGCTAATTCTTGCAATAATGTCTCTTCACTATTTTTTGCCACAAAAGGAATATTTGAATCAACATCAATGTAGTGCGACAATTTGCCGACTATTAATGTGCTCCAATCTATGAACATAATTTATTATATTTAATTTCTCTTTTATTATAATAGATAATTATTATAAATATTAGTACCTGAACTGCATAATATCATATCTGATCTTGTCCATGGTCCAGGACGATTCCTTGCACAGCCAGAGATAAATTCGCGTTTGAACTGAGGATGTGTCAATGGAAGTGTTACAAACTGATATCTAAAAAAAAATGTTTATTGGATAATTTTCTTAAAAAATTGCAATTAACAAAAATTTGAGTAAATATTTACTTGGCAAAATTTGCAACATATAAACAGTCTTTTAGATCTGGTACAGCACAAAAATCTAAACCACAGGAAGCAATCTTTTGATTTGCCATGGTTTATAATTAATTCTGAAAAAGAAAAAATTTATTAAGATATTTAAAGTTTTTTAAAAGGAACAAAAATACTCAGAAAAAGAATTTGAATAATTATTTGAAGTGTATGCATTGTTACAGTTATTCAAGAGTTTTGATAACTTTTTGTTAATTTTAAAAGTCGGATCAAAAATACCTTTAATGCATAATATTTCGATAAAGAAGTCATTAATATGTTAAAAGTATATGTGAATATATTTGTAATATTTTCTGATATAATTGCACATAAAATAGACCGCCGTTTGACAATGCCGGTAAATTTTGAGGTTAACTGAAGTTTTGGTAGGAAAAAAATTTTAGAACTAGGTATACTTACTTTACAAACAATATTAGTTTCTCAATAATTAGCCCTTCCGAGAAAGTGAATATTTAATTCATTTTGAAATGTAGGTGTAAATTAAATAACCTAATAATATTTTGACATCAACGATCGACGGTCCTCAAAAGCGTGTTTGCACTTTTGTGTTCGCACGTGCATGCATGCGCGTTTTATCTTATCGACTGAACTAAAGTAGTCTCTGTATTAGACCTACGATTTCGCAAAAAGAATTATAATATTTTTTATTTAGTTACTTGCATAGTTGCATCTTTATTTAGTCTTTATATAATACGTGTAAAAAAAATTCATATTTCGTAAATTTTCAGGTGCTAGAAAGTCAAAAGTATAAAGGTTGCAGTTTTCAAAGCAATATAATAGGTTATAAATTTCGAACTAATAACGTTAGGTACGAACAGAGTATGAAAATAATTCATCGGTAATTAATTGAATGTCTTATATTAGCTCAAGCGATAGTTCGCAACCGCCAAGCCGCGCGAAAGCATGACGGCAAGCTAGCAGTGACTGAGCTACAAATCGATAGATGACTAGGTAATAGGTATGTATATATGTATATGTAGCCACTGCCTACTGTGATTCATAATCCCTTCCTTTTTTACAAAGAATATCTACGAAAAAATAAGCATTCACGAGGTACTACTGATAGGATAAAAATGTCGATATCGTTTTTCCAATTGAATGCAAAAAGTGTACCCTACGCGTTTTTACGTAAGTCCGATTAACGAAATTTGGATAATTTGCTAGGCCGGATCCGGAACCTCGGTATCTCAAGCATCAAGCGCCTTGCAGGCACTAGTCGACCAATGAAATCGCTCGTTACTCGAGGACGACCCTACGTCACGCTTCCCCCCGTTCCCCGCGGGCCCACAAGAATACCCGCAAGCAGCCCAAGCGCGCCTACGCGGGTGTATCTGGACGCGTTCTACGGCACTGATTCCGTTCACGCCGGAGTTGCCGCGGCGGCGCTTCTCTCCGTTTCGCTTTCCCGTTGCTCCCAGGCTGCCCGCATTCGGCGACTCCATTTCGTCTCCTCAGGCGCTAAAGCACGCTTGGACAGCTTCGTTCGCGGCCGAACTTCCGGGTTTTCCTCGTCTCGACAGCGTCGTACATCCAGGTAAGGCACCGTTCCGACTTCATCGTACCATACTCCGATCATGCGGACGAATTCATTTGTTCAAAAAGGCGTAAATCCCGCGAGAAGAGTGCGCGAAGCTTCGTTGTGTGTCGCCGACCCCCGTCGGGCTTACTTAGCGGCGTCGCTTTGGTCCTCGAGTGGCTTTCTCCCGTACTTACTGCTCTCGTTACAGTCGCCGGCCGCATTTTAAATATTATCGGTTTGTATTTTGTTTAAAGTTCGTATTAGTGCAGCTTGTATCGACGTTATGTGTTTTTAAGCTCTCGCCAAGTGAATACGTCGGTGCACGGTAGGTTTGGACAGTGGGCGTGCTTTATACGACGCTTCATATTGGCCGTGACGGCGTGCCATCCATTTAGCAACTATTTTATTCTCTTGCGTTAATAATCCTCGAGAATTAAAATTGTTCGGTTATTGAACCCATACTCTGGCTCGGGCAGTTTATTTAAATGATCATTATTACCACATATTACATAATTATTCACTTTGCAAATATTTTATTTCTAGAAACTTCACCATGTCTTTCAACCGAGGAGTAAAGCGGGATTCCTTTGGAAACCGTAATTTTAACAACAGAAACATGGGAGGAGGTGGTGGTGGTGGAGGCAGAATGGGAAACATGGGTGGAGGAATGGGAGGCGGTGGTGGAGGTGGTGGAGGTGGTGGCGGCATGAACCCATGGGAAGGTGGAATGATGCCAGGACGAGGTATTCTTCCGACTCCGAACAACAATCTGTCTCTTGCTTCGCCACAGACACAGTTAGCAATAGCCAGCAATCTTCTTTCCAATCTTCTACGTACTCAGCAAGATACTCCACCACAGGTAGTTATTAACTTCGTTATCAAATGTGAATCAAAATAAGTAAAATAATTTTTTAGACATATCTTTGATAAACAAAAATACATAATTGTGTGAAATAAGAATTTTTTAAATTTATTTTGATTTAGAATTTTAATTATTTTGATCATTTTACTTTAATATTTAATTTTGCAAAGTAGTGCTGGATATTAATTTAAAAGTCTTATTTGTAAGAAGGTGCCATCGCTACTTAGTTTGGGTAACAACTACAGTGGACCTGGACCTAACTACAACAACCAGCAGAATTTCAATCAAGGACGTTTTAACGACCGAGGAGGACGTCCAAATATCAAAAATCAACGACCTCAACCATACAATAAGGTATGTTTTATTTTTAAGTAATCACATGTTTACATATGCTTATTAATAAAGTAAACAAGCTAGCTTCTGTTAAACTTGACAAATTTAAATTTTAGCCAAGTGATTCAGCACCAATAAAAATATTGAGAAGTAAATATAATACACTCATGTTCAGTAAAATTTTATATCTTTAACTACTGCAGTTTTCAAAATATATATTTTTATCTTTATACACCATAAGTAGTAAAATGCAAAAAAGTTCATTAAAAAAATGTATAAAGTATGAGATTTTTTATATTTAAATTAATTTTATTAATAATTTTAGTACTTACAATTTTAATTTTGATAGTTTTAATTTATTTCACATTTTCATTTGTCAACAATCTAAACTAATTTAAAAAATTTGAATTAAAATGATTACTATTAGTAATAAATAAAAATGTAATTGATAAGTCACACAACTATAAATAAGTTAAAAATATTTGTATCATTAATTGTAAAAGAATTTCATCTTTACTTGCTGCTCTTATAAATGAGAAAATTTTCAGTAGGTCTACAATTTATTAGCAAAAGGATCTTACAAAAAAATCGTTCAAATTTTTGCTAAATCGAATTTCATCAAAGTATTTAAGAAACTTGGAAAGGTTTAGGATTATCAAAAATTGCATTTTTTCAAGAAAATTATCAAACAAATCGCATTTTTGGCACTTTATAATCTCTGTATTGAAAAATGTAATTCCATTTATTACATTCGCAAGCTTCCATAAACTATAATAACAAGCATTGTGCTTGTATCACGTTGTGTGAAGTTGTCATTTCAACATTTTTACTGATTGAACTACTTTTTTTCACATATTTATTTGCAGTCTCCAATTTCTAAACCAACATTAACAAGGACTTTAAAACAATCATTACTGTTATTTTAATTGTGGTTTTAATTCTTTTTAAAAAGAAAAAATTTATGACATAATATATTCGATATGCATCTGAGAATATTTTTCACGGTGTACAACATCTACGTCTCAATGAAGAAAGCATATTTTAATTTCTATTTTTAAGAAAAAAAGGTCTTGATAACACAATATCATTTATTTCCTTTCTGATGTTGATGTGGATATTATCCACTATATATATTATTCATCCTTACCCAGAAAACAAAATGAAAATGGCTTTACTGCCTTTTCTTTTTATCTCCTTATAAGTATCCTGTGTTAAATATAAGCAAATCAAATTTGATTCAAAACAATGTTCCTATGGAATACCACGACATTTCTCATTAAATGGTTTGGTCGTTTTGACCTACTTAAATAGATGGGCAATAGAGCCCGAGACGGAGTTGTTGGGCGACGTGGCCCGCAACAAAATCGTGCATCCCAGTCAGGCAACCAACGCCAGAATGGAAACCAAAATCAGCGGAACGATAAATCTTCTAAACCAAATACTGCCTCTAAGCAAAATCAGAACATCAAAAAGGAACAGCAGGAAAAGACCTCTGATAAGACCAATGAAAAAGCAGAAGCATCTGTTGCTTTAAGGTAAGCCTTCCGGAGATTGCAAATAGTTTCTTCAAACTTCAACGTACGTTCTCATATCTTCTCTTAAGAACCCTCAAGAGATAGAGAAAGAGACAGCACAAAGGTTCCAATTTCTTCTTTATGTAGATACCAGTGATATTATTTTACAGACATTAAAATTTTTATTATTTAATTAAAAGATTATTTTTATTGCAAACATTAATAGCTGAAAGGGATTTTATTTTTGAATTTTATTGCTGAATAATGTCAATATTTGGACTAAGAACACTTACTTGATAAAAATTTTAAATAAAATATTATTTAGAATGTAATTAAATAGTTTCTTTAAATTAATAAAATTAAATAAAATGTACCATTTTTTATGATAAAACAGACTATTATTATTCCGCCATTGAATATTTTATAAAATTTTAAAAAGAAATTTAGGAAAGTTGTAAATTAAATGACGAAATTAAGTTATAACAACTTGATTTACGTTCAACTGTAAATGATCTTTACTTTAAATAAAATTAATTATTTAATTAAATAAATAAAAATTTATGTTGGTGTAGACACTGGGTAAACCTGCAGGAGCCTGTTTATTAAAATCAGGTATAAGTTTGTAATAAAACAATACCCAATATATTTTATTATTTGAGATTTTGCACACCAATTATCCATTATAATAAATGTATCTCGTGCAAAAGCTTGAGCGTCCTCCTTGTCCCAAAAAATAAAAAGCCAAATTTTCTTTCAAGTTTTTTGAAAGAAGGGCAACAAGATTAAGTAAGATCGTCGAAGCATTCCCTTGGATCTTTGATTCCAATGTCATAAGATTCATACAGCACTCGTATAATAGTTTTTATTATACTTCCTAAAATTCTCGCACGAGATGCTGCGAAGTTATGTTCGTTTTTTTTCTTCATCGGATAGTTTGCAATGCGGGGTGACAAAATTTATGTTTCACAAAGATTATTTATAATGAAAAGAAGTCACTCGTTTTTTCATGGAAACTTTGCCTTGCTTTTACGCAAGACTAGCTTTCATAAAAAAATGTACAAGATTTTGCTAAAATTGTATAAATTAAAATTGAAGGTAGTTCTTAGTAAAAGTTGGAATTGAAAATTTGCAAAGTTATAAAGCTTTCTCTTTGAGAAAGTAAAACTTCAAATTTCAAATAGAAATGATTAGCTATAAAATTATAATTTTGATTTAATAATCAATATGCAGTTTAATTTTTTAACTTCTTTCTGTTGAATATTTTTATATATTAATTTATAAGAGCTACCTTCGTCAAAATTACTAAATGTGAAGTTATGTCATCATTCTTATTGTATCTGTAACAGTGAAGAGAATGAAGAATCTGAAGAATCAAAGAAGCGCGAATGGAAGGATGAGAAGAAGGACTCATCAACTGATAATGCAGAGGTTGGAAAAACTGAAGATGGCTCAGGAGAAAAGGACGATGACAAGAATACCGGTAAAAAATCTGCTGCTAGACATGCAGAGAGTCGTTATTCAGAGGTTCCCATTAGTAACATGTTCTGCCATGTTTGCAACAAGCACATGTGGGATGGTTCTGTAAGTAGATCCTCGTACACAATAAGTTTTAAGATCAATTACACTTAAAATTTAAATTTCTTTATTTTTCCTGAAATTAATAATGATATCTAATTGCAGTCATTTGAAAATCATCTTAGAGGCCGAGCTCATCAATTGATGATGGATAAACTTGATGAGTCTTATAAATTAAAAGTTGAATTGATGAGGCATGATTTAAGAGTTGCTGAAGAACAGCGTGAACTTAGTCTTACAAATTCAAAACGTCGAGGCAAGAAGGTAATGAGAGATTATTTAAAATATTTCGATACATTAAAGAAACATTTTACTTATTTTGTTCTGTCTCGTAGGTTTCAGTTGATTTAAATGTTAGAGAATACTGCACTATGTGCGATTTGAACTTCTATGGTACTTTGTCCAGCCATCGCAAGAGTGAAAAACATCAGCAGTTAAAGACGTTCTTGCATCCACGTTGTTTCCCATGTACCAAAGAATTTCCATCCAGAATTGAATATGATGAGCATTGTCTCACACCTGCACATATGAAAAATGCTGTTCAAAATGAAGAGCAAAGGAAAAACAAGAAGAAAGGTAATTTTTCTTAATAGTTTTTAAAAATAAATATTTTGAGTAGGAAATAATTTAAATAAAATCAAAATTTATTAAATAATTTTTTAGACAAACTTGGAAAGGGAGAGTCTGAAATCAGAAGTGCAGAAGATGAAGAAAAAGATGTTGGT
The DNA here is from genome assembly GCA_035586675.1 of Eurytoma californica. NCBI lineage: Eukaryota > Metazoa > Arthropoda > Insecta > Hymenoptera > Eurytomidae > Eurytoma > Eurytoma californica. Next base: position 15,168,764 of record JAXIUT010000001.1, on the reverse strand, counting down.
GTTGACAGTAAAAGTGACAAAATGGACGATTCTACAACTGATAATTCAGACTATATCACTGAAATTCCAGAAGAAGGAATTGAATCAAAATTGAAAGTTCCGTCATACAAACATTGTCGCACTAACCAATTGGCTGTTGGTAAATCTTTAGTGAAAAAGGCAGAAGGCTTCCATTGTGAAAAATGCCGAAGATTCATGCTCACAGATGAGGATCTTACTGCTCATCTTCGCAGTATCACTCATTACCGCAGTTTTATTCAGGAAATTAAAACTTTACAAGCTGCTGCTGAAGCTGCTAAAAAAGAGGAAGAAAAAAAAGAGGTAGATTTATTAATATATATATACATACGTATTAATTTACATTTTGTTATAATAAATAATAAATATTTAATATTTTTTTAGGATGAGGATAAGAGTCAGGATAATGGAGAACCCGATTCAAAGCGTGTTAAGGTAGATGATTCTCAAGAAGATCTGACCGCGAATGAAGCAGAAGAAAAAAATGACCAGAATGAAGATGACAAATACGATCCAGCAGAAGCAAATGAAACGGACGAAGATAATGCTGAAAATGAGAATCAAGAACAAGCTGTAGACGAATCGGCAGAAATATCACTGAACGAAAATGATGAACTTCTGGATGATACAAATGAGAATGAGAATGAGAATGAGAATGAAAATGAAAATGAGAATGAGAATGAGAATGAAAATGAGAATGAAAATGAAAACGAAAATGAAAATGAGAATGAAAATGAGAATGAAAACCAGAATCAGAATCAAACTCAAACTCAAACTCCAGTTAAGGAGAAAGTCGAAACACCACAAAAGACCACCCCACAAACTACTCCAGCGCGTGGTAATGCCAATACACCTCGTGGAAATTTTAATCAACGGAGCGCTCGAGGAAATCGGGCACGAAGATCTCGTCGATAAAAAGCTTTCGTGAAATTTATTTTAAGCAAGATATGTACGTCAATTCCAAAAATTGTATACTTATTACATAAGTATGTTATGATATTTGTTTGATAAGAAGTATAAGAATAGTATCGTTTTGAATTCGAAAAACGATGATGAGAGTATGGACACGAGTACATTGCGAACACTACAAATTTTATTATTGACACTTCAAATCAATTGTACATTGCACTAGATTTTTTTTGTAACTTAGTTATTAGTTATTTAATGTTTATGTAATGTTTGATTTGAAGTCGAGATCAATGACTAATCAATGACTAAATATTAGATTAAGCGCATTGCAACCTCATGTTCTAATTATTGCATTGTAAAGTGTAGTTGTAGAATTTTCATTCCAGTAAGATACACATATTTCTGTACACATCATTTAAAAGAAAATAAATAAACTGTACGTGTCAAAATTTTTATTTAAAATTTTTGTATTAAATTTTATTATTTACATTAATCTATTGACAAATGAGTGGCTAAAAATTCATCAACTGAATCTGTATCCCACTTATGAATATCAAGTACATCTTCCAATTTATTTTCTTCATCATACAATTTGATTATTGGGTCTAATCCTCTTACGAATCTTATTTGTAAATTCTTATATTTATTTGGACGGTCACTTTTGATAAATGCTGAAAAAAAAAAATTTTTATTTCAAGATAAAGGAAATGTTGACGTAATAAAATAGATAGCTGATACCTCTATAATAAAAAAAAGAATAAATAATTTATAGTTCTATTGAATAGAAGACATATCTTTACCTTGAATTTGAGGATATGCTCCAAATTTACAAGTGCAAACTTCGAGTATTGCTTTTGGATAACGTTTTGAACTAGAATTATCATCACCTTCGTCTTTCAAACAACATTCTTTACATTTATCGCTGAAAAAGATATTTTTTGTAAAAATAGATTATTTAGTGAAGAGATTATATTAGAACTTACAATATTTCATTTAATTCAAATTTTTTGAATTTTTCACAAGTAGAACAAAGTAAATTTGCCTTATTATATCCAAGACTCTTGCAGTCCTCTGCAGTGAACTCAGATAAGCTAATACCATTCTGAAAAAGAAACGAATATTCTAGTTTACTTTCAAAATACATTTCTATTATCAATTTTTTAATTTTAGTTTATTTTGCATATTGTATAACTATATTCATATATATCGTACATATGATATAATTATAAAATCTATTAAGAAGATCTGAATTAAATAATGTACTTTAAAATTTTGTATAACACACTTCTAAAATGCTTACCACTAAAAATAATAAGAATATTCTTAACAATAACGACGTGTTTGTCATTTTTGAAATTTTTTATACAGATGTAATATAACACGTTGCGAATTCACTAGGCAGACTGTAGATTTCTTGTCGATGATGACTTAAAATCTTGCACAGTTATAGGTTAAGGTATTTGTTTACACATCAGCGGTTACGGTCAGCGGGGGTGGACCCGATAGAGTCACGGCTCACGGCTCGTCAGCCCGCGACAGTGCAACACTCGGCTGACTCAGCATCCCAGTAAACAATGTGTCAGCAAAATGACGGCATTTTACATGCGCCCTGGGACGACATGTTGCCAGCACGCAGTACCTAATGACCTGATCGACGCCCTCATTTTGCTGCCACCGTGTCGACTACTTCGTTTCCATATGCATGATAGCATTGTGCTGACATATTGCAGTTATTCGAGTTTTGTATTCAGATCGGCTTAGTCGTGACGGCACAATGACGGCATAATGTCAACATGTACCTACTCCGGCACGTACTGCTATCTGGGGACTGGGATGTTTAGATTTTATACTAAATATATAGGGTAAATTACGTGTATATTAATCCCCAGTAAGCAGCAGATTCCGAGAAAATTAAATATATTATTGAATTACTACATTACATTATTTAAATATTTATTAATTTTAGTTGAAGTTCATTATTGATATAACCAGGTTTAAATCGATTTCGTCATTGAAAATTAATTAAAATGTACTTATTTTTACATTTAAATCTTCCAGCGGAAAGTACTGTGAAATTGGTTTATTGTTTTATTTTAGTTAATTCTCAGAATATGCTTATTGGAAACCTATTAGCTCTTATTTCATTGGTTGGGGTGGGGAGGGGGGGAGGGTGAGAGGCCATTGCTTGAGCTGTTATGTCCACTATTTAAGGGAGCTTCGGCGTCATTTCACTTTACTTGCAGTTTCATTTCGTTTTCGTGCATATCCATGTATGTACAAAATTAGCTGAATTGCTAAACTTATAGTAACGAAAGTTATTTTGGATTTGCAAAGTTTATTATAATTATTAATATACTAAACCAGGGAAAATTTAAATAGTGCGTAAATTTCGTGAATGTATTATACATTTATACTCCAGTATAAGAAGTGTACATTTACAAAGTTGCGATAGTGCCGCTGGCTGTGGCCGTAGTGGAAGTACGTAATTCGTAAGTTTATTGAATTGGACCACGGCGGCGTCGAGAGTTGGAAACATTGCCGCCCAACTCCCAAGCCTCAAGGTAGTCAATACCAAATACTATTTCATTGTGACGTGATATGCAATGGACCTGCACTTACAATGTACCACTGAAAGTGTCAAACAAATGTGGTGTTTTATGAATGTAACGCAATAAATTTTATCTTTGATTCAAAACAAATGGTAATTTAAAGAAACATTGTAAGGTTGGAGTTGTCAGAGTTGAAGATTTTCCTGGGATAGAATCTATTTTCGAGTAAAATGGCACAGGAAATGCTAAATAAGGTGTTGAACTCCAACATATCGCCAAAACAAATCATTGAGTGGTTGACAAGTGAAAATTATAACGTAAGTTTAATAATTATTCAGCTATTTTTTAAATTTATTTTTTATTCCTTATTACTCTATTACTCTACCTAGGTTATGTTACATATTTTCATTTTATTTTAATTAAAAAAAAGAGTATTAATTATTTATATAATTTTTAGGACACTCAGTGGGTAGAGTTCAATGAAAAATGTCAGAGAGAAGAATTTATTACATTCTTTTTAAATTATTTGAGGGACCAGTTTACAAGGTAACATATTTTTCTTTTAAAACTACTAAATAACAGTTTTTTTATTGTTTTTTGTTTATCCATTCTAAACATAATAATGTTAATAATAAGTGAGGTAATAATTTAATAATTATCATTTATAAAAATTATATTTATATTTAATTTTAATTTATAGCGTTCTTCAAACGTCCACTGTTACTAAACCAACAACAGCAAAAATAAATGTAACTGAACCAAAAGTTATTAAAACTATTGAACCAACAAAAGTCAGTGGAGGATCAAGGAAAATAAATCCAATGTTTGATGTAGAAATTTCAAATGATGTTAATGACCATAAAAAGTTGGACATAGAAAATCGTAAATCCTTTCCTCAACTGAGTGCTTCACCTATTGAAAATAATTCGGGCTCATCAAAGAAAACTATTTCATATTCAAATATGTGTAAAAATACATCATCAGCACCTGTGAAACAAAATTCTAATAATTCGTACAAAGAATCTGCAAAAAATAATCAAAGTTTAAATACAAGTGTTATGAATAATGCTAATGAACATAGAAACAATCTAGGAAATATTTCAGTATCACCACAACCAAATGCATCACCAATAGAATTTCGGCCATCCAAAAAGTCATCCAAAAAAACTAATTCTTATTCAAGTATTTGTAAAAATACGTCAACACCTAATAAGCAGAATACTAGTAACATCAATAATGAAACTCCAAAAAACAATAAAAGTTTAAAAACAAATTGTAAGAATAGTGCGAAAGGTCACAAAAATTCTCCAGGGCATTGTGTTGTATCTCCTCAGCAAAATTCAGCACCAATAGAGATTTCTTCATCATCACCTAAAACAGCATCAAATTCTAATATTTGTAAAAATGCGACATCAACACCAATTAGAAGGAATCCTACACGAATAACTACAGATGAAAAAGGTAAGAAGTCATTAAAATAGTAAAATAATATTTTTTAGTACAATTTTATAATCATTATAAATTACTAAATAAATTATTTTATATCAGGGAATAAAGAAAATACAGTTTTTGGAGTTGTATCAAGACCCTTTACACAAAATCCACAGTTTGTAAATGTGTCTCCAATTGATAAGTCTGTTGACAATGAATCTTTTAAAATTGAAAGAGGTCTTGTCAAAATGGAAAGGCAAAAAAAACCAGAACCTGTTGTAAATACTGACCAATCTGAAAACATTCAACAAAATAGTCAACCACATTTCAAAATATTGCAGAGAACTCCAAGTAAAGTTATGCCAACAGCTACCATAATTATTCCTAACAGACTTTTAGTTGACAGTGTTGAAAATTTGAACATATTAGCTGAATTGTACAGTGGATTTTTAGATCATAATTTAATTTTAAATCCAATGACAGAATTATATTTTATCATTCAATTAATAACTACTCAATATACTACAAATGTATCTTCCGATGTAAAAAATGTTGACAAGACTGATAATCATAACAAAGAAGTGAACGAAGATTCCAGTAGTGAAAATAAAAATGTATCTCTATTGAGAAAATCTTTAAATTTTGATGACTCACTGGAAAATATAAAATTTGATGATAGAGATAATTCTTTCAATAAATCTATCGATGAACTTGGTTGCCTAAGTATTGATGAAGATACTAAAGAAAGTTTTAATCAAATTAATACAAAATTGAAAGAATATTCATTAAACAAAAGTGATGTCATTAGCGAAAAAAGTTTTGAGGAAGTAGATGTTACCAGAGATTGTGTCAAGATGTATCTTCAATCACCTCATAATTGTGTATACTTTTCAACGCAAGTTCTTAATCACCAAAAGGCCTTTTTAAAATGTTTAGATAGAGTAACATTGAAATTACTTTATGAAAATAATCAAATTTCTACGTTTCAACCTGAACTCTGCAAGTATTTAGATACTATCTACAGTACTAAAGTCACAGAGTCACAAAAATTTAAATCATTGTGTAATAATATTGGGTAAGTTATTATTATCTATGACTTGATTTTGTCACTTTTCATTTAATTACTAATATACATAATATTTTCAGGTCAGGAGAGTTAAATGTCTGTTTTCAAATTGATACAGATAACAAGGCGAACTTTCCAACTTCTATAGCTTTTCAAAATTTCCGTAAGCAGCGTGATATGTTTTATGAAATTTTGAAAATTTGGGAAGATAATCATTTATTGCCAAGTTGGACGTTTCAAATAGCTTTAAGTGGTAAAATAAAATCGATGCTGTCGGTGCACGTCGATGTTACAAATTTTACACATTTTTCGCGACTGTTTAAATCACAAATGCTTATTTCATGCATCGAAAATGGACAGCAGGTAAATATCAACAAAAGTAATTTAAACAAATTTGATAAGTATAAATGAGAAAAAGATATTTATTACCTTTTTTGTAAATATAGGATTTATTGGATGACGAAACTGAAAGCTTTTTAAAAAATCTAAAAGTCAGTAATCCTGAAAAATTAAATCAATTACAACGAAAATTGGTTACTCCATTATCACATAATGGACCAGTTCCATTACCTTCATTTCCTGGAATTCAAGAATTTTACAAAAATTTTATTTTATATGCATCAAGTCCAATGTTTTATACATATTTAGAGGATACTTTCATAAGTGAAATTATGGAACTTACTACTACAAAATTTGCTGGCAGTGATATTGAAGAAACTGGTAAAATAAATTTTTGTATATTTAATTTTAATTATTTTATTTTATTTTATTAATTTACGGGATTTCTCCCTTTTACAATAAAAATACAAAATTTTAGCAAAATGACGCATATAACTTAATTATTGCAATTTTATTAATTAATATTTATTAATTTTTGTTCTTTTACAGAAACTGATGTCGATGAACAAACAAAGCAACACTTTGTTGTATGTTTATCAAGCTTGAGGTTGCTTTCGAAATTTTTGGGATTTATAACATCTCTGCCATACAGATCTGAGACCAGTATGTTGCCAGAAGTGATCACGTCTCAAGTGTCTTTACGTAGCAAGGTATTTACATTAATTATAATTAATAATCATTTTCATATTTTTTATTTGGTTACTATTTAATTTTTATTTTTTTAGTGTCTGCCGCGTATTGACCTGCAAAGCTGCCTTCAAAATGCAGTAATGGAAGGAAAAATATCATTAACAGTACCATGGATAGTCGAATATTTGGCGATGATGGATCATGCGTCTCTTCGACTACCATACTATAAAAGGGTATTAGAAATGCTGTACTGCATTTATCGAGCTGCTAGTTATTATGCTGTAATGAATTCTTCAGAATTCATGACTCAAAAAGCATCTATTTTGGTTAAATTGGCAATCGGTTGGTTGTTTGAATTGCCAAATTTTCCCACAGAACTGTATTATACTTGGCAATCGAAATATAGTGACAAAACGTTGAAAATGATTTGCGATACTCCGCAAGTCAATAATACTGAGTGTAGTATAGATGAAGCGGAAACATCGGTTGTTTCTGTAAAGCATTCTTTATTTTTGGACAAGTTACAGATGATTGATGATCAAATTCTGTATAGTTGTTGTCCATATTTAAAAGAATTAAATATTTTACTGACTCCAGGAAATTCAAGTGTAAATAGTAGTATTTCATGTAGACATGTTACTCCTGTTACTAGTCAGTTACAAAAGCCGATAAAGAAAGCTAATATAAAGCATTTAGAGGTATATACAAAAACTAACTACTGATGTAACTAATATTTTTTTCTATTGTTAATTTATGGCTTTTTTTTATAATAGATCCAGTTAGAAGAAGCATTTTTCCATGGACAGCCAATGTCTACAAGAAAAACTGTAGAATATGTTTCAGAAAGAGTAGCGTCCAGTTGTGTCAAATATATTTGTAATAACTTATTACCTGTTGAACGTCAAAAGACTTGTGATGAATTGAAAAAGAATTATGAAGGATTAAAAAAAAGTAGTAATACCTTGGAAACAAGTAATGAACAAATAAAGGTAAGAACAAAATTACAAAATTTATTTATTTTAAATTGTTCAAATATTAGGATATCATTTATTAAATGTTTTTATTGTTTACAGAAATCGTTAGTGAAGGATATAAATTTATTATCAGCTAAAGCTGCAGAGGCTGTTAAAGTAAAAAGTGACGAGGTTATTCCTAAAATGTGTGAATCTCGTGTTACTCAATCCATTGAATCGTTATTAGCTGAAGATTGTTTAATGTCTGTTAAAAATATGTGTGCTAAAATCGCAATAAGAATGGCTATGGAAAGAATAGATCAATGGATGCAGTCGCACATTGTTGGAGGTTCTACATTTATGAAAAATTTGGAACTCGAATTAGATAGAGGATTCAAAAATAATGATGAAGTTACAAATAATAGAGATCACAATCCAAATGTTGCTAGTCCTACTGATATTATTCAGGTTTTAAGGGTATGAAAGTTTTTATTTGAAAATTAAATTTTTCTAATAATTTATCTAAATAATCTGATTAAATTTATAATTTTTCTTTCAGTCATATATTTGGAATTTGATAGAAGCAAAAGGAGTAGCTTTAACAATGGATGGTGTATCCAATTTTTGGGATCAGCTTTTTGAATGTCTTACAAAGCGATCCGATTTAAAGTTGCTGGCAGAAAAAACGATTTCTTATTTAAGTATTGATTTTTCTGTATTATTAAGTAAGTATCTATTTTCAGTAAAAATTTAATAAATTTTATGAATGTTTTGTAAATGATGAATCTTTCATTTTCAGTGGCATATAGAGATGATTTATTTACATCTGAGGTTCAGAATAAAATCGTGAAGGCTTGGAAAGTAGAGACGGTAAAAATTTCTGAGTCAGATTCACCTTTGTTAAGAATTCTTAGCCCAAGAAATATTATGATTTTATCAAATATTCCTGATATTAGAAAATGGACGACGTGTGGAAAATTTTTGAAATTATTATTGAAAGAAGATATTTTACCTATTGACTCCCTTAGCGAACAAGCTGTTTCTGTATTCAGAAATGAATGGCCAGTTGTGAGTACAAAATTTAATTTGCTCAAAATTTAGATTATGATAATTTGTGTAATTCGAAAACTATAATAAACAAATTTTTCTTTTTCAGCAAACAATGAAAAATTTATCAGCGTGTTTGAAAGAGGCGATAGACGGTTACAAAACGTCAGATGAAGAGACTGAAAGGATAAGATACTTATTAGGATGGGTTGCTGGAGCATACAGCGATATGAATCTTGAAAGTTTTGGTACTTTTTAGTTTTATAACAGAATTCACAGTGTAATTATGACATAAAGAGTGAATGTGAATGTAGGGTGTAGGGTGTGAATTATTGGTGATAAATTATTGAATACTTCATGAATTGTATCATTTAGAATTTCCTTAATCAATTGTCTGTATAAATATTTGACCTTTTGACAATATTTTTTATGTGTGTAAAGTCTATTAAAATGACAACATGTATACCAATAAATAATTATAGGTGTTTATTTTATAAAAACGACTTCATCTTTTTTTTCAAACTACTGCCTAAAGTTTATATAAATATAAGATTTAAGTATAAATAAGAGAATATCACATGTTTTAACTTGGAAAAAATAATGAATGACGAAATGACGAATTAACGTGAACTCAGTGAAAATGAAACGAATCAAGTAAAAGCTTATCCGCTGACGAAGCCAGAGGAATGATTGAATTTGGCCGCAGGCGCGATGCGCCATTCCGCCGAGCGATGGCAAAAGAAGGAGCGGAGCCAAACAAAAATACGGCGCGTCTTAACGAGCGGAGCTTTTGAAAGCGCGAGTTCGTTAGGGAGGTGTAGCGACGGCGCAGGGGGGAGGGCCGAGCGAGACGACGCGCGGACGCACGCGGCTCGTTTATTAAAGACGCCGAAGGAATAGCAATGAGTCCGTCCGGAGGCGGGCGCTATCTACTCACCGTAGCCCGTGCGCGGCTGCATCGGGCCACTTTTTCGTGCGCCCCCGCACCCATAGGTATTACAAGGGTCGCGCTACCCCTCGCCCTCATAAAACCTCGCAATTACGATATAAATCATCGCTGATTGCTTCGCAATATGGCGCCTCGCCGAGCTTTAGCATATTACTGTGCTTTCGCTTCGGCCTCTGTTCTTTCTGTTGCTGAGCAACTTTTGGGAGATTCAAACATTTTTTACACGAGAATTGTGGGTGAAACTGTTTCCAACGGCTTTTTCGGCGCTGAGCTTTCACTCGGATAGAGATCACTGTACAAAAATGAAAGGTATATCTAAATAATGTACATTATTGTTTAGATTGTTAAATATCGCAAAAAGGATTCTTAAATAAAATATAAGATGTGAAGTGCTGTGAAAAATAATGAAATAGAAAATCTTATAGTGTCTTCAATATTATTTAAATTTTTATTAAAATATAAAATAGTCCGTTAAACTCTTGAAAATTTCAAGCAAGCTCATGATTCTTCATAGACACTTGCGTGCAAAATGTAATCCTCGGTGTAGTTTAAAAGCAGTTAAAGGTGAACATAGGCTTATTTAAGCACATTTTTGGACTTTCTAAGCTTGAATTTGTACATCTACACCAAAAACTGACACAAAGCTTTCTCTATAAGAAATGAAAAGTGCAGCGGAACATCCCCTAAAAATTTAACTAAACTTCTGCCTTCCGAGGTCCACAGTGATCGTTGAATTTTTGAAAAACAAATTAATCTTTCAGCAGGAACCTGGAGGGAAGCAGCACTTGTCGCTGGCGAGCATCGATCGGGAAAGCTCCCCGCCGGCGGGATTTAAAAGCTCGAGCGACAAACGTCTCGGCGCTGCGCGGAGGGTCTTTTCGCGTCATCAATTGCTCGTGCGTCGGTGCTCCCCGGGCTGCCCCCGGTCGCAGGTGCGCGCTCGTCCGCCCCCTGCTCGGTGCGGATAGGAGCCCTCCTCGTCCTCGTTTTCCTCTTGCATTTCGGGCGGGCCTTCCCCCTCGCGGATATATCATTCGCGTATATCCCAATTGTAAGGAGGATATAATGCGCGCGCGTCAACGCCGCGCTCGTAAAACTCGCTCGCTGACAGTTTTATCTTGACGGCGGTTCTCTCAATTTCGCCTTCCAGGGTAATGACTTATTCATGCTGCCGTCGCACTTTTTTCCTTTTAACGGGATGCTTTTTCTTTCTTACGAGTGGCTTGCGTTTAAACTTAAAATCGCTGTAAGTTTTATTTAAAATCGTCCTTGTGGGTAGATTTGATCATGGAGTACAGTGCGATAGTTATTTCTCAGTGTAAAATCGAATCAAGATGTATTTTCTTATTGTGGAATATTCTGGAGTATTTCAGGACAAGGATAATAAAGTTTAAGATGATCTCATGCTCTTTTTGTATATCGAATTGTGCAATCTACTTTTTAAATATAGCATTGTGTACACAAAATTAGATCAACAAAATCGGCATCTATGTCATTCAATTTCGTTATATTTTTAAGAAAATCTTAAAATAAAAATGACTGCAAATAACAACAATAGAATAACAAATGATCTGCTATTTTTAATAAAAGTGTGATATGAATTTAGCTTGCAAAAATTATTGTATTATGGACGAGCGCACATAAATTTATAAAACAGATTTAAACGAAGAATAATCCACACAACGCTCGCCTTCTGTGTTGCTACCTACGCGCGTTGCACACGTCGTAAATCTCCATAAATTTTAGTTTTTGGCAAGTCTCGAAGAGACAAAAAGAACAGACGGCTAGTCCTATCTTCCGGTAAGGCTGCGCCGCTGTTTATTAGAAAATATCTCGCGAATTTGAGCATCCGCGGAATGCGCTCGACGAACATTGGAATATTTTCTAACGGGCCGGGGGGAGGTGGTCTCGCTGCCTCGGTGCCCGCTGCGACGCGTAATAGCCTGCCTTCGTGAGTTGCATACCTCGTAAATCTGTCACGGGGGCAAGCGCTGCTTCTACCAGGCTTCCCTACAGCTTTATTTTTATTTTATAACTATCATTTTGCGTCTCGGCCGATTACACGTCTTCTTGGCTGTACAAAATTTCACAAAATTTCATACATTTTGGCGATTTTAACAGTATCGAGGATAAATGTATGGAGGAAGAACGGAAGGAAAAGAATGATCACTTTTAAAATCGCTACCTTTATTGGCACTATTTTTTATACTAAGTATTTATAATCACTTGCGGTTTGATGGTTTTACAGTGTAGGTACTGTTTTTCAGATACTTCTATCAGACTTAATTCTAAATAAATAGCGCGAGGAACAGTATTCCCTGCTCAGAAGAATCAATTCAATCCTATTTACAAATAAGGCAATATGATTAAATCAGAAATAATTGGAAATTTACATCATCTTATTTGAATTTGTGTATTTTTACTATGTAATTCCATTTAATTCCCATTTAATTTTCCCTCATATAATTTCTATTTAATCCCATTTAAATTCAATGTTAATTTGT
>JAXIUT010000001.1:15116208-15136610 GCA_035586675.1 Eurytoma californica | reverse complement strand
CACTGATGTAAATTTCCGATTTAAGCATATTGCCTATTTGTAAATAGGATTTAATCGATTCTTCTGAGTAGGGATAACTTCCATTCGTTACATCGTGAACATAAATTTTTTATTAAAATTACGACAGTTGATACTTGATAAGAACTATTTATAGTCGGGGTTATTTTAGCGAAAGAAAAGCGGAAGGTTGTAGTTGCTGTAGGCCCCCGGGGTTATGACTTTAATTTGGCGAATGCTGACAGGCGGCAGGGGCGGCTGCTCGCGCAGTAACGATCCATAGGTTAAGAAATGACACGGCAGCTTTCGCGCTCGGCTGTATATAGATTCCCTGGTAATATTCCGTGGATTTCTTGCGGAATACTTCTGAGCAGCGAGAGCGCGCGAGAGAGCAGCCCCGGGGCACCTTCCATCTGGCAGTACTTTCACGTAACATTGTGTTCCCAAGTTCGTCGGGTAAGTACCAAAATTACATCCCCCTCCGGCTCCTTCTCGCAACCCTCCCGAACGAAAGTGTGGGATCTCCCTCCCAAGCGTCCGCATATATATTACGAGATTCTTCGCCTCCCCGGCGCTTAACGATCTTTGTTTTAGTGCCCGCGCTTCTCAATTTAACGACGCTCCCTCTCGCGCGCACTTTCCCTTTCTTTCATTTCACTCGCCTCGCGCCTCCCTTTGCTTTTTTTTATTCATCGCGGGGGGTTCCGGTTTCGCTGTTTAATTGCTCAACCCGGTGGTCAAATGTACATTGCAATAGAAATAGAAGCATAAAAAAACGATGACAATTCGCGAAATAATAATAGTCAAGGCATATTCTTCGGTTTAGAGTTCTTTTTTTTACAAAATTAAAGAAAAATTATTGAAAAAAAACAAAAGAAGTGTAATCGAAAAATCAATTTTTAACAAAACGAATCAAGAATATAAAAAACGTATTTTTGTCCTCAATTCGAAAAAAAACACAAAAATACGTCTTTATATATTAAACTAATGTAACGTTAATTTATTAATTACATGTCGTATGTTTAATGTTTAAAAAATAAATCGTTGATCATAACGAAAAAACGCTCGTTTAAACTCACTCGCGAAAAGCTTGCATATTTCAAGCTCTCCGGGAAAACTAGTTTATTTCAACGAGAAAAAAGGTACATTTCTTGACTTTTGAACGTTTTTTAAACGTCCTCTTAACGGTTCGTACTATTAGGGCTGCGTTAAAAGAACATTCCACATGACTCCCCCGAATAAGAAGCTCCCAGATCCGCTTCTCTTCCAGGCAAAATTTTCAGAAGAGTTTTTTTTCTGATGAATCTCGCGGAAAGTGCTTTGCTTCTCGGTAGATTTGAATTATGCTTTTTCGTTAGGATCGACGATATAAAAAAAGCGAGAACATTTTATTACGCGAAAGTTATCTTTAATGATAACTAAGGACGTATTTCCCGAATATCTATCGCTGTAATACGCTTAATGCGAGTTGGCCATTAAAAATATTGATGAACTTTCGTAACAGCTGTAAAATTTTCATCGCGAAGTGCGAGGGCGCTTCCTCGGGCAAAAAGTATAGAAGGCTCAATAATTCAGGATTCGAGGCAGATTACGAGGAGGGTAGCGCGGCGGATGGGCTCGGCTATAACTGACGGTAATCTTCGACCGGCAGTTTTGAGGGCGGTAGCTGCAACCGCGACACAGACATAACCATAATCATAAACACACACGGCGTGTGAACCAATGTGTATATATTCACTAACGAATCACCTTGGATAAGCCGTTCTCTTCATCAGCCGAGGCTTATCCGCCTCTTTACATTAAAAGTTACAATACTTTTCATGCGCTTTAAATTTCCACGTTCAGTGATACCGCTAATTTTACCTCTAATTTTCGTGTTAACCTAAGAAACGTACTTAAAAGAAAAATTAATTTTAATAAAATATCAAAAAAATGTTGGATAATCACGAAAAGTTTTCATTAAAAAATAGCATTATACAGTTAGTGGTCGTATACAGCGCTTTCATACTTCTGTCAATTCGGTTTCCAAATGCTTGCTCTCCTGCGTTTGTGCGACGATCGGCTAGCACCCCATGTCCCGGCAAAAATAACGAGTGCGCCGATTAGGCCGCAGGTTACAGTCGTCCCTTTCCGGTGTCCGGTATTGTCCGGGCGAGCGGAGACTCCCGGGCGGCGGCGACGCTGGTCGATCCGACCAGGCCGCAAGCTCGCCGCAACGTACGAGCAGCCTTGCCGCGGACTAAGGGGTATATATAGTTAACGTTAATGGCCCCCGTGGCCGTCTGCATGCCAAAGGCCGCAGGGGCTGCAGCGGCGCGACGATGCAACTGCACCGCGTTGCCCGAAGCTGCCGCGGTGACGCGCGACCCGCCGCCTCGTTAAGCATTTCCAAGTCGGCTGCGATCAAAGCCACCGCGCGGACGCGGCGCGACGATTGTTGTCCCCCTGACTTTGCGCTTCGACGCGGCGGCTTGGAACTTCTTCGGAGGGTTCGATGGAGCGTGGATGAATGGATAGATCGAGATTGAGATTTTCATCGCTCGGAGTGCAAGTTGAACTTGCATAATTTTGTTAGCATTTCGTTAAAAATGAAATTGTTGAAGGATTACTCATCAGTATGATAAATAATCGACGCAGAGTATTTAGCTTCCAAAGATGTGTAAATTTATTAAATAAGAAAAGGTAAGGTATACAAGTATAAGTTGCGAGTTATGCTTTAGACTCAGCAACTATAGGTTTAAGACAGTCGAGAGCTTCTCAACTGCTCACGGTTAGTGTTGGACTAAGACTAAAAATTGTACTCCACTGAGGACATTGGAATACTCTCGGAGGCGCAGCGCAAAAAGGTCGCCGATGTCCAGGTAGCGCGCAACTCGGCGCGCATCTGTTGTTTTTGGGTTTCCCCGCTATAAAATATAAAACTAAATTATTCTAAACTAAATGCTACATTTCAAAATACTAAAGTATTCAACAGAAATCAATCAAATTGGACGATTCATGGATATTATATACTTATGGGGATCAAGAACTACTTGGTTTCCACTGAATTTGTTAATTAAAAAGTACAATTATCCTTTGACGGATTTGCAGAGCCGTCGATCCGTACCGTTGGTAAACTGCCGGGAAGTGTGCCAGCTAGCGGGAACCGGAAAGCCGCACAGCGCCGATTGCACCGGCGAGTGGTACTTGGCAGGCGCTCCTCCGCAAGTCGGCACTCAAAAGTTCGATTTCCCTTTCGGCGTGCCTCGGCCCCCCCGGCGAATTTTAATCAGGCCGCCGGGGTCCGGCGCGGCGATAATTAAGGCGCCACCCCAGCGGGAATGGGCTATTTTCGCGCCTCGGCACTTCTGCCTTATTTCCTCGGCCCCGCGTGCACACCGAGGTTTTTCGCTCGCCCGCCCGGCCGTGTACTCGTCACGCTTAATAAAGCAGGGCGGGGCGCGCGATTTTCGATTGGCGCGCTTCGCTCACGGCTCCATTACCCCGGCGCATAATTGGGTTTCCAAAGCGACGCTGCCGCGCGCGCGCCGGGCTTTCACGGCGTACTTCCAATTACCGGCTCTCGCGCGATTATGAATTTTTAGCATTATCATTCAATTATCGATTCGCCGATTTTAGCCTGATTAAATAACCCGGAGCGAGAGAGAGAGAGAGAGAGAGCTCGAGAGCTCTTCGGCGCGCCCGCCGCCTTTTCGCGGTGGCAAATATTCAAATTCAATCAACGATTTCTGTCCGCTTCGCAAGCTCCTATAATCAGCTACCTAACTTTTATTTTTTACTGCTGATTATTTAGGAATGTAGCGTTGCATATCAATCGTAATGAATAATTGCTTCAGTCATGATAAATAACTCTTCCCGTAGGAAAAAGTTTTGTGCACAAATACAATTTGTGCATAATTTAAAAATTGTGCATACATTTCTGCATAATTTCGTGCACGGTTTTCGCGTGCAAGCGAATGTATGCACAATTTTTAAATTATGCACAAATTTATGCACAAATTTTATTTTTGCACAAAACTTGTGCATACTTTTTTCCTACGGGTTTGATAATCATATTTCTACACATTTTTAGTTACTTATGATTTCTTTTTTCTAAATAGAATATAAAATAGTTGAAAAACATGCACTATTTAATAATATTGTGAATTTTATTTTGTTGAAGGAAAAAAAATGAATTCTCTTGAAAGTGATTAGCCGCAGCTAAATAAGGTCACAGTTGGGAGCCGCCTGCCTTTGCGCCTAAAAGAAAGTACTTACTTAGCGGGAAACAGGATCTGCGCGCAATAAAAATTTGCGAGGGCATGCGAAGAGTGCAGCAAGCGACATATGTATAAGCCATCGCAAAAAAATGAGCGGATGGTTTCGCCGTCGGCGCCGTAAATTATACTTTATGCAAACTGTAACAAGTTTCTGCTTTACGATTAATAAATTAAAATGAGGGAGGTTTAAGAAATAGAATACATCCTTTCATTCGGAAGTATGTACTTTTATGCTCTATGACTGAAATTCATAAATTCACTCGACAGATGCGCAATGTGGCGTTTTTAAAAAGTCGGCGACTTACAGGATATTATCTATAATCGAATTGTATAAATCTTTAATCAACGGTATTATCATCAAAAATAAATTCGAAAGAATACTAAAGTAAACATTTTAAAGTTATATTATAATTATACGTAATAAAATTATTGTATTACTTGAAGAGGTAATGAATATTTTATTGCTAAATATTTAGCATCAGTCGTTTAATTGTAAAAAAATTAATTAAGTTTTTAAACTTGTTTTTCATCAATCAGTTAAGGATTTTTTTAACAATTAATTTATAAATAAACATCTGAGTGCTTTAGGTGCATATGCATATAACTGAAAAAAAGGTAGTAATAAAATTTTGTAAACATAAATTGAAAATTTTAATAACAATGTAAAATAAAAAAATAATATTAGATCCTCGATTAAATATTAAAAATGAATAAAGTTCATAGGATTGCATACAACGATGGTAGAGTGCGACTTACACAGATTATGGTATTGGTTCTTTTTGCCTCCACCACGATGCCTCTGTATTTGTGCGTCTAAAGATCGTTGCTCTGCGCTTGCCCATTCTCGAGCCTATATGCAGGCCGATATATCTATATGTGTGGCATCGCTACACAGCACACTCATCCTGTGTATGCGCGAGAAAGAACGAGAGGGAGAGAGAGAGAGAGAGCCAACCTTACCCGAGCTCCGTAGCTCCGCTCCCAAGCGTGAGAAACTGTCTAGTTGTTTGTGATAATTTTTTTGTTGAAAGGCGGAAAAATCTTCGCTGGTCGATTCGGTGTGTTTCGCTCGTTATTTATCAACAATTACCTCGAGTGTATGGTTTGACCTAGCATGTGCTGTGACCAAGACATCTGTAAAATAGTATGGAGCATGAGAAAGAAGAAGAAGCGAAAGGTAATTCATTTGACATAACCTTTCATCCTGCTTCCTGTTTTCTAATTGATATTAATCTTTGTCGCTCTTTATTTTAGAGGAATCCAATAAAGTCTAAGGCAAATGGCATATGACGAACCTTTGTGCAATATAGTATACAAGGTAATGTTATGTAAATAAGTTCACTTTGTTGTTTACGAAAAACACTATCCTACTTTCAGTGTTGTCATTGTAGAAATATCAATGATCTATAATAAATCTGTAATTTAAGTTATTAACATTCTAAAGTTGTCTGTCAGTTGCTTGGTACTTTGTTAAATAGATACGCTTGATGTCAACATAACCTTAAATGCTCCAATTTTGTTATGCATTCAAACATTATTTCTTGTTGTTACAAATGTACTAATAGTTATATTTTTTCTACAACAATTTGCTTTTTATTTATATTTGATTATTTTTTATGGCAAAAAGTTGTAAACAGTATATCGTTACATGAGCATTTGACGTTTAAATTCTTTGTTTACTTTCATAGTTGCCTGTATTAGTTACGCTAGATTGTTATGTACTATAGTTTTAATATTAATATCCATAAAGTACTAACAAAAATTAAAAAATATCCTACAACAATGTGGATATTGATATTCAAAATTAAAATAAATTTTTGGAGCAAGGTCGATAGCAACTGCTGTAAATAAATGACTCACTTCAAAACATATTTTGGTGATGATAGCTGCATGAAATAATTTGAAGTATGACGTATTATCTGAAACATATATGTGAAAGGTTTACATATAGCATAACATATTTTGATTAAGAAATACAATCGATTAAGAATATTTAAACCACCTATGCCTCGTAACATTTTATAAAGCTTAAGAATGTATTGTTTTATGAAATACTATCAGTAAAATTTAAGGAAAATTTTTTATTAAAATTACATAATTATTTTTCATGTGCATAAATATGCGTTCAATATTTTACAATTATGCTGTTTTTTAAAAAAGTTATGTTTCTGTACAATATATTATTCTAAAATTGGAGTTCTTATATATTCCTGTTTTCTTGAACTTCTATTTGCCCTTTCCAGAAATAATATTAATTCTAAAGAAGTGACTAATGTAAATCGTTAGTCATTCATCCTGTGCAGTGTAGCGTCATTTATAACTCAACATATCAGCTGACAAATATTTTATTGTTAAATTTAAAGGGTTATATGGAAGTCACAATAAATGTATTTCAAGAAGAATATTAATATTTATATTTAATTATTTTTAAGTTTAGAATAATAATAAAAAGTAAGAGATCAATGATTAAAATACAATTATCATATTTGTGAAATAGATCTTATCTACTCCTGCACTGTGAATTACAAATTTGATTCGTGCTGAAAAATGTTTAACAAATGTAAATTATTTAAATAAAAAAATAATATTTATTTAAAAGTATTAATTTTTACAATAGTATTTTATTATATCAGTGACATAATATAATCGTGTGACTTATCAATTATTTTATTTACTTAATAGTCTCGTCTTTCAAAACATAGTAAGAGACAAACAACTCTAACTGAACAGCTGATAAGAGTATGATTGTACACACCGTGCTGCACGCCGCGAAATTTAAAATTAATTTCTACACCCTATTAATTATAAGTTAATTTTTTGTTAATAACAAATTTTATTAAAATTAATTTATTTAACAATGTTAGTATTATAAAAGTCAATGTTAGTATTAGTATTATAAAAGTTAGGTTTATTTAATACCAATAATTATGTGCTAATAAATTGCTTAAGTGTCTGTTGTATGTTTCCAGGTCTTACAAAGCCGCAGAGATGAGTAGTTTGTAATCAGATGATGGCCGAGGAGAGCTCGATAGGGCAAAAAGATCAGCAAATGGCCACTGGAATGTTAGAAACACGTTATTTTGAAGATTTACATAACAAGATGGTTCACATACCGAATACGTATTCGTACAATTTTTGGGATTCACCAACGGAGGTCGTCGAACTGACGTGTTTGATGCCAAATGGTGTAATTATTCCATTAGAGACTAATCGTAATACAACTTTAGCCGAAATAAAAGAAGACGTTTGGGACGAAGCAAGTAAATACCCACTGCACGGAATTTTAAAAGATTCGCAGTCGTATGTATTTTTGTGCATTAATTCTAACGCTGAATCGGAAGAATTAAGAGATGAAAGTAGACGACTTATCGACCTAAAGCCTTTTTGTTCAGTACTTAAGCTTGTTGAAAAAGAAGATGTAAAAGTTGATAGAAATTTGGATTCACAAATAGGTAATCTCATATGCAAGGGTTTACACGAATTCGTAGCGTTAAAGAATTCCGAAGTAAACGATTTTCGATGGAAAATGAGATTACTCGGAGATGAAATCGCAATGGAGAGGCAAAAGAAGTCTTGGACCGAAAAAGTTTTATATCAGTTTCCGTTAAGATTAGCTTCTTCTCCAAATATTCCAAAAAATATAGAGTCCCGCTTAAAGGATGGAAACATAGTGCTCGTAGTGAAATTCGAGAATGCAGATACGTCGTATACTTTTATCGTAGCCCATGCAACGACCCCTCGACAGCTTCTTGTGTTAGCTTTAAATAAGCGAGCGAACACTTTAACGTTACGCGATGAAAGACCCAGAGATTTTACGTTGAAAGTCTGCGGACAAGAAGAGTATCTTTTAGGTGATTATCCACTAGTTCAGTTCAGTTATATTCAAGAGTGTATTGCTAAAGACGCTATTCCAACTTTAGTTGCCGTCAGTATAAATAGTATTCCTATATATAAAGATCACGATTATGAGGATCCCGATTCGGATATTTTAAATCGTAGTACTAGACCGTCATTTTCAACGTTAACCTTGCGTAAAAAGGGAAAGTACACGTACTCCTGGTACATCGAAGATCAATTTAAGTTCAACGTCAACGGAATTTCACGGCTTAACTGTGATGCGCATAGAACTGTAGAAGTGGGCTTGCAAGCCGGATTGTTTCACGGTGGTAAATCTCTTTGCGAAAGCCAAAAGACAAAGGATATTGTGGTAACTGGACAAGAAGGCAGTTGCGAATGGGAGGAGACCCTTAGTTTCGATATAAAAGTTCGCGATATTCCAAGAAATACACGTCTTTGTTGTGTTCTTTATGAAATTGGTAAAACATCGAAAGGTATTAAGAGTAGAAAACTGTTAAAAGATTCTAAGCAAGAATATTTTATAAATCCCCTTTGTTGGGCCAACACGACAATTTATGATTTCAAAAGTCAATTGAAAACTGGTGCGATGACTCTTTACACGTGGGCGTACGCTGAAGACATTCAGAATGAAGACCTGCTTCACCCCTTAGGCACTGTAGTTTCCAATCCACATATAGACCGCGCAGCAGCGCTCATGTTGACGTTCCCAAGTTACACGAGAGATCAAATAATCATCTATCCGTCGCCGGAAAAAATGGTCGAGTTTGCCAATAAACTCAGCGAGTCCAGAGAGAATTCGGCTGAATTCGATCCCACCAGCGTTTCTGATTCAGACATGCAGCATCACATCGACCAACTTCAGTTACTGGCGGACCGAGATCCACTTCACGAACTTCACGAACAAGAGAGAAAGACTATTTGGTCATTAAGAGAACAGTGTATTGCAAAAGTTCCAACTATATTAACCAAACTTTTGCAGTGTGTTGAGTGGAACGATCATAAAGAAGTTTCAGAAGCGACTTCATTGGTGTTACGTTGGCCTAAATTAGCGGTTGAAAGGGCGTTGGAGTTGTTAGATTACGCTTACGCCGACCAAACAGTTCGCAGTTTTGCAGTCAAGTGTTTAAAGGACGTTAGTGATGAAGATCTCAGTCTCTTTTTGTTGCAATTAGTGCAGGCACTTAAACACGAAAATTATTTGTCATGCGAGTTAACGGAATTTCTGTTGCGTCGCGCTTTGAACAATCAGCGGATAGGTCACTTTTTATTCTGGCACTTGAGATCGGAAATGCACGTCGGTTCCGTCTCCGTACGATTCGGTCTGATCTTAGAGGCTTACTGCCGCGGCAGCCAGGAGCATATGAAAGCTCTTTTCAAGCAGAAGGACTGTCTGGATAAACTTGGGCACTGTTGTGATAAAGTAAAGCAGCGGAGAGACCGCAAGGCTGCGCAGCAATGTTTGGTGGATTTCTTTACAGAAGCTCATTGCCGAGAGGCTTTTTCTAACGTTATGAGTCCGTTAAACCCGAGTTTCCGGTTGAGCAGTATAAAAGTGGAAAAGTGCAGAGTTATGGATAGTAAAATGAGGCCGCTCTACGTATCTTTTCAAAATGCAGATCCTTACGGCGACGACATTTATCTTATCCTCAAGCACGGGGATGATCTCCGACAGGACATGCTTACTTTGCAGATGCTTCGAATTATGGATAAATTGTGGAAGAACGAAGGTCTAGATTTGCGTATGAATCCTTACGGGTGCATATCAACGGATAACAGAGTCGGACTGATCGAAGTAGTTTTAAACGCAGAGACCATTGCAAACATTCAAAAAGAAAAGGGCACATTTCCAGCTACTGCGGCGTTCAGAAGGGGATCGCTCCTTGCTTGGTTAAAGGATCACAATCACACCGAGGCTGCACTGAACAAAGCAATCGAAGAGTTCACTTTAAGTTGCGCCGGTTATTGCGTCGCCACCTACGTACTTGGAATCGCTGATCGTCATTCGGACAATATAATGGTGAAGAAAACGGGTCAGCTGTTCCACGTCGATTTTGGCCACATACTTGGTCACTTTAAGGAAAAGTTCGGAATTCGCCGGGAACGGGTGCCGTTCGTCTTGACGAACGATTTCGTTCATGTCATTAATAAGGGACAGACGAAGAAGGGGCAAGCGTTAGAATTCCAGAGGTTCCAGAATTACTGCGAACAAGCTTTTTTAGTATTAAGAAGACACGGTAGTCTGATTCTTTCATTATTTGCGATGATGATTTCCACGGGATTGCCGGAATTGTCGTCGGAAAAAGACCTTAATTATTTAAGGGACACGTTAGTTCTTGAGATGTCAGAGGCTGAAGCTCAAAAACATTTTCGAAGTAAATTCGATGAAGCTCTTTGTAATTCATGGAAAACTTCTTTAAACTGGGCTTCTCATAACATGGCAAAAAGTAATAAAACAATGTGAATATCAGATTAGATTTTGCATATTTATATACAATATTTTTGTTTTGTATAAAGCAATATAAATACTATAATAGCTCAAGGACAATGTATATTAAAAATTAGTAATTTCAATTTTCTGTAAAATTTACACGTTTAAGTAAATGTCCAACTAATTTATATTTTCATTGCAAAAGTCGACTGATCTTTTATATTTTATATGGATTAAGACTTTTGCGGAGTATAAAGAAATAATATTGGAATAAGTAATTTTTAATAGAAATTATTCTTAAAATTCTTTTATTAGGTTAAGCAATTATTTATAAATTAGGTAAATTAATAGTGATAATATTCCTACAGTATAAGTATATTTCTTATTGTATTTGTAACGTAACTAGAGGTTAATATTTTGAGCAAACAAAATTTTTCTTGTAGAAATTCATCCACTGACAGTGCAGTCTGTTCCTATACGTTATACTATTTTTTTTCTTTTCTTTATATGTATTCAATAATTCCTAATTCTCTTAGATTAGACGAAAAAGGTATTTGTGATAGGTTAACGTTATAACGTATTTGGACAGATTTGATTTCTAGTGGGTGACGATTGTTTACGAATAATTTATTTTTTAGGTATTATAATGGTTGGAATATAATGTACTTGTGTAACGTAGTAGTGTATTTCCAACTAATAGGTAAATATGTTAAAAATTATACAAAATTAAAAAAGAATAAATTTATGATGTAATTAACTTTTATATAAAATATTTGTCGTTTTTTTAAATTTCCTACAATATTGCATATCTACTTAATGAGCTTGAATGTTTCTAAACTTATACGCTGTTCATAATTCCGCTGCGCAAAAACTTATTTTTCACATCGCTAGAATGGATGTGCGCGAAGCTCGCGAATAGTTTACGTTTGCAGTTTGCTGTCAAATAAACATGTGAAACCGATGAAAAAAATAAAAATATGGCTATTGGTTTGGTCACAAAACTCAACCAAAGAAGCAATTCGTCAATAATGGAAAAGCTATGACTCTTTATAAAAGGAAGGGGTTCAAGATTAGTAAAATATTTTTAATATTATGCATCTTGGAAAAAATGAAAGTTTAAGTTGTTACCTTCTGTGTGACTTCATACTTACATACTTATCGAAAAGTGTAAATCAGTTAAGTATACATCGATGATAGGAGCGTGCTAGAATGATTTGTAATCCATCAAAATAAGCATGACGACGGTCTTGCACATCATCGCGATCAACTAATGCATTCCTCTGAGGACGGAACCGACCATGTTTACTCGTCTCACTTTTTATCTGAAAGATACCAGTAAGTGCACGCAAAGTTTTATTCCTTTTTTAAAATGTAAATTATATGCCGTCTATATTATCACCAATTACCAACAGTTCAAGTCCGATCATTTACAAATTATTCTTGTAACGCTTCGAACCTGCAATATTACAATTGAAATTTCCGAGGGTAAAATTGATTCGACGGAATAAACAATTTACCCGTAAGCGAAATGATAAAAAGTCGCCAGAATTAAAAGTCGGGATATTTTTAAATCGCTCCTCTCGCATTCTCCGCAATGCACAGTGGAGGCATTACATCGCTGTTACGGAATCGGACGCAGCCGGCGCGCAGCGTTTGCCCTCCTCGACATCGGAGATTTATCGAAAACCCTTCGTCCGGCCCGGGCGCTCCCACCCTCCCGGCCTCACCCCTCGCGCCAGACTCCTTTTTATTTATCCGGCCTCCCCCGCGTCGCGTTTCTTCCGCGCGTTCACGGCAGCTTCCAGTAGCTCCGCGGCGCCTCCGAGATGCAGAGCGCGCGCCTGCTCCCCCTTCCCGCCATTTACTTAATTTACTGCGCGCACCAGAGTGCCGGCCGCCTTTTTTCCTCACATGCCCCGCGCACCGTACAATATGTAATTTCCTAGAGGAGAGCGCGAGCTACGACTATATATTAGCTAAATAGTCGGCGCGTGTATAGTCTGATATGACTGCGGAGGCACGTGGCTGAGAAACTGTTTTATTTACCGTGATGATAAATTTCATTGAGCACCAGGCTGATTCAGCGGCGAGTCGTTTATGTTCTTTGTCGAAAAGTGTGAAAGTTTTGCTAATTAGTTTGCGACTATATTGCTTTGTGAGGTGCGACCTTCGTGCGTTTATTCTCTTAATGAAATAGCGGAAAATTTTGTCTATTTCAGAAAAAACTGAGCCACTCTATAAGCTCAGTTTTCAATCTAATCGACTTGTTTTTTACTCTCGCATTGTGAGCGTAGGTAGTTTGAATTTTGATTAAATTAGCGTATTTCTTTAAGAATATAATAATAAATTTTCTTTGCGGATTAAGTTAGCCGTTTTCGTTGAAATGATAATAAATCTTTTTATCTTTGAAAAATTGTAAAGAAATTAACAGCTATTACAGGCAGGATCGATTAAATAAACTAGCCGTAAGCAGAATTTACCGAGGCAATAAAGAGCGCGGCCCGATCGGTCTTTCGCTAATCCAAGAAAATGGTCAATTTTCACATGATATTTCCCCGCGCCCAATCGCATATATTTCCTCCTCGGCGCGTGTGTACCGGTGGCCGTACACGTAATTACACGCGGGCATGGCATCCTTGTTTTCGGCAGTTTTTTATCCGGCCGGCCCCTCGGCTCGGCGCGGCCCTACATCAATGCCTCCCGCGCGCTCCCCCTCTGATTTCCCTCTTGCCCCTTTTAGCCGGGGTCAGTGCGAGCGCGGTAATACCCTTATAAATTCATGGCGAACCGAGAGGCCATTTGTAGCGCGCGGGGCAGCTCGCTCCGCCAGGCTGAATATTTAGACGAGACGCGGCTCGCGGACTTTGCTTTTGTCCGGCTTGCGAAAAAAGTTGCGTCGGCTCGAAGTGACTTTTTAGCGAAATTAACCCGCCTCGGGGCCGTGATAAATCGCCAAATTTATCGACTTCTGCGACTATTCGGGATGGGCTTTGTATCGCGCGCCTTTCTTCTGTTCACTTTTTATCGGTGTTAGTCTGTCGCATCGCAGCCTTTCTTTGCGCTGTGTACGTAACGATCAATATCAACTTACAAATTTCGTGATACAATTTATTTTCTTTAGTAAAACATTACTTTCCGTAGTATTTTATTACATAATCAATACTGTGAGATTTTTGGCCCGTGAACACAGTCGTAGCGGTATTAGTGTCTGTATTGATTGTCATCAGCAAGGTAGCTCCATAGCTATTTTTGGAACGATTTTCAGCTACGACGTGGGTGATTTTGGATGTGAGTTCCCGATTGAAACTGACAATGTACCTAAGTATTTGACCTTCTATTGAGTCGACTAGGATGGAAGTCGTTCCCAGTAAATAATCATCAGCTTCTCTAGTGCCAAATTCACAATTGAATTCTACTGTTTTACACTCACGAATAACAGTATCACTTCTCACAAGTATGCTATTTTCATCTGAGATTGGTGCAGCGAGAATCATCGACAGCCCAGTGAGTAAAGTGATAAGAGGCAATCTCTTCGACGTCATTTCTTGGCACTGCGAGTAAAGAAAATTGAAGCTATGATAATACAATTAATTACGATAATATAGTTATTATTTAATCATAAAATTTAAACATTTTTTAAGAAAGCATGAAAATTATTTCGGGTTTTGGATTTTATCTATTACTATTTTTTTAATATCAATCATGAAAATCAATAATGATGCTCGATCTACTTATTGCTTTAAACAAAGTATGAAGAAAAATATTCTGCACGCGATATATGTGTGCTCCACTTAGTTATCTTACGGTATTATTGGTTTACGTGAAATTGCTTGTAAAAAGGTTAAGGGTGTATTCGTAAATTTATAAAATAATTATATAAACAATCAAATTTTCGATTTGATTTAAGATATTTTACTAATTTTAAATATATTTTACTTTATTAGATTTTCTCTGCTATATAACGATGTAATCCGATTTAAAAAGAACTCACCCAATATCGATAACTTTAAAATAATTTTAGTACGTGTTTATGTACCGCTTGCAGCTTCTCGAACTAACTGCTACTGCTCCAATGACGATCCGATTCTAAATCCTCCTAATTATTAATACGCGCACGAGCTAAAGATTGATGGATGAAAATGACGTAGACAAACTGCTTGTTCCACATTTTAGAAATGAAGATTAATTACCGACTGAAATTTTTAACGCTTACATCGAACAAGATTAGATACATGCAGTTGTAAATAGAAAATTTTATTTTATACATTACTTAATTTAATTGTTTTGCAATACAAACATCAGCATTTATTTACAACTAGACGTGTAAATGATCAGCGACTGGAAAAAATGTCCCGCTCATCGTAGAAAGAAGCCCGCAGCGCGAAGTACCGCCGAGAAAAACGATCGCGGGTCACTGAAGGGGGGTTTCCAAATGGCCACATCCACTTGTCGCATAAATACGTCGCGCCTATGAAATATCTCGCGCTCGACTTTATTTTAGCGGCGCGAGGGCGTAGTATCGGCTCGGTGGGCATTGTCTGCGCGCCGCCCGCGGGATAAATTCCCTTCGAGGCGCGACTGGTATATCCGCGCGCGATCGTGACTTGGCCGCTCGCCAGTGGCGCGCGACCCTGACATTGGGAAAAAGTCCGCGCGCGACGGCTCACTCCGCTACCGTCGCCCTTAATCGCCGCTCTTACGGGCCGCATTAAGAGCGGGGAATTATTCCGCGGTAGGCGCGCCGCGACACCTTTACGGCCGCGTAAACATCGAGGGGGCGATTTTTCCGCAACGCGATGGGAATTTACTTCGACGTAGACGAGATCGAGATAAGTTTCTAGTGGCCTGACGTGGGTGCATCCTTTATACGCGAGTAATGAAAGCTTTGATATTCACCAAGCTCCATTCTAAAGCTGCTGCTGAGCATTCATTTGAAAATTTATGGTCATTTTGAAAATTATAATTTAGAATTTACCTAGGGAGTCATTAAATCATTAATGTTTTATATTAATCTTTTAGAGTACGAATGGTTTTTTTGGTGTTGATGTGAAATTGTAAAATTTATAATGTAACTAAATTCTCTATTGATCAATGTATATAGGTATTTCCAAGCTTGTAGATAAATTATAGTGAATATATATTTTATAATTGTCATATAAAAACATTTTGTCCTTTTTTGGTGTAAAAATAACACATTTCCATTATTTATTATTTTTTGAATGCATTTTTGTAAAACCGCAAGAAAATTAAAGATCTGCCCAAAATTAGCCTCGTCTTTTTCGAAATCGTGGAAAAATAGAAAGAATTAAACGAACAAAGCTCACAGCCGTGTCTAACAAAATGCCTAACAAAAAAAGTTGTCGTAATTTCGAAACGCTATACGCGTTTAAATTTACTCATAAAATAACCGCGATGCATATTCCCATCCAACTCCTGGGGAAGAGCGGGAAGGAAGGGGAAAAAGGGTCTACGAAAACGCGAGATACGCAAAAAAATAATAAGCGGAGGCGTATAAACGAGAAAGTTCGGAATTGAAATATCAGTGACCGTAAAAGTAAAGGAAGCCAGGGCGCGCGCGAGCGTATCGGGATGAGCTAAGCAACGGGAGGAGAACGCGAGCGGAAAAAAAGCGCAGCCCGCCTTAGTCTGCGGCGAGGGGCGCTCTCGAAGGTGGGCCGTATATATCGCGCGGATAGGAGCTGAAACGAGCCGTGAGCGCTCGCATCGTTGGGCCGATTTCCCGAAAGCCCCGTTCCCTTGTAGCGCTCGCGCGCAAACTAACGCGCTAACTGGCATTAGTTCGCGGTTTCTAATCCATTAATCCGTCCGTTAATCACGCGACTCGCGCGGCGACCTGCTCTATGGCCTGCTGCGCCGAGAACCGCGGAATCGCTCTTAGTATCTCATGTACTTTTCTTTCTTGTTCCTGCATGGCAAATGTTTAATTGTTTAATTAACTATTTTCTGTATTCAAACAAATTATTAGTCTTTCGCTTCTATCTATATATGAATTGCATTATAATACGTTGCACGCGACCTTCAGATCTGTAAGTAGTTACATGACGAGTGTAATAAGACATGCGGTGGAATGGAAATCAATTTATTATTTTGTTTATTTAAAATTCAGTCAGATTAAATCTCACATTTAGTATAAGAAATTAAAAAATATGATGTCCGTAATTATTATGTTACGAAATATAAATAATTCCAATTAATCCATTAAATCGATGCTACAATGTTTGCAACAATAAAAATCTGAAGTTAATAATCGCCGCCAATTTACGATACATGAATTTTTAAACACTGCTTATATAAGGCGCCGAGCGCTCGACATGAATTTCATTAATAAAGAAATTAAAAATAATTGCGCGTAAACATTGTCCAAGTTTGCGAGACCGCGGCCGAGGAAAGACGAGTAACCTTATATCCAGCGTCTCGATTTACCTCTAAATTTCATCCCGAGGCCTCGTTACGTCCAATCGGGTAGGTCGCGCGGCAGCGAGGACGCGCCGAGTAATTTACACCTGGCGCTCGGGACACCTACGCGCGGCAATCAGCGTGCGCGCGACAGGTTATAATAACGAGCGCGATTCCGCGGCGCTGCAGCTTAATCTCCCGAGCCGCCTTTACGGCCCCGACAAATCAGCCGAACTGCGACGGGGGACATTCCCTAACGAGCCCGCGCGCTATCCGTTTGCGTTTTGCGAGTCTTTTTCTTTTTTGCGTATACCGACGCGGCGGAGTAATTTAATATTTAACGGCGGTTTACACCGCTGCCGCTCGCTGTTTGTTACACGAGGAGCCCGTTTGCGGCTTATGGAGATTCTCGCTCTTGTTCGGCTAATTATTACTTCGGTTTCACTAAAAACGCGGCGTATGGCTAATGAGGTTCGCTTGGGTCACTACGGTTTTAGTAGCACTTGGATATACATTTATTAGCGCGATTTTCTTAGATAAGTTATTTTCACACTAGGTGCAAGCTGTTCGATATTTTATAGCCGCTCGAATTGCAAATGTATGTTCGTGTGTAATTATTTTAATAGAATAATAAAGGAATTTATAATTGTATTATGTAAAGTAGAAATAAATAAAATAATTGGTTTACAAAAGTTTGTAAAACGCTCATAACAAAAAAACATGGAGGTTATAGATAGATAGATAGATACCTTTTATTTCGCCACTAGGCAAAAATACAAAATTACATTAAAATGTACAAAACAGTTATGCGTTGAATACTAAAATATATAAATGCGTAACAATAAATAATATTCTATATAGATACTTTGTAAAAATAAATAAAATACATTTTGGTTAACATTATCTTTGGTCAAAATCACAGTTTATGGCCGAGAGGCTCAGTCTTATCAAATTATCTAATAGGCAAATATGGCCAATAAGAAAAAAAAAAATAAATAAATAAATATCACAAATAATTCATAATAGAGGCCTTTAAGCCAGTCACATGGAGGTGTACTGGACAAACGGACAACAGATTTGCCAGTAACATTTATTGAGTCAAACGTGAAACGCTCGACTCGCAGTAGGTCAATCCCGTATTATTTCATTTCTACAAGAATCGCAGTGAATATATTTTTATTGTCAGCTGCATGTATTTCATAATCCCACCATAAAACCAGTATTAACCGAGACCCTATCACTGTATCAGCACGAGCGCTCGAGGCGCCAACGTAATTTCGTCAACGCAATATCGGCGCTCATTCGATTGCCGCCGGAGTCGTAAAAAAATGTTATAATACTGATCAGCCGGAACTACCGTACAGCTGCAATAAAACCGACGGTCGCGCGAGAAAACGTATAAGCGTCGGCCTTGGCCAAATCAGCCGCTTTGTAAACGGTCCACGGCGTCGAGGGTCCGAGTCCCGCGAATTATATCCGCCGGGTAGCCAAGGGAAGCGGAGAGGCCGCCCGGCTCCCCGGGGAACGGCGGGTGCGCCTTCCGGTCCGGAGGCAGGCGAAATTGGGCCGCGGCTCGTTTGGCCCTCGTCATCGCCGTAGAATTTCGAGTCCGCGCGCGCCCCGTCCGCGGAGCGTCTGCGCGGGCCACCCGGGAGAGGCGCGAAAGAGCCCCCGCGATCTCGAAGGCTCGAGCGGGCGCGAGCGAGAGGGCCGAGTTTGTCTTGCTCCAGTTCCGCCGTCGAGTGCCCTTGAGGGAGCCGCCGCTCCTCTCCATCTCTCTGGAGAGTCCGGGAGACGAGGTGGCCTCCCGCCTTCGAGAGGACGACGCCGCCGCCTTGGCTCCTTCGCACACCTCGGCCTCTCGCGAGGCGCGCACATTGATCCGTGGGATTGCGCTGGAAAGCGACCCGCAGAGAGGTAAGAAATGAGCCGCCGTTGATGCGGCCGAGATTTTTCGATCGGAACAAGTGGGAGGATCGAATCGATTCTTTTTTCTGCGTCTCTTACTGTACGTTACTGTAAGAGTTTGAACAGTTTTTGTACGGGTTTTTATATTATACTTACATGACGTACTCGTGTGTATGAGCATGGCAGCTGAAAAATTGATTTACTTTTTATCATTTTTTGATGTTTTTTTGACATTTTTGAAAATGTCTGTACGGATGTGTGTGTGTGTGTAGTATTCTATAATTCATAATCTATTCGATCGATTTTAATGAGGTTGAGCTTATTTTCTTTGTTTTTTTTTGTGGGATGAGCAGAAAAAAATTAATTTTTGGTTTCAATAATAGGTTTTTTTGCGATTTTTCAAATTTTTTTCTATGTAAGGATTTTTCTTTGTAATTGAAAAAAGTGATTTCAAAGACAAAGCGCAAACACATATCATCCACTTGAATGCAGCCCAAGTCCTTGTATCAAAGTGCGCGCCAGCAAGTTGATGCAGTGATATATGCACTATATCATGAAGAAAATTGACTATTCCATCGCGCATTGTTCTACAATAAATGCACAATCGTAATGATAATAATATTAATTCTTAATAATGTGATTAATGTTAGCCTAGGGAGGCAAAAAAGGTAAAAAAGAGAGCAAGTAAGCTTCAAGCACTATAAGGGGTTGACGGGACCCAAGAAAAGATTTGGCGGCCTCAAAGGACGCGGGGCTTATCCATAGGCAAATGATCGTTCGCCGAGCTCTCATATGTGTTCGACGAGGCGAGGCGGATACGTCGGTGTACGGGCGTACCTGAAGAAAGTATTAAGTTGGCGGGTGGCCAAGGCGCGCTTTCTCCTCCACCCCCGGGGGGGAATCCCCGCTTTACTTACAGCAGAAGGAGGAAAGAGTCGCGAGGCAGACGGTTTGTTATTGGATACGGGACAATGCCCGCGGCACGCTCGATCGGCTCTTAAGTGGCATACAAGGATGCGCCCTTATCGACACTGTATGTCGTTATTGGCTCGCGCACTTCGGTGCCCTCAGTTTACACACTCGAATGACTAATTTAATGACTTCAATATTCAATATTTCACCGGGGAATAATACCGCTCTATAGCTATCGTCACGATCTGCTAGTTTAACGACTATTTATTATTAACATTGCTAAAGTGCTTGAATGCAGAACATTTTAAATGATTAAGTCATTTAAGGGGGTCATACACCTAAAAAGATAAAATTATAAGTATGAATCAAATTTTATAATAATATCTTAAAAATATGTTACATTTTTAATAAAATGGAATCAAACTGCGGTCCCTAAGATCATTTTATCTTATTTATGTTAATTTCAAAATTTTGTAGTTGGCGTAACCTACAGCATCAACCAATTGATCAATTTTGATTAGGTTTGGCTTAAATTGTTGCAAATTAATGTCATTTGTGCCTGAAGAGTTGTATAAGTTGAAATTATTGGAATAAATATCTGAAAATGTATAAAAACTACTTTA
>JAXIUT010000001.1:15093461-15116108 GCA_035586675.1 Eurytoma californica | reverse complement strand
TATAGTGTATTATATACTCATGACGTATTATATGGCAAGATTTAACCATTTGTAAATATGTAATTTACAATAATAAAACTATTCTATTTACTATTCTATTCTATAATATTCAATAAATTTTAATAATCCGCAAGTTTGAAAAAAGTAATTCACTTCTTTTTCGAATCTTCAACTTAATTTAAAATTTACCTAAATTTGCGAGGTTTAATACGATCTTATTTTCTTGGACAAATAATTTGTAATAATAACTCACAATTGGCTTTTGCAAAGAAAAAAAGGGGGAACGACACTTTTGAAAAGAAAAATCCCCCACTCAAGTATGATAAAAAGAAATAAAGAAGTGAGCGAAAAGGAGGAAAAAGCGTATAATCCTAGGGTTCACGGGTACAGATAAATTTTAATTTACGAGGAGAGGCCACGCGCCGCATCGCTCAGTTCATCGCTCGCGCGCGAGAATGATTTACGCACCCCGTGGAACTATTATACACGTAACGGGCTGCACTAGATAAGAACGTGCGCGAGATGTCGATTTCTTTTTTGCGTCGGAGTAAGAAAAATTTGTGGTGAAATTTTTCTTCCGTTGCGTTACTCTTTTCACTGAAAAATCGTACCTCGGAAGATGCTGCATAGTTAAGTAAATCAATAATTGAAGTCGCAATGCCGTAAATTAATACGACGTCTTCTTTAACTTTCCTTATATTCATAAAGCAGGTGAAGAGTAAACAGCCAACTTATTGTATTAGCAATTGCAATTTTTTACTATAAAAAAACTAATAGAAGAATGTATTTTTCATTCTTTATAAATTAATTTTAAGTTATAAATTGCAATTCAATTCATCAACTAAATTTGTTTACAAAAACTGTGGATAAATGCCAATAAATATGCTAAGAATTTGTTTACTTGCTCCAATTCGTTTTAGCTGGTGACGTCTTTCGTCACCTAAATCCTGAAAGCAGTAAAATTTTAAATAGGTCCGCATGGCGCCGCGCTTCGCATTCCGCGGGCGTCGTCGGGGAGGATCCTCGCGGCGGGCCCGACTCTTTTCTCCCCCAACAGCGCCATTTATTAATAGAGCCGCGTGTTTCTCGATGGGGCATTTGTAGATTCAAACATTTGTTCGCACGTGTTACCTAAGAGGGCGCGCGGTGTTCCTTTTGAATAGCTTGATTTACGATATGCGCTTTTAGGAACTCACATTAAAATCGCGTTCTACAACGCCGTAATATGAACATCTTAAAAATGCCTGACGCGTCATTAACCTTGGTCTGCGGGATGAAAATACCGGCACTTTTTACGGGCTTTACGGTATGCAATGTGTTTAACAAATTTGAAATCAATATTCATGTAACATCTGTACATTTTTCGCCTTATCTTTATTAAATAGCTTAGATTAGAAAAAAGTAAGTTACCGTGTTTATGTAACGAATTTAGCTGATAATAAGGAGAAAGAAATGCTTGCAGATGATACGATAAGTCAACCTATTTG
The DNA here is from genome assembly GCA_035586675.1 of Eurytoma californica. Classification (NCBI taxonomy): domain Eukaryota; kingdom Metazoa; phylum Arthropoda; class Insecta; order Hymenoptera; family Eurytomidae; genus Eurytoma; species Eurytoma californica. The sequence continues at coordinate 15,114,621 of JAXIUT010000001.1, read as the reverse complement.
ATATCCATAATTGCATGACATCCGACAAAAATCAAGGAGCAAAAGGGATAACCGACAGTCCACAAAGCCCTTGTAATATTTTTCCACGACAAGAGAATGAAAACAATTTTAAGGGTCTTTGCGATACTTACGTCGTGTCCGCCGGCTTGATTGCTCAGAACTTATCTCGTCTTTAACGGAATATCCCTGAGCCCAGCTCATGGTTTCATCGATGTATACAAAGAAGACCGAGCGGCAGCTCGGCACGATAAGCATCTCCGAGCCAAAAGCGACTCGTCCGCCGTCTCCTTTTCGGCCTTACCATATGCGAAAAACTTATTGCGTTTTTACCTGCGCGCGCGTCGCTCCGTCCAGGCGAAATTTCGCTCCTCCTCGCTTTTTTCTCCGCTCTTTCATCTCCCGTGCGCTTTCTCATCGGTAGCGGGCGTACGGGCGTTTGTCAGTGTCGGCATTATCCTCCGTTAATCCGATCATCTCTTGCGACACGGAACCGACGATCGCGTTATGAGGAGGCAGCGGGATCGCCGAGAGAAAAAAGAGGAAGAAGAAGCTTGACAGACGCCCTCGGACTGATACTTGTAAGGAACGCCAAAATAAGATATTTCTAATTTAAGGCGATTTGTTACGCTCCCAGCAAACGCGCGCCTCTTATATATTTGCGAAGAAAGATGCGATAGCTACATGAACTTTCTCTTTTACGAATAAATTCGTATAATTTAAGTGCAAAATGTAAAATTAATTAGTAAATCCTTAACGATGCGATGAATCAATTTTGTTTACTTGCAGCGGCATCATTTTAAAGTTAAATTTTTATACTGGTTCGATTTTTAAATCTCATTAATAAATATTAATTTTTTAAGTCTTGTCCTTGAGAATCACAATACGTCTACTTAACTATTTTTTCGCAATCTGTAAAGTTTATTCATCCTCTTAAATTTTTCAGATTTAGTAAAATGAATCATTTGTTTAGTACCTCCGTTGGAAATGGTTAGTTAAAACTTGTTTCAAACTCATTCAGTCGAATAATATAATAGTAGTACAATGAAATAAGCTATTATAAATATTTATCTATTTTAATTAAATTTACGTAAAGACTTTGAGAGCCATTAAATTGTTTGTTTTGTGGGCTTAATGTGAAATATTGAACTACGCGAAATGCCTTTTAAAGTAACTCGTAATTTATTTCGAAGCGCAGTTGCAACTGCGCTGCCTATCTATGTAAAAGAGGCATTTTACACAAATATCAGTAATTCCAGAAATTCCCAGAATTTAATTACGCTGCTATTGTATTGTTCGACATAATTTAAATTAGCTGCTTGAAAACAAATACATTATAAATAAACTAAATAGCATAAAAATTGTTATTGGCAAGTGCAATAATAAAAGTTAAATGCAATTTATTCTTGTCCCTAATAAATAAATTCAGCATAAATTTACACAGAACTTTTTTATAAATTTGCTGATAAATCTTGAACACAACTTAAAATTCCACAAGGTTTCATTAATAATCAAACTTCGGACTTGACATTTTCCCACAGGAGCATTCGAACATCCATCAGAACGAACAGTAAAATAATAAGTCCCACCAAGTCTTCTCGATCGAGAAAATTCGGGTCTCGGTAGGTTAAAAGAAATTGGGGGAGCCCCGTGAAAAATGACTCACCACGCATTAATTACCGAAGCGAGGTTGGTGAATTTCCGCGGCACGCGCCCCCTAATGCACTTAGCGCTCGCAAAAGTCGCGCTTATATCTATACGTATCTAAGCCCTGAGCCCGCCGAGGGAATCGCGCCGGCGCGGGTGGGAGGGCTTGAGACATCGCAGACCGACGGATGAGCAGATTGCTCTCGTTATCCCTCCGGGCCGGCAAGTTTTATACGAGGCGGCACTTTGTCCTCGCATTATACTATCCTATCCAGTACCTATCTGGCCACCTTTCGCCTCGAGGCAATTCGATGACTGGCTTTGGAGAACTTCCTTCCCGCTTCCTTCGCCTCCTACCCCACCGAGAGTTCGGATACTTGCGAATGATAAATTTTCATCATAATTTAACTTCCACCGACGCTCTGTTTTCCAGAATTACGTTATGAATTAGGAGCACGCGGATGGGACGTGAGATAGTTCCTCGCCGAGGTAGTTTCCGCGATAAATTCGCGGAGCGTCATTTTTTAAATCTATTCTTTTTTTTTCATCGGATGAAGTATCGTTTGCTTCTCTTTTTTATTGGAATATCGTCGAATTGGCGAGGAGTGTTATTGAGCGTTACAGTTTGCACCGTCACGTACCGCTGCTTCTGTATTCGATAGAGCGAGCGTTTTTGACTTTCTAATATTTATTTCTTCAAACTATTTTTTCTACGGCTCATTTTATTACTCTGGGAAATACCTTTTTGCATTGCAATTTCACTCAGAATTGACCATTTGTATTGCTCAAGGCACACGTGCATAAACCTCCATATAGCAAAACCACAGAGTTTCCATACTTATATGAATCAACGAGAACTTCTTCAGGATGCAAATTGATGTTGGTACGTGCACGGTATATCGTGACTAGCAATTTCGAAAAAATCTACGATCGCAAAAATACCAAGTAATATTAAATTTTACGAGCGTATTGGTGCTCTTAAAAGAATTTTAACGTCTCAATCTATAGATTAGATAAGATTATTTTTGCAAATTTATTTTTTGTAAAAACAAATGATTTAAATAAAAAGATACAAGCCTTATTTCTCCGTAAATTAGATCAAGGCGAGACATTTTAATCGACAATGGAGATACACAAGACTGTGACCAAAAAATAAGCTTCTCCGGATTCATGATTTCACGCACGTCCTTTAAAAAGCAACACGTGCGTTTCGCCACCACCTGACAACTGCGAGCTCCACTTTTCGCTACTTTTTTTGCATTTATTCTCGTTAAGTCTCTCGGATGTTGAAACGGGCGCAAAGTAGTCTTCACCGCGATTGGTCACGGCGGGACCAGTTATGTTTGCGTTGAAAACTGGAGAAACGTTTCCGAAGAAATGAGCGCGGAATCGGTATAAGAGTAGCATGCGTTTGAAACACCGTCCCATAAATTTTAATTAAATAATACAATGCATGCCCGAGAAATAATTTTATTTTAAAATATTAAAAAAAAATCAAAAACACTTTTACCATTGATTAAAAATTATCAGTCGCATACGTGTACGCATAAACAGGAGTGTTTATATGCTTTGATTGCAGTGCACACATCCGGTGACAGTACCCGCATAATCACAAGATAAAAAACCTTTCACCTATAATGTATATTTTGATAAAACTTGTAAAATACAAACTGTACCAGCTTGAAATAATACTAAAAAACACTTGTACAATCCTCGAAGATTCTTTCGAGAATTATGGAAATAATTGTTAGTTGACAGAAACTAGTAAAGCACAAGATCTCAAAGTCAAATGCACCGGTATGCAATTCAAGCGCCTTTCCGGCCGAGTTCCGTCGCATCTCGCGCCGCCTCGTTGTGTACACAAAACTGAAGCACAGCGTCTTAATTCGATTGTACGAAATCGGTTTTAGTGCGTCGTGCGCGCCCAATATGCCGTGTTATTATTATTAGTCGAAATTATTCAACAATTCTGGCCGACCTTAATAAACAGCGATTACGAGGCTCGCATATTGATGAAAATTCGACGGGCACGCTCCTCCGCGGAGACGAGGAATGGAAACGAGGCGGCGCGCTAATTAAAACGCCGCGGCAGCGGCCCCGATCAATTTGCACAAAACGATAAAAGACAGCCGAGCTCCGCCCGCGCGCGCCTTTTCGCCACCCGCGGCAATAAGGCCGCCGGTGCGTCCGAATCGGTCCGGTATACTTTTAATAAAAGGGCGCAAAAGGCCGTCGCCGCGCGCGAGTATTTGAAATTCTCGGGTGCCGCGCGCGACACGCGCGCCGCGAATGAATATTCAGCGGATGCAAAACGCCGCGGCGCGCATTGATTCGCCGCGCCTCGCGGGGACAAAAGAACCTCTCGCCTCGCGCGCCGGCGGCTTTTAGGTCAAACTCCTGGGACGAAGCGAGCGGCGCGCATCTGCCTCGCGCGCGACATCCGCGCGGCGAAATTCGAATTCCGAGGAGCCGCCGCGCGTCTTTTGTTCTTTTGCCGCGGGAAATATTGGGGAGATGCATAATTTGCCTCCCCCCGCGGGTTGCATCGGCACCCGGCCCGCCGGAGAGCCGGCTGATAGAAAGTTTTAGCTGTCTGACATTTCAGCGGTATAGCAACTCGCTTTCCCGCTCGCTTGGGATATTAGACGCGCGCGGCTCCGCCGGCGCTTCGCTGAATGAAATTTAATTTATTAGGAAAAAGATATTCATATCGCGACGAATTTCCGTGAAAAAATCTGCATAAAGAAGTTTCTGGAAGCGAATAAAATGTCATCATGAAAATGAGTAATTTCTTTAATTTGCATGCTTCCTAACGCTCGCGTCGCGCCTCGCTTTCCAATTCCATTATGCAATCTGCAATAATCAACCTGCGCATACAGTTTTTTGTTTCATTTCTATAAGTAATTACGTAACCCTAATAGCAGACTGCATTTTATCTATTTTTTACTAAAATGAAAGACACGTATTAAAAATTAAACGTAAAATCGTTTAAATTGCTCAATTTAAATGGGAATTTAAATTAGAAAATTGTTGCGACAGAAGTGCGTTTGGTAAGGAAAAAAACTCGGAAGGAAATATTTTTGAATGCACCATCGATGGTTGCGCATAGTTTTACGACACAACCAAGGGCGTTGTCATTGAAATCTGAACAACGAAAGAGTTTATCGAGCGCGAAAGTTCACTCGATGCACCTCGAGGTTTTTTAAATCAAACAGCACGGAAACATTCATCAACGTTAGCTCAGTCTCGATGCGACAAACTTTCTCCATAAATATTGCTTATCTCGCGGACTCGCGTGAACTTCCCTCCCGAAAGGTACAGAGGCTGCAATTCCAGAGCCAAGAATACGTAATTTGACCATTTCATGGTAGATCCAAGTATTTTTCGACTACGCTTCTTTCGTCTCGCTGTAGAAATCAATCTTTTTTTTTTTATTATTTATTTATTTTTCTTTTTTATTTTTTTTGCTCGTTCATTTTTTTTTGCTGTATAAGATCAAGGATGTAATGGGCCATTGTTAGAAGAAAGAAGAACATCGTCCAATTAAGTAAAAATGATTTATTGTCTTGTTTGTTTTATTCTTACAAATACGCCCCTTGCGTTAAATAAAAGCAAAATTTATAAAAGAATTATGAGTGTTCGAAAGATATACATGAATTCAAGCATAGTCTTTTAATTCGGATTAAATGAAATCGTTCAACCTATAATTTATGTAAGACAGTCTTTCTTCTACAAATGACTTGACACTATTCGACGCAGTTTCGTGATTCAGTAGCCAGCGACAAAAGTTTCTTTCGGAAACTAATTCGTTTATAGATTCAGGAACTTCTTTTGGTGTATTACCATCGACTAGTCGACGACCACGCTTAGCTAAAAAATAGTATGCATGTAAGGCTTTTGTCTTTTATGTAAATTAAAATAATTTAACTCTCGGAGAAAATACATCTCTCTCACCTTGTCGCCCTAACGGCTTTCCTCGACGAGCAACACTTCTCTTTGGCGATATTTTCGAAACTGTACACAATACTTCTGATTCTGCAGTATTTTCGTCAATCTCGCTGGATTCCAGTAATCTCCTAATGGACCGAGCTACTGAATCATAAACAATTCATCTTAAAAAACATGTATTTTTAATAATTTGTTATTTTTCGTTTCCGAATGCTTCAATCTTTCCTACAGATAATCTTTTTTTTTCAAAAAATCTATTGCAAAAAGTAGTCTTCAAAAAAAGTACACAAAAGCATTTTAAATATTTTCTGTACATATATACATATATCGTCAATGATTTAATACTTACACCCTGCACGCTGGAGTTTTTTATTTTTGAAAGAAATGCCTGGCATCACGCCACTGGTTGAAGTTCTATCTGCATAATAATCGTGTATTCTAAATTTCGATTCACTGTCTTCAGACATTGCGTCGAAAATACTTTAAAAAAACTGCTGTATTAAATACTTTAAAAAAACTTCTTATTGTATAACATGTATCCCTACAATGATATACTCATGTGTATTCAATGACACTTTGGTAACTAAAAGAAGCAACTGACTCGAGAAGTAGAACTGATAAACTAAGGTTAATAGAGTATTTTGAATCATAACATTAAATATGAATGTAAACAATAACAAACAAAGAAAGCCAAAGTTTTAAGATTATTTTGATATAAATACAAAGTAAAAATAAGCCTACCGTATTCGAAGAAAAATCGAAAAAACAAAATACGTACAGTTACATAGGTTTCGTTAAATGCTAAGGTGACGACTATTAACTTGTTTACAATCTAACATATCTTTGAACAATAAATAAAGGGCAAATTAACATTTGAACAAAATAGCTTACGGATCGCTTGATAATTTTGCGGGGATAAAAGGGCAAGCTGCCAGAAAAGAAAAGTCGATCAAATCAAATCTATAATCCAGAGGCAGTTGTTTGCAGGTTGCGGTTTGCGTAATCAGATTAATCCGCTTATCCGCTGATTGATTGGACACTAGCCAGCAGCGTCACAGTGATCCATCACCTAACGACCAATCGGGATGCACTAATAAACATGAATAATGAAATGCACGTAGGATTAGGGAATTGAGCGATATACGACGACGTGAGCGTGAAAAGTCAAGTCGAAATTTTCACTGACCGTAAAGCTAGGAGATGCGCACGCAATAACCTTTGTTTAAATCATCATTTTAGTTTGATTTTTAAATTTTCCATATTACGATGGAATGTTTAAAGCATGCTTACTCATTCGAACGGGGGGAATGTTTATAATACTTCTACAATTTTAGGATATCCTTAACCTTGTCCTAAATGTTTATTCATCCAGTTTTATAAAAATATGTGATAGAATTTTTATGTAAATTTTAATGCGATAATACTTATATAATAGTATATTATTCATTTCACAATAAAATCTTGCGAGAATCTAACTGCAGTGAATAACGTCATTATAAGAGTTTTGCACAACGTACAGTGAATATTGCATCAGAATCTTGTAATTACAGATACTAAAAATTTCATGTATACGTTATTTCACTGAAACTATTAAACTTTTCTCAAAACATTTACAAAGTTTAATGCAATTTATTGATGAATTTTAAAAGTCTAGTACCTGTAGAAGTAATTAAAATCTCAATTACATCATTATTATATATCCTTGCTTAAGTACAATCTAAAGAAAGATTTGAGAGTTTGAAAGCTTAAACGTCTTGTTAAAACTTCATTTATTTATATTACTACATAAATTAAGAATAATAAAATATTGTTCAATAAATGTGCGAGAAATTTTGAAGAAAAATAATTTTCTTAATAAAAAGTATTTTATAATCATAAGTTTGACAGGTCACTTCTAGAAAAAGGGGGAAATATCAATAATTAAATCATGTCGTAAAAATAAATACTGTTTATTTTTCAGTCATGGTTTAAAAAAATAATTACATATTTTCTTTCATCTTATTAAATCTTTTGAAACAGTAAACAGTTTCCACATAAGTATAGAGTAATCATACGTATTAATGCTATTAACGTTTTTTTTTAATTATCACAGAATTGTAATAGAATCACTGAGACAATAATAATACTTGTATATAACAAACGTGTCGTTATTTATAAAATTCCTTAACGAATCACACTTCTCATTCTTAAACTTAAAAAAATCTTACAGTTATTCTGATCGGTATGGATATTTACCATATTGCACTTTATTTTATATAAGATATTGTAAATATTACATTTATATTGATCGGCATAATTTTTATATTTCTCTCTCTCATAAATAAACAAAAGAGTTTTATTATATGATTTTTGCAATATATTTTATCCAATACTTTCAATACTTATTATTAAAAATCATTCTTATTAAATAATCAGTCAAAATATTTAACCACTAAAGCCGGAAATGTTCGTTTGCAGATATAAATTTACACGTGAATCATGTCAACCTCGCGTACGCAAAACGCGCTGTTAAGTAGTAGCACGTGACTTGCGCGAAGGTATGCGTTTTTAATGACTGGTCCACTGGAAATTCACTGAAACACGTTAGTTTTCCGAGTCATAGGAAGCGAAACAATGCGATATCCTAGTGGGTTTCGCCAGCTCTTATCTTGCGTAACGGAAATGCAAATTACTGGAATCTTGTGCTTTGATGATTATCACGAACCACAAGTTTAACAAGTTAATTATAGAGCCTTCCAGCGGGTAATCCCGAGAGTAAAATCTCTGCTCCGAGTATGTATATAACAAGGTACGTTTAAAAATTAAAATCTATTTTTGGAACTTTTTTCATCGATACTTAAAAATGTTAATGAACATAATTGTCGCATCATTTCTTACTTTGTTAAAACATTAGCGCTTACTTTACAAAGTTGTTAATAATTAATTTTAGATTAACATTTGCAGATAAGTTTGTCGACAATAACAACACAATTAAAAATACTCATAAAACCGAAGTCTTTTTTCTCATAAACGTCTACACATTCAACTCAATTCCAAATTCGCAATATTCTAAGTGTACCTAGTACTTCGTCCTTGGTGAAAGTACCAAATTATCCTTGGACCTAGTATTGACGGTTTCGATCGAGCCGGTGACATTACCCACGCTGTTTCTCTTCCGTGCGAATCTCTTTGTTATTTTTTGCCTTATCTTTCTTCGCGAAGCAAGCATGACCAACCACAAAACTGGTTGTAGCGTCCTGCAGACCTTGAGAACAGCAAGTTTGTTAAGACAAGCCAAAACCGAGCCGAAGAACCACGGCGCGCCCATGAACAGGTACAGCCTTAAAAAAAGAAAATACTTTTTCCTCAAGAAGTTCCTTTGATTTTCTAACACAAGCTGTGTGCTCCTTTGCACTCGTACAATTTTGTAAGTAGTTATCACAAAAAGCAAATTGTTGCAGAGTAAAGTGCAGGCAGGTACCAGAAAAAAGTACATGTTGACCACAGGCCTAGGACCATTCGACGCTGCCGTATAATTTGCCTTGAGAGGAAAGTCATCGGGTATGCCGGGCACGAACTCGAAAATAGTCGCCACTGCAGTCGGTATCATCGCACCTCCCCACACTAACATACTATAAATAGTTAATTTTCTATCTTCATCTTGTCGATTCGTGCAAGTGGGAATCCACGAAAAACGCGTTATCATCAAGGTCATGTCGAAACACACAACATTTAACCAAAAGACCGTCGCATTGGTGAAGTACTGTAGAATCAGCCACAGCAGGCGAGTGACTACATCGTTCAGGACATAGTCGGTCAGCTGACAGAAAGCAAGCAGCAAGAGGATCCCACCGAGAAGTAAGAGCGATACATTGTGTCGCAGAACGGCGCGGTTGTAGAGATTTTTTTTCACCTCCGGAACAGAGCAGTATATCACCACAACAACGACGCACGCAATAAAGTGGACGATGTTGACGTACATGTAGGTCTGCGCCCCCCAGAAAGTGACAGCTCCCAAGCCGTGAACTAGCGTGTCGGGCGAAGGAGTCGCGCTTTCTGTACTCTTCACGCTGATCTGTGATTCATTCGGCATTGTTTACAAGCAGATGTTACACTTGCAAAACTACTGCACACCATTAATTAGCTGCTATTATTTATTCGAATGAGTCACTGAAACACTGACGAATCACTGGCAATAGAGTGCAATTGAAATCGGCAACCACTGACACTTGATTTTTATCAGCTACTTCAAAATTCAGCCAATCGAAATATTGTATATTTTAAAAAATATCATTCTGCTCTCCTGCGCACTTATGTGACAAGTCCGTCAAATGCAACAGGTAAGACTCGACTGTGGTCAATAGAAGGACACGTGCTTGCCGGTCGGCAGAAAGCCAACTACTGGCGTGTACGCGGACGTGTATAAAATATCATTATTACCGCTGGTATTCTTGGAAGTTTCCCGTCACCGTCCCGAGGAAATACGAGCTCTAATTCGCTGCATCTTCTTCTATAATTGCTTAAGTTGTAATAATATGTTTAGTAAAGAGGAAAAGAAGTAAAAAAAAGGCTCTGCTGCGAGGCACAATTTTTCCTTTAATAACACTGCGAAATGCCGGATGCGTATCGGCACAAGATTCCTAAGTGAGAAGCGTCACGTTTTTGTAAGTGCAAATCAATTATCCGTATGAGTTGAAAATTAAAATGATTGCCAACTAGCACTGTTAGTCATCTCGTGGTAGATATAGGTCAGTCATTTATTCCCCAGAGTTCAATGGCATCAAGATTCGCAAATTACATTGTAAATTTAAATTTATTTTTTTTAAATAAGATACTGATTAATATTTTGCAATAATTGAACATTTTTTAAGAGTGGAATCTTCTAAAATATGTGTGCACTTAAAAAATGGTTAAGTAATACCTAGAATTTTGATGCTTGTTTCGTACCTTGAAAATTGTACTAAAATACGTGTAAGAGAATAAGGAAAAGACGATTTGCAAAAATGTAAATTACAGTAGTTCAGTAATAATTACACGTACCATTTTTTACTTCCCGAATCTTCATCTCTTTATCATTCCAGATATTCTCAATACGCAGTTGACAGTTAATCAAAATATTAACGCTAATTTTCTCTACATCTTATAATCAAGGAGATAATTCGGATAAACTTTTATTGCGTTAAAGGGGTATTATACCTAAAAAAATTTGTAAAATCACCTAAAAAAATAAAATTATAAGTATGAATAAAATTTTATATCTTAAAAATATATTAAATTTTTAATAAAATGGACTCAAACTGAGGTCCCGAAGGTCATTTTATGTTATGTTACCTTAATTTAAAAAATTTGGCTTTGGTGACAACTCTAGGTTTAACTGATTCATCAATTTGAATGAGGTTTAGCTTAAATTGTTGGGAATTAATGTCATTTGTGCCTGAAGAGTTGTATCAGTTGGAATTATTTGAATAAATATCTCAAAACGTATAAAAACTATTTTAATTTCTTTCATTTCATGAATTTATAGTTTTTTAAATATTTGAAATACTTACTCAAATAATTTCAACCGATACAACTCTTCAGGCACAAATGATATTAATTCCCAACAATTTAAGCCAAACCTCGTAAAAATTGATGAATCCGTTAGGCCTGGAGTTTGCACCAAAGCCAAATTTTTGAAATTAACATAACATAAGATAAAATGATGATGAATAAGATGAATTTAAAATTTAATATATTTTTAAGATATTATTATCAAACGTTATTAATACTTATAATTTTATTTTTTTAAGTGATTTTACAAAAAAATTTTTTATTTATAATGCCCCCTTAACTCAAAACTTTTTACTATTACAACCATTAATTATTAAAGTACGTAACAAGGCTTCTTCTGCGAGAAATAAAAAAATGCAAAGTCATGATTTATTACGTTAAAACTAAATTCAGAACCTATAAAAGTAGTTTTTTACTTATTGACTGTCGTTCGCCCAATAGAACAACACATTATTGAGTGGTGCTTGTTAATGATACCTTTGTCTAATTTTCTGTTTGTAAGCGGCGAAAAAATGATAGGCGGCATAATGAGTTCAAACCTTGAATAATGATAGGACAAAAACTGCACAATTATAGTTCGACACAACAAACATTTTACACCTGAGAATCCACCAGGGTCTTTTTTAACTGTTAAACTGATAAATCGTGCAGCACTATTTTCTTTTTGCTTATGCAAATTGATCGTGCAATACATTTTTTATAAACATGAAGCTCAATTGGCTTGCGATAAGAGAAGGTAATTAACAGGTTTCCTCTAACTTGTATGTACTTCCCTGAAACGTGCAGTGCATGCTTTGTGAAAATTACCTTTATGTGTTTATTTCTCGAGGACATTTATAGCCTATTAAGTAATCCATTCATATTTTGCACACTAATTTTATCAGTTGTAACTTGATTTTAAATTTTAATTTATTCACTTATAATTCTTCTTGTTTTAGCACACTGCACGTGAGAAAAAATAAAATGTTATATTATTTTTACATCTTTCTAATTTTGCAATTTCTTCTGTTTCTAAAAATCATTCTAAAAAATAATATCTAAAATTATAGCGATGAAAAATCTTGCATCAGAAATATATCCTAGAAATGCTTTTTGGATGTTATTAATAATTTACGCTATTTAAGCGCGTTCCGCCGCAGTCGTTGTGCAGTCTAATCCTGCCTTAGAGGCGATTTCTAATTCAAATAATTATTTTAAATTTCCAACATCGACATGTCAAGAACCATCTTGCTTTCTTCACATGCTCTATTTGTCACGAATGGATGCACTAACCCTTCCAAAATCCATCGGTCATTTCTCAAGAAATTCGATTTTTTTTATCACTTAATTAAATCTGTTAAATAAGGTATCATATAAACAATTTATTCTTTTTATTGTTAATTAATTTAAAGCTCATTAAGTTAAATTAGAAATTAAGGTATGTAATATCCAGACAATGTTTGTCACTACTTTTCACTACTTATTTATTCGCATCAATGAGTAAGCAATTTTCCACGTCTTGTGATGGAAGCTTCCAGATAAAGTAAATGAAGACTTCTGTGGAAAAATTTTGCATCCAATATCCCGCACGTATGCACGGTTAAATTTTTGCGGTTTGGAGAACACGCATAAATTTCGAATTAGCCTGTAAATCGAATCGATTCGAGCTTGCGCCCGACAAAAGCCGAATAAAGAAAAAAAAGAGACGGAGAGTCGCACTTGGCCGAGGCTCGTGCCATGGTGGACAGTGCCTCGCGCCGCCGAGCCGACGACCGATCGATGCCGAACCGAGAGGTGGAAGGCGGCACATCGGTGACTCGAGGTGCGCTCCCCGCTCTGTCGTCGCTGGCGACTCTTTTGGACGAGAAGTTTCGCTGACCACCGTGCGAGCACCTCGGGCTCCGCGACACTCCGCAGCGATGGCAAAAGTAACAATCGGTGCGGTCCTCCTCGCGGTGATCGGTGTCTCCTCCGGTGCCCGCAGTACACTGGTCAAGTGCTGCAGTCACTCGCACGCCCTCAGCGATAATCTGCAGGAGTGCGAATTGTGGATTGGCGATTCGCAACGCTACGCAGTCGACATCTTAAGGGATGCGATTAATGCTACCGTGGACGACACGGCCACTTGCTTCGAAGGTACGGCTAAGTCGATTCTATCCGTACAGTCGTGCACCTTTGGTGAAAGGAAGTGATGATTGTGAACTTTTTTTTCAATTTAGTGTGATTTTTGTGTTTAATTGTGCACAGCTAGCAGCATCTGCGACACAAAATTAGGCAATGTTAATGAGAAAGATCTTTTGTGCAGAAACCGATTTCGATGAATTTTTTTTATGCAGAACGTAGGGATACTTATATCATTACCTTAAATTAGACAATAACTCATTTTAGCTGCTTTCTGATTAGAATATCTTCAAAAACAAAGGAAATATTTTTAAATAAATTCGATTTATAAAATGAAAAAGCTACAACACATACGCAATAATACCTAAAAAAGAATATAGTGAAAATTGCAAAAAAAAAGATAATTATATTTGTAATCAAAATATTAAGTAAATAAACAAATTAACGTTGTCTGATCTGCAGATATGATAAAATACTGCCTTTATGAAACTGCATTACATCAAATAATTAAATAATTGTCACAAATATTATTGTTTGGTTTTTAAATAATTTTATTACAATTACATTTTTTAATATTTAAAACATTGAATGACTTAAAATTATTTATTGTAATATTTTAATTTTCTATTTTTAAGCCTACACTCATTGGTAAGCTATTCAAATTTAAATTAGGTATTTACCTAATCGGTTTCAAAGTAGCGAATTCGTAAGTTTTAATTAACTGCGATAGAATGTTTCAAATTTTAAATAGATAATTATTAAATTATTGTTTTAATTTTTTAATAATTTATAACATCAACAATTCATTTATCGTTTCTTGGGGAAAATCAAAATATTGTGATTATATAGGCAAAAATAATCTTCGGTAGCATTTAATTAACTGATTGGTATATGCGACAAATTGATATAGACTTAAAATTATGATAAAATCATGAATATATTTACCTCGTATTTGCGTTATTGTTTAGTTTAGTGACCAAATTAAAAAGTAATTACTAAATTAAACTTTTAGTTAAAACAATTAGTTCCTTATTTTTGATAAAAAATATTTTTGAATTTCGATAAATATACATAGACAAGAATTACAATTTTAATGTGATCATTATAAATCTCTGCATTTGAACGACGGCACTAATATTTTATAATTGTCGAATCTACAGATGACAAGAAACTAATTTATATTACAATGAAAATAACAAAAATAATGTTAAAGTTAGGAGCAATATTAGTAATTAATATTAGTAAGTTTAAAAGGAATAATAATTCTAATAAAAAAGTTAAAGGATTGCACTATTAACGAATATAAGAAATGAGCAAAATAATTTCTATAATAAATTTCTGATTACTATTTAACTATATTTATTATAAAAGTAGTTGAATATTTGAGTAAATAAATGAAGGCAATAATTTCACATCTAAATAGTTCACTACTGTTATTTTTTTCTAGGTATTGAAAACTCTTCTGCAGCTAGTGTTACTTCTAATTCTGTCGCTTCAATCACGCTCTGCATAGATTTTCTGAAGAACGGCAGTCTAGCCAGTGCGAATTGTTCAAACATCTTTAGAAATTCCGCCAGCGACAAATGCGACAGCATCTTCACACCTTTACACATATACGGAGCGACGATGATGATCTTCGCTAATATAGTCTACTTATTTCTCTATCTATCCGTGGTGTTTATGTACGTTTTTATGCCGCACTTATGCCGACGCGCTTACGACAAAGCAGTGCTGAGTTTTGCCGTCACCCAGGCGACCCTCAGCGTCGTCATCATCACCCTCGGCTACCATTTACTGTGCCGCATCAAACTCAATCGGTACATCTACTCCTTATTCGGAGTCGGAATCATGACCTTCGTCACGAGCGGAGTCCTCTGGCTGCTGATCATCAGCGTCGACGTCGCCTCCACCATCACCCGATTGCGCTGGGCGCCCTCCTCGGGTGCCAAAGGTCGCGACGAGAATCACAAGTTCCGCGTCTACCTGTCGTGGGTGCTGCTCGGCACCTTGATACCCACCACGATCTCGACCATCTTTGAATATTCGCCTCTGCCGGACGAGAATATCGTGAAGCCACAGTTTTACGTTATGTCCACTGTGAATTACCGGGTTATCGTGCACGTCATCAGCACCCCGATATTCGTGGCCATAGCGAGCAACGCTCTTTTTTTGTACACGACGGTGAGGATGATCATGATTCGTAGATCGACGAGTGTCGTCAACGAGAACCGAAAGAAGAGCGTGACGGAAAAGTATATCTTGTATCTGAAGCTTTATCTCCTCATGGATGCGCCCTACATTACCGGGGCGCTCGGCTCCATATACGAGGACCTCTGGATTTTGAAATTCTGCAGGTTGCTGCAGCCGGTTCTGATGTTGTACGCCGTCATACCGAGAAAAACTGGGATTAATTGTATACTTTGTCGAAATAAGTGTAGAGAAAAACCAAAGCAGGCGCTGCCAAAAAATCCGCAAAATTATGAACCTTGCTAAGTGAACTAATTCTTCGACTTCTGGGCAGTATGAAAGAGAAACAGTATTCCAAGTAATTTTAAACGATTACTGGATTTTACTTTTCAGCACTATTTTATAATTAGATGTTTTTAAAGTAAAATTCATTCGCAGTGACGGAGGTTATTGGCGGTATAATCGAACCTTTATTAAATGAATGGAAAAAACTAAAAATTCACATTTTACTAAAAAATTGAAGGCTTTTAAAATAAATGTATAGCAACTTTTTTCGTCTATAATATAGGTGTATTCTTATCGACAATATAAAGGGAGATAAGTTCTTTTATAGAAATATTATGTTTATTGTAATAACCAAATATTGCTCATTTAATACTATTATCCTTGTAATTCAGAGAGATTTATGTGTAACAGTGAATGGCTAATAAATATTTTATAGAAAATTTGTGTAACAAAAATACATATTGAATGTGAGTAAAATTAAGAGTATGTGAATGGAATCATTTTTGTTAGTACACATTTAATGAACTATATTATATATAATATAACCATCTATTCTTAACTAAAGACTGATTTTAATAGCCGCATTGAAATATTATGATTGATACATAAAATCACAAAACTTCTTTCTTGTAGATGGTAAGTCTTTATTTCCAATTAAAATTGGTAATCCAGTAAAATTATAATATGCTGAATGCTTTCTAAAAATATCACGATCGGTAATCGTTTTGATGGGAGATTCCGTACAGCATTTTATATAAATATTTATGACACTTATAATAAAGAATTTTAAAATTTGTATCGCGAAAGACTTCATAATAAACTATATGGTACTGTAAAACATAACAAGTTTTTATTTTTATACCACCCAATGTTCTTTTCTAGATCACGAACGAGATAAAAATGTAATTGTTGAATGCAGCGGAGTACGTCGTTCAACATTAGGAGAAAGAGATGTCAATCGAAATTTCCATTTGCGATCCGGTAATTGAAGTTTTTTATCGGGGCACATACCGAACGTCAGCGATATTCACTCGGCTATCGTACGGAACGGTAGGAATCGCGATGGCTCTACGTATACAACCAACTCGAAACTAAGCAATTTCCCAACCGGTAATGACCTCCCGCTCTCATCTGTCTTTCTCTAATAGACTCTTTAACCGGGTTACACACTCGACGCGGATCGGCGCTCTCGGTACTCCGGGGGGCTGATCGATGAGCAGGGCGCCTTCCCCCGAAACACTGCGAGAGTCCGAACGATCCTCTTTCAGCGGCGCGACGCTCCTATAACGAACGATTAAAATTCGCGCCGAAGACGGTCGCTGGGGGGCAAAAAGTCGACGGAGAAGAATCCTCCGTTAAATTTAACGAGCAATTAAGATAAGGCTGCCCGCTGGCTTTTCCAATTTCCAGCGAAAAACGCCGAAAAAAGGGGCCCGTTTATTTCTCACCGGCTCCTCTATCCAAAAGCACAACGGCGCGCCTCCTTCACCCCTCGCGCCGAATGGGGGGTAGGAGGAGCGCCGGAGAAGAAAGCACATCGCGCAGGAGGGGCGCAGGAAAATACGTAAATCGCGGGGAGGGTCGCCGGCGGGTCGGCTAGCTGGAAGAGAAAATTGAAAATCGAATCAGCGAGCAAATCGGATTACTCCACGCGACGCGCCGCGTATATAACCGCAGGCGCGCGCGCGCGGACAGACGCGCGCTGTCATCGAGAAATTCCTCAGTTTCCTCCGGCGTCGCTCGTGTTTTCGTCTCTCCCACCCCCAGCGGCGTTCCCTTTTTTCCGAACCCGCCTGCGCGTCTCTCCCGCGAAATCGAGTTACCAAATTAAATCATTTACGTTTCACGTACCGCAAGCGCCGCGGATCCCTCTCCCTTTGTTTCCCTCGCTTGCGGGAACAAACGCCGAGAGGTGACTTCTTCCTTCTGATTATTAAAGTGCTTTCTACTGTCTTCGAGGATCTTTATTTTGCTGTTTTGCTTCGCGTATCGTAGTGTGCTTCAACACTGAAGAATTTTTTTTGTATAAATTTTTTTCCTCCGTTTATAGACTTAGAAGAAATTGGAATAGATTGAATATGGATTTGAATGGGTATGATTTGGTGTATGCATTTAAGGTGGAATTAAAAGATAAATTACTGAAGTTTTATTAATCTACACTTATATTTATAAAATTTAATTTGTAATATGTGCCTATCATGCGTCATTTTGTTGATTATGTAATACTTAAAAAAGGGAGAGATTCCCATTAAATGAATAAAATAAAATAAAATAAAATAAAATAAATTACGATAAAGCTCACTGGAAAAAATAATGAGAAAAACCTTGCTATACTGGCAATTTTTATTGAAAAATCATTAATTTTTATTAATTTGTATCTGAATTTTTGTTATTTTTATCTAAACTGTATGAAAAAAAAATCGGAGAAATATGTACCCTTAATAATTTACGAAGCTTTTAGTAAGAATCAGATAAAAATTATAGTAATTATCGCGCAAAAATTTGAACCATTGTGAAACATCCTACGATTACATTTTTCACGCAATTTTTACATTGAGCTTTACAAGTAATATGAGCAACAAAATATTTCCAGTAAGTAAATTTATTACAAGCATAAAAGCTAACATAATACAATAATAATCATGGAATAATATAAATTTCCTTTTAAAAAACATTTTTACAGGAAATAACGTTGAGTAACATTACGAATAAAGTAAAAATCTGAAAAAAAAGCTACGACAGTGCCGTCTGATTAAAACAAGCACGGTATCAGCATAAAAGTGAAATTACATCGTAAAAGGGAAGTAAGCCACTCAGTATATTTGCGCCGACTGTCGTCAAAAGCTCCGCTTTTGTGAATTAAAATTAAGCACCAGCCGCGCGCCGCGCCGCGTGAAAATTTAGGCACCGCCGGGCGCATTCGAGTGCCATCTCCGCGCGGGCGCGGCGCATTGAATAGAAGGAGCTTCAAGCCCCTTCCGCGAAGTGCATCAGGAAGCCGACGCGCTATCATTCGAGGCCTTTCGACCTTAATGTTAGCACCGGCGAGTCCTCGACCCTATTCCCGCTTTCTCTCTTTTTTACCCTCCCTCCGCCACTCTCGTATCTCCCCTTGCCGAGCGAGCGTTTCCCGGCCGCGTCCTTTTCCGCGCTTTATTGAGAAAACGGCTCCGTCGCTGGCGGAAAATTAAAGCAGGCCGACCTTCCGCTCGAGGGAAGCCTGCTCTGCCACGCGCGCGCGCGTCTCCTCTATTTTTCTACGTCTTAATATTCATAAACGCCGGGGAGCTCGAGGACGATTATTTTGCCGCTGCACTTGTACCGCCGCGATTCTTTGTTTCCTTCTTCTTCTTCTTCTTCTTCTTCGCAGTTGCGGATTTATGAATATCGTTCTTTCTTACAAGAAAAGAAGTTTAATCTTTAGAGATCTTCAAATGCTGCAGATTCTCATTTCAGATTTTTATACTTTGCTCGCTCAGTGCCATCGAGCTTTTAACAACGTTTTAAATTTCGATTATTTTCAAATAAAAGTGTGACTTTGATTGGAAATAATTTTATTTATTTTCTTTTGTTTTAAAAGTATCCGTACCATCGACTATAGGTAGTTGGTTTAAAAGGGAGACTGCATTATCAACGACAAAAAATGTGTATTGTAGACACTTCAAGTGTTTCTGATTAGCCGATAAAATGCTGACTTATTAATTTTAAAATCATAATGACGAAATTATTCAATTTTAATTATTCAGGTAGGATAATATGAAAATACCACGACTTCCTCTAAATGAATAAATAGTGCATTTTGCTGTTAATATAATACTGCAAGTAACTGTGCTGCTTTTAATATAATACTAAAAGAGCTATAAGCGCGTTGAAGCACTAGTTCGCTCTTCGGTTTACTCATCCAACATTAAGGCAGATTTTGTTAAAGTTGCATTGCACGTTGTAGCATAGTTTCGCGTTTAGTTAGTTATCTCAAGGTAAACCTGCAAATGCACCGTAAGAGTTAGCTCCGCCTGTATTTTGTCCGTTGCGTCGGTAGTCTAAAAAGTTTCTGAACCGCCGGGAAGTACCGTCGTTTCGCAGAAAATCGCTTTTCAAACTATTTTTACGTTATGTCATATTTGACTTTTATACTCTACCGGTTGAAAAACTTGTTAATGTCACATTCATTTTTAACAACTTTGTTCGTTTCAATTTAATTTGTTTTATATTCAACTCGAGATTTTTGTAGAAAATAATTTCCCGCTATTTGTTTATTAAAAGAATAGATTGCAGTAATAAAGAACAATGGAGGGTCGTCGAACTTTTCTTGCCCCCGGAAAAGAATAGCGCGAGACATCGACATAAGCAAAGCGAGGGGGGGGAAGAATAAAGGGAAACTCGAAAAGATATTATGATGATGGTACAGCTTTCTCGAAGAAAACGATCTAAGGGGATCATGAACCAAATCTTCCTTCCACCGCTGCCTTACGCACTTTCGGCGCCATTTTTCACGCTCGCCAGACATATTAAAGGTATATGCACCTTACGATAAATGATGCGCTAGAACAAAATAGATTGTCGTTTTTCATCAAGGAAAATAAATTAATTACTCGCCGTCGCGGTAAATCAACGTCTCCTATTCTTATAATACAGTAAATCACGCCAACAATATCAACTCTAGGAAAGTGCATGTCGTCAATAATTTTTTCTCCACAATCTAAAGCCCTTAGTACTTCCTTTTTACACACAGCTGCACAATTATAACAGCGAATTACTGTACCTATAAATAACTTTTTATTTTATTTTAAATTTAAAAAAGAGTACTAGCTTACGCCTTCTTTATATTTACATCGAAAGAAAATGTGAAATGAGGATTTCAATAGATCACGAGACATCTGTATCTCATTTTTTCCCCCTGGAGGGATCGAACGTCTTGAGCAAAATTTAAATTTATGTGAGCTTTCACTAATGTCGGGCGATAGCAGCACAGTTTTCATTTGGGGTGGCTTTCGCAGACAAATCGATCCTTTTATACATTTAAGAAGGGTGACAGGAGAATCCGGAACAAATTAGAAAGCACAAGATCATTATTGCATTCAACAGAGCTTTGTTCCCTTACACCGGTAGAGAATGGAAGTATCAATTTAATTGCTTATATAAAATCCAATTTTTTTTATAAACATCCAAATTTGACTTTTTATAAGATTTTATTAATATTATTTAAAGGAGAGGTGAGATATTATTAAATTATTTAATTTATTTACAAAGATATAGCTCTGTGACTTAACATGTTGTTATTAAAAATTTTTATTAAAATTCCAGTCAGAAATACCATTTAACATGGCACTGTTGGCCAAAAAAACAACAATTTGACTTCCGACGATCCAAAATGTAAAATTTAATTTAATAAAAAAGGTCAGTAAATGAAAATAAGCAATTGGTTCTCGCAATGAGCATCTGTTTAAAATTAATGTGTGTTCTTATA
>JAXIUT010000001.1:15079966-15093361 GCA_035586675.1 Eurytoma californica | reverse complement strand
AGTTACTTTGTATTGTATTTACTTTGTAACTGTAATGTACTGTTGCTCTGGAATAAATAAATAAATAAATAAATAAACTATAACTTTTCTTGTTAAATTTATAGTAAATTGACTGTATCGTTTATCCAGTAATTTATTTTAAAATTAAAATACTATGTAAGGAATAAATCCTGCTGTAAGTAGAAACAGTAAGGGTCCGGTTAGGCATTCATTTCGAAGATAATAACAGTAAAGGTAGTTACATTTTACGGAAAGCCATTTTTACGAAAATTTGCCGTAGCGAGTACTAACTCTAGTCCCGGATAATGCAATTCCCCTGGCCGTAAAGAAGAAACAATTGAAATGCGTCGACGCATTTGCGTAAAGCGGTCAATTCGGCAGAATATATACGGGGCGAGGTGGACGCGGCGGAGTGTAGGGAAAGACGGGGCACCCCCTACCCAGCCACGACGTCTCGGGCCGGACTAAATGCCGTGCGCGCGGGCGCGTCTTAGACAGACCGTCATTTGCATATTCAAAGGCAGTGAATCCTCCTCTCGATGGCGGCCGAGACGGGGTAGTTTGTTAAGGAGCCAATGCCTAACTGTTCATTACCCGGGAGCGCCGACGACGCCGACCTCGGCGACGCCGCGCCACGGCCACCCTTTCTTAGTATGCAACAAGAACTTTAAAATCAGACCCTGTAACTAATGCGAACTCCGGCCCCCCTCCACGCAACCATTAATGACGATTACACTTGCGCCTTTTAGGCTTTTCTTGCGTGCCGTCAAATGTTAATTGCCTCCCGCTGGAAAATAAAATTCAGAGTAATTGCGCATTATAATACAAAAATTTATCGGACTTTATTTTATTTTAAATAAATGAAATAAACATTTTAGAGAATTATAATTCAGTGTCAGTTAAATTATGAATTTTTATGCGGAAGATTCAAAATTCCAGAAAGTTTTGCAGACGTCCCTCGCGATCGCGAATAAAGTTTTAACAATAAAGATTTTCAGCGCCCTTCTTCATTCACCGAGAATCCTTCATTATGCAAGACGACCTCGAGGGGTTAAAGCGAATAATCATCGTCCAAGGAACCGTTTTCAAGTGAAACTTCAGCGGAGTAAACCACTCGGAAGGAATACATTAAAACGTCGGTATTACTTCAACTGCACAAACATGGAAATGTCGACATTACCTCGGCTTTAGTAACAGTTTAACTACCTCAGTGGTAACTTATTAAAATTTACTAGCATTATCTAACAAGAAATTTCTGTTATAATTTTATAATTTCTCACCACGTGAAACAGTTAAAATAATAAGAGTAGTCGATTAAACATTTAAAGCCCCTTTCTAGCTACCAGTAATTTCTCAGTGTTTTGTTATACGTTGAATTACGCGCTAGAATGTATTATTTTTTTTTAACGAGAATTACAGATTTTTTTATACGGGCTTTCTTTTGGCACGAATAAATAAAAAGACTCAAATTTCTCGAAAACACAATTAATGCAGTTTTAACAGAAAAGATGAGGTGCATATTGCAAGCTTGTATAATTTTAATTTTTAGTAGATAAATACATTTAAAAAACTTAGTATACCTCAAGAATCACTTCTCTACATTATTTCCCAATAACAGTTCGCAGTGAGCAATGGACGAGTGAAATGACGCTTTAAGCCGGGGAGTCGCGAGCCAGCCGAAATAAAGTTTTACAGCGCGATTGCACCGGCAGCGCAACGATCTTAAAATTTATAGCCTCGTTAGTGAGGCTTTTATTTTTCGAAAATTGCATCAGTTAAAGTTGAAGCGGTCCGCGAACTACCACACGAGCGGCCGCCCCCTTCCCCCGGCTAAGCTCGGCGTGCAACTCGAGCCGCGCTACACACCTCCGAACGCTGCAACCTAATAGTTCCTTCCTGAATAATGCATCAGTCAGCATATTTGCATCAAACTTGAAGCAGTTGCCCCTGGCCCCGATCCACGGCAGCCCCTGCGAACTGCCAAGACACCGCGCGCGCCATTCATCGGCCTCTCCCGCCCGCCCCCGCGCGAATAAATGATAATTTTATTACCAGATCGGTGGAGCGCAAGAAGCGATCCAAAAAAGTTTCTCCGAACTTTTGTACCGGGCGAGTGGTCCACGTAGATCCTCGATGCTTAGGAATCAAGTAGGGAGCGGATCGAAAAAAAAAATTTCCTCGTAATAGTGATTATTGCTTGATTTATGAAAAAAAAATTAAAATATATATTGTAACGATCATCATACAATAAATAATAATACAACAATTTATTATAGAAATCTTTTAATCACGAGGTTAAACATATGTAGAATGCGAAGTCCGAACATCAACTAACTAACAAAACATTCGTCAAGCGGCAAATTCACATCATACAGAAGAATATAAACGAACGTAGAATGCCAATATATAACAATATAATTAAATTAACAAATAATTTTTTATTACATACCCTTACAAAAATAAACTACTGGATAATACTACTGTAATAACTACTGCTAACTACTGAAAACTTCTGATGAATTACTTGATTCCAATAGTAAATTGGCAACTACTGACAACATTTCATAAAATTCCTAATAGTTTACAAGCAGTTTACCTTTAGTTTCAAGTCAGTAGTCGCCAATTTAGTATTGAAATTATGTGATCTATCAGTAGTTCACCAGCAGTTCAACAGTTGACTATCCAATAATTTTGTCAGTAGTTTATTTTCGTAAGGGTATTATATTTATTTTATTTAATTCATCGGACTAAAAGTTTCTTGAATGCACACGTACAGTCTACATATATATCTGGTCCTACAGTCACTGTGAATAGGCCCTACAGTAATAAATTTAAAGAGCCAATACCGTAACAAAATGAATCCATGTTTTCATCGGCAATCGCTGCGGAAGCAGCGTGTCTTTCTCCTCCGCGAGAATCTAATAAGCGTTAGTGAAAATCGCTCGCATGCAAATGGGAGATGAAAAAACCGAAAGGCAAAAAGGAGGCAGGCTCTTGACGAAGGGCTGCTCGAAGCGCAGCGTCGCCAAGATGAACGAGCCCTCGAGATCCGCTCGCCCTCTTTGCCGCGCCGTGGAAACCGCATAATCACGCGCTCGATTCGCGTCCACCCCTTCGACGCGTGTCGGGGGGTGGCGAAGGGCCCGACGCGCCCTGGCCGTGTAGTTAATTCATTATCGCTCCGCGGGACGTCCGTCGAAACGCTGAAGGGACCTTCAATCTTCACGCATGGCGGCCCGGCTTTCCGAGGCCTTTATCGTCCCTTTTACGCCGGAATCAACTCGATTCGTTTTCGCCTTCCTGCGATTCGCATTTGCTCGCTGCTCTTGGCTTCTTTTTTTTAGTTTTTCATTTGATTGTACACGTTTGCTGTTATTAATGCGCAGATGCAGCGATTCTATTTAAAATTTAATTTTCTTACTATTGAAGCATGATCGAGAATTAGGATTTATAGCATTACGATTTATAGTCACCGAACGACAGGCTTACATTAAAATCCAGTTTTTCTCATCAATTGCTAGCTTCTCTATTCTCTGAATGTACTTCTTTGTGTAAAGAAAAAATAGTAATCGTAAATTTCCGACTGAAATGAAAAAACAAATTTTACGTTACATTCTGTGAATTATTCTATCCTCACAGAACCTTTAGGAATACGTAACCAATCATCGAGGGTCGATATCATGATTCATTCTTCGGCCTTTTCACAGTCGTTCAGGCTGAATCGAAAATTACTTCCTCATTGTCAACACGACGACGTCAGCCGTGAACTGCAACTATACACAGGCTCACGAGATACACGCACCCTGTTGTAAAATCGCAATTAGGAGACTCGTGGGGTCTCGCAAATTGGTCATTCATTGGAGTACAAGAGCGAGAGAACGG
Source organism: Eurytoma californica (assembly GCA_035586675.1). Lineage (NCBI taxonomy): Eukaryota > Metazoa > Arthropoda > Insecta > Hymenoptera > Eurytomidae > Eurytoma > Eurytoma californica. The sequence continues at coordinate 15,089,479 of JAXIUT010000001.1, read as the reverse complement.
CAGAATAAGGAGAGAGAAGCAATTCATCGCGAGGATTAAGTTGGAGAGAAAAAAAATGAAGGGGTTCGGGCTTCCCGTCGCCGAAATGCAAGTTCATCATTTTCTCTGCGGCTTTAACGGAAGAAATTAGAGGCTTAAATAAACATTTGCATGCGGGCTTGCTTCATTCTTTGTAGATTCATATTGTCATGATTTTATCGCAGACTTTAAGTGATTATCGTTTTTTAGTTAAATAACAACTTTTCCATAATATTGTTACATTTAATTAATTTCATGAAAAAAGTATTTTTCTTTTGGAGCTGCAATATTGCACTAATTTCTATATCGTTGACTACGAGTTTATAAAGGCAATTTTTAAAGGAACCATCGCCTATTTTTTAAATGAAAAAAAAACATCAAACTATTACGATATGGCGCTATCAAAACAATTGATTTTTTAAAGCGCATCACTCTTGCCGGAATACAAATATGTTTCCTCGCCTATATATGCATACACCGGGGATAAACAATAGGTAAACGTAGGGAAAAAGTCAGCATCGATTCGCAACGGGTTCGCCGCCACGAGCGATAAAGTAGCGGCGGTCGCGCGCTACCTCTGCAGTTGAAGCCAATGAATTAAGGCCGTAAAATATCGAGTGGCGTGGATCTCGCGGTGAGCGCGGTCGCCACGCGATGGGAAAGGCGACGCCGCGGCCGGGCCTCGTTTCGCGAAAGAGCTGCCGAAATTTACGACCCTCGTATAACACCTCGTCGTTCGCTTTCGGCTGCGCGATTTTCTTTTCGTTTTGTACTCCGCGTGTTTAACTGGTGTGCGCACTGATTTGCTTAAACATTTTAATTGCGACGATTCTTTTTAACAAATAATTACAGAATTTTACTTTAACTTTATTTGATATGTAAAAATTAAAATTTTTAATAAGATGCAAAAACTGGTAAAACGTAAAATCGTATATTACGATTGGAGCTGTACAATTACCTAGTGTCGTATTTTTAACAATATTTTTGTCGAACAATGGTAAGAATGAAAAATAAAAGATAACAGGAAATTCTCGAGGAAATTTATAAAAAAAATTGGCTTACAAATACTTTGGGCGAAACTAAAAATGTACTTGATTGCAATGCAAATGTCAGGGTATGTGCATACTTATGCTACACTATTTACCAGGCTTATAATACACTGAGAGATGCAGTGCGCGGTAATAAAGTGAGATTTTTGCTTAGGCAGCGCCGACGCCGGTACTCGTCGTTACCCTGGGGTTGTTGTTCCATAATGCGACAGTTGCAGAAAAAGGAGCGCAAGCTCATTCGCCTCGACTCCCGCGAATGAAGTAAAATAAAAAAAAAGGAGGAAGGAAGTGTGCACGCACTACCTCCTGTCCTTTGAGTCTTTCTCATTTTGTTGAATATAATCATGCGCCAGAATGAAGCGACTTGCTGCCATGTGTTGCATTATACTTGCGCTTTATCATTTTTATGCGCAGCGATTGTCATGGCGGAAGCGCACTTTTGATCCCGTCAACTTAAACAGTAAGTTTAACATTGTTGCATGCCTTTGCATATCACTAAACAATACTTCTATTAAAGTAAATCAAATAAATTTATTTCTCATCTAAGTTAATAAGTTGACGTACCTTCTAATAACCAAATACCTATAAGTTGATAACTTTTCGTATTTGATCAACATTAATTTAAGTTTAAATTTTAATTTTCTTACCCAAATATACTACTTCATAAAAGTTCTCGTGGAAATGTACTTCATTGAAGTGAGAAAAAAAACAAGCGAAGAGTTTAGTAATTCAATAGTAAAGTCGTAGAAGAAATTATTGAAAAGCACGTCGCTGAAGTAGCTAACAACGTCGAAGATCGTTACACGTCGTCTTAACGTTCTTGCTAAGTGAAATCCCAGGAGCAACTCGTTCGGACGAAGAAACGGATCGACGTCACGTAGAAAAGTCGAGGTAAAAAGAGCCAGAAGATCCGGCCGAGCACGTTATGGTTTCGCGTAATGAAGGGAGAACCGACCACTTTTCCTTCAGCTGCTCATCTTTAAAATGTAAAGAAAATTTCCAGAACACCTGTTGGTTTTGCAAAATAATATTTTCATACTATTTATTAAATAATATTTTTATATTTATTAAATTCATGTGAAAATTTAATAAATACTGAGAAATAGCGGGGAAAATAAACCGATAATATGCGATAACAGTCACACGAGTCAGTCCAAAAGGAATAAGACAATAACAAGGAGTGAAAGAATGGAGGGGAGTCGGAATAAGAGTATTACCCGAAATGACAGTAGAGCGCGTATCCTAGATATTGCAGATTGTGGAGCATAACTCGACTCCCTTGGAAATGGAATTTGCCGCGGTAAGGGCATATTCCGGAGGACGCCTCGCGCAATTTTGAAAATTCGCGGCGGCCACGGGAAAATTCAATGAAACATTCAGGGGCTCGGGGGGCGCCCGGGAAAAAGTAAAAGAGTCCCAAACGACGCGCTCCTGAATTAACCCGCACATCAAGTCGCGATCAACCCTCGTCACACCGGTGCAGTGTATATGATACAACGCAACCAGCGGTATATCCATTTTCCTCACTCTTGATGAACTCGGCGAGCTACTGTAGGAAAAATACGCCCTCTTCGTAGGGTCCGAGTAATATTTAATTATTTTCGTATGTAAATTTGCCCTTTCACTTTAATAAACTTTAGTGGGCAAAAAAGAAAGGTTTTGCGCACGCTAGACAAGATGGATACAGTGAAATTAATACTTTTTGTCTAAGTGCGATGGCCACAAATTTTGAAATGAAGTTAGTGGTAAATGATATTGTATGCTGCAAATAACGAATGAAGAAGGGACTGCTGCGCAATTTCGACTCAGAATAAATATCTCCAGAATCACGAGTCCTGTTTCATTTACTTTGACGTGGGTCAAGGTATACGTGTTTTGCGGGGAATACTTTTACTTCTTGATTGGAAAAATGAAACATAAGAGCGAAAGGGATATAATTGCCTAAGTCTACCTGTTCTTACAATTACTATAAAATGTTCGCAAAAAATATTTGTTTTTTCGACTAAAAATGTTTGTAAAATCATTGTTTCTTTAAATTATTATATTGATCATGTAAATTAGACCAGCAGATGCAATCACCGATTTGATCAGAAATTAGAGCTATCTCCCGATCATCTCTAAAAGAGAAACACAAAGGCAGACACGATGAGCTCCCCGATAAAGCCAATTTCCTCCCGGATTTGTTCAGCCTACCTATCGCCAAAACAGGAAATCTCACTTTGAAAGAGCGAGAGGTCGGCGCTTTTTAGCCCAGCGCTACGTGCGAGTATAATCTTGCCCCCTCGCCGCCGTCGGATCCTCGCAGCGATGCTTGTTTCGCGATCGCTCGTGCGGTTCGCGCGTCCCGGTGTACCGGAGCGTCGGACACGGCTCCGCGGTTATACCCGCGCGGCGACGCCGGCGCCCGCCGGCGGTCCTCGGCATTCCGTCGATCCCCGGCGTCGTGATTGGCGCGTACGTGAGCCGCCTGCCGAGCGGAAGGGTGTACGTGCGTGCAACACCGCGAACCGGACGGGGTGGGACGCCGGGAGGAGGGAAGAACCGCTAAAGGCAGAGGGATACGCACCGCTTGCCGCCAGACAAAAGAAGCCCGAAGGAGACGAAGATAAATAATTTACCAAGGTATTCCGTGAATTTGCGGGAAGAAAGAGCAAGTGGAATTGCTGGTTAAATGTAGTTAATACAAAACTGAGCAATTCGAGTAATTTAGAAACGTAAGATAATGTTTGCTGCTTTCATAATGTATAAGAAGAGTTAAACATTTTTTAAACACTCCTTTTCAAAACTAAACCATTCGAAATTCGATTCGCAGTTTTCACTCGAATTGAGTGGTTTTGTCCCTCTTGCACATTTTGAGAGTGTATATGTATTTGTGTATTAATAATGTACAGAGATTTAATCAGATGTTTAATTTTAAGGCTACCCGCCACTACAGCTGTTAAAACTTAAAATAAAGCATAAAACACAAATTGAAATTTGAATTTATGTAAGTAGTTTAGTTAGTGCAAGAAGCACTTTGCCGGGGGTTGGGGAGTGCAGCAGTTGACTGGATATAAGGTAGCAACGGTGCCCGTAAAAACATTTAATATTCGCAAGACTCTACATTGTTCCTTCATTTTGATACTGGCAACAGCTTGGCTTTCTGCGTAACGACTATGAAATCGCGATCAACACTCTCTCGGTTTTCCTCTAGGTGCATTCTACAGTCTAAACGATAACGAGAAGCAATAATCTCAAGCTCTGACAATTTATTTCGTAATTTCGCGGCGACTGATTATCATATAATCTTTTGAAGAAACAGCTAATTATTCGAAAATTTACTTCTAATTGTACGAAATTCTCAGATTTCTACGTAATTTAACAGTAGATCTGTTGGTATTAGTAAATTCGAGAACACAAGTATTCCGGGGATCGATAAATTATGCGCCACTCGAGAGGAAGTAACGCGAGCGCGGCTCGTCAAGTCTGACGCACGAGCATCAAGCGCCGGCAATGAAAACGAAGGTCGGCTAATGCCTGCATCTCCGCGCGTCTCGTCGCGCCGCACAGAGGGGTAGAGCGACCGGAAGCTCAGGAGCGCGATCCATTTTGGATGCGGGTTGCACTCGCCATTAGATGGACTGATAAGATAGATATAGTATCCTATAATGTCCTGGGCGGCCACTAAAGCCTAAATAGGGCCGCGCGCGTGACAGAGGGATAGGAGGAGGCGGTGTAGAGGGCCAGTTGCGAGGGATGCACTGCCATCGCATAGTGCATGTGGCATATGCATTATGGGGATCTTGCGTAATTTTCGATCGCAGGATACATCCTCGGCCGTAGACGCGACGACGGATGCGACCCAACGTACGCGGATACTCCCGTTACCGAACTGCCTGATGTATAAACCAGATTATGCGAAGTGCCCTGCTCAAATGCGTTAAGCCATGATGGTGAGTGTGTATACCTGTGCTTTGAACTTCTATCGATAGCTTTATCGCACTTTTTTTCAATCTTATTTTAACGCTTATTATGTTACATTCATTGAATTGCAACATTTAGAGACGTTGTTAATAAGACTAGCGAAAATTAAATTTTTCCTTTTACAGTTATATGTAATAATACACTTTAAACGGTAAATGTAATGTTATTAATTTTTTTGTTATTTTATATTTGTTGTCATTTTCCACTCTGTAATTAACAAGCGTAAACATGAAAAACTCTGGAAATGACGAGAGAACCCCAGCTTTAAAAAATATAAAAACTATTTTGAAACATAATATGAATAAAGTTACTTGAAATTAACAGAAATCTGTGATCCTACAATTTATACGCAGTTATCATTTAAAACTGATGTTGAGCAAAAATTATTAAAATTATATAATTAAAATTTTATGTAAGTTATATGCATCACTTTGTGAACATTTTGTATTTTTTTTTACTGTAAAAGGGAGAAATCCCGTTAATTAATAAAATAAAATAAAATAAAATAAAATAAAATAAAATTACGATTTATTCAAAAAGTAGAAATAAATACAGATTGCGACATCTGTAACGGAAAAAAATTGCAGCTGAAAATGGTAGCTGGGTACAAAGGTACACTGTATAGTGCAATCGAGAAACCCGAGAGAGGCTGGTCCGTAAGGAAAAGCAGGGCAAATTGAACGGGCGACAGCGCGTACATATAGACGCGGCGGGCTGTATCTTATCAGTCATCTATTACAATTCAATGCAACCTCTAATTTTGCGCTCCGCATAAGCGAAGGGTCTCACGGCGATAATGCGTCCCGCACAATAACCTCCTCTGGAGCGTGTCATTGAGATCGGCCCGCGCGATATCTCGCGCCGTATGAATTCGGCGGCGCTCAAGGCCCCAGATGTGGGGGAGAAATAAAGCGCACCTCCCTCTGCACGCGGCGAGTATATGTGCGTGCGCGCGACGTGCCTCCCTCCGGCCGTGCCCGGCTCATCGGTCAATCGTTTTTCGCAGATGATCGCGCGCTCCCCCCGGTTGCCCGCTCCGATCTTATATCTGGAGTCAACTCGTTCACCGCCGACTCGCCGATTAGAGCGGCCTCGATTCCCGCATTCCCACTTTGATATGCCCGCTGATGCGCCAAAGTCGATTGCTCGAGTCATCCGTCAATTCAATTTTCACTAGTCCCCCGGCCAATCGAGGGATGAATTTTTTATAGAATTTTTTATAGAGCTTGCACTCCAAGTAGGAGAGAACGTGACCTTCGAGGCAGAGATTTTTACGAAATTTTTCGAGAATTCTTCGAAATGCCAAAATATGAAGAAAGTCAAAGTATATAAGAAAATTCTAATATTCAAAATTTTTAAAGCCATAGGCGTTCAAGGATTTATTTTGAGAAGTGTACTCAAGTTTTGTATTTCCTCCTTTGTCAATATCTCAAAATAAAGTTTGAAGACATGTGTTTAAAAATTTTAAATTATTTGATTTTACTACTTTGGCTTTCTTCACATTTTACAAAACATTCTCTAAGTTTTCGTAAGAATCCATAATTAAAAGGTAATATCCTATCCTCAAGAAATTTTTCTTATTATTCATCAATTAGTTTAAATGTGCATTCTAATTTTGAACTAGAGGAACCCTTTTGGTTAAAGTTAAATAAACAAAAGAACAAAGCGGTACGGAGCAGCTTTATAATTAAGCGAGCGAAAATGCATCTTCATTGTTCCAGAATAATTCATAGAGCAATTCATAAGTACCCCTATAAATTGTTGGTCCGCGCCATGAGGGAAAAACAAACGGAGCGCGCGGAGCGATGCAGCGGCGCACTCGATGCCCGATTACCCGCGCGGACTAATGAGCAACAACAAGCGACGCCGGCCGCAAAGGGAAAATATTGCTAATGGTATAATCCCGGTGTGTAGGACAATAAGTTAAGTACCCGCCAGTAACACTCCGCCAGACGTCACCGACAGCGCCGGTGCTCTCGCTCCCGCGTGCTTCACCCTACCCTCCTACACCACCCCGACTCTTACTACCTATCTCTCTCTCCGTTCTCTTCCAAACTTACTCCCCGTCTTTTTATATTCGCCAATACACGATTTTAATTTGTTCTTATTCGTTTTTCTTGTTCATTTCTGTATCGTAGTTTATTGTGGTTGAATAATTAAATGTACCTGTAAGGTATGGTAATTAACCATTGAACAAACTATTAAATAGGTACGCAGTTGCTTACTTACTTTAATTTTTTTTATTTAGGTATCCCGCTGCTTTTATTGAATCGAGCTTCAGTATTCACAAGTCGTATTTATTTTGTCGCTTGGAGTCAAACTTATCTGCCACGGTTCAATTAGAATCCTCTGTATTTATATTTCGTTCGGGTAGGATAGGCGATCGATCCGCGTCATCTTGCCGCCAGGAAGAGCCATGCAAAAGACGTCGCTCCGAGCGCTGATGCAAAAATAAATGGAAAACTAGAAAAGGAGAATAAACAGCTCCTCTGATGGGCTTGCGGCCGCGATAATCACTTTGACCTCGTTTTTTGTCCCAGTTCCTTGACAAAACTTCTCTCGAGAAGATCATTCGGCGCGAGTAATTATTTTTCTTGTCTCTCTGCTTACAATTGCAGCCGGTTTTTTCATCCTCGCCGAGTAAAATTGTATTTTCAAACAAACCAAAGTTCGTTTCATTCAGCACGAAGCCGCGGAAGACGCTGCAGCAAGCCGTGATAATTGTTAAAAACCGTGGGATTCCCGTTATCGGCCCAATGAAACCAAGCTGCGAGAGAACAAAATCGCGCGAGATTAGCAAAGTGAACAGAGCCCCGCTCTCGCTTAACTTCTAATTACTCAACTTTCCGGAGATTAAGTTGCTTATGAACAAGAGGGCGGGGGCGCGCCGGCCAAAAAGAGGACGCGGGAAAACGGCGGAAGTAAGGAAGGGCTGAAACTGAAGTTCCCCGCGGTACTAATACGGATTCAGGTGTAGCTCGCTCGGGAGCACGCGCAAGGCCACGCGCCCAAGTTACAAACTGTTTCTGATAGCTGCAACGAGATACCGCCGAGTCGTGGCCCGGGACTTGCCAGCCGCCCCCCGCGCGACGACCGCTTCGCGAGCAGGCGATAATATCCGAAACGCACCACTTCGCCCAGGTAGGCGGCTGCTGTTGCTCCGCGGCTGGTCTTCGTCACGTGCGCTACGCCGCGTTAATTCGCCAAGCACGCGCTCCGCTCACCTGGATTATGTAAAGAATCTACCACACGTGCTCGCTGAGTTGCGAATAGTTTTAACAAATTCAATTTTATTTTCATTGCAGATAATTCCGCTGCGCGCGCTGAGGATTATGTATACGCATTCGGAAAGCGTATGTCTTTTACTTATTTATTTTTTCTTTGAAATTTTACTTTTTCAGATAAACGATTCGTGAAAACGATTTGTTGCTTTAACACATAATAGTTGAATAAAAAATTAATGGTCTTTATGTCTTCAGATGTTTGATTATGAACCATTTTTCGTTGGTTATTAAAGTCACCTATGGCTTCATTGTCATCGAGCATGTGAAAATAGTCAATAAAGTATAGTCATTAAAAGCAACGAAACATTGATTGAGCCGTCAGGATAGCTGCATTTTAACATGCACAGCGACGAGGAACAATGGACAATAATTTATTTATTTAAATGTAGGAGTGTAAAATCAACACCAATTTTGTTTTCTTTATGTGGCGTTGAAAAAGGTTCTTTTGTTCAGTGTCAAAACATCTGCTGGATAAATAACTAATTTTCAAAAGCATGATTCATCTTGGTTATTAGAATTTCCTTGTATTACCTATAAAGATTTGAGCATTTCGCATTTAATTAAATAGACAAGAATTTCAAGAAATACTCGTGATATAAAGTTTCGAATAAAGCAGAGACGTTTGGAAATAAATTCTCTTAACTTATTGGACTTGGCGCAAAGACACGTTGTATTTGCATTGCATAACTATCGATTAGAGCTGTAGGCCATGGAAATAGCAGGCGATTCTGATCAAAGGGACGAGTGAACGTGTCGCATGAAAATTCCGCCCATTCGGGATTCTGCGAGCGGGGGCCCGAAGGCGATTGTGCCGTCGCATCTCCAGGAACGCACGCAGGACACCGCTGCAAATATAATAATATTACACGCGGCCGGGCCGGTGGGACGCGCGCGCTCGTCGCGCAGTCACTGTTGATTACATTCGAATGCTTGCTCTTGTGGTTCGCGAGGGTCTCGGCGATGTATGACTACGCGCAGATTAATTCCCCCGTACACGTCAAAGTCAAAGTCGTATTTGACTATCGGTACGCTGGCTTTCGCCCGATCGCACCGCGGATCGACCGGTTAATATTGGAATTTCGCTTATTAATGAGGATTCCTCGGGCGACTAGGTTCCCCTAATCTCTAAAATCCAATCAGTGAAATTTTCACTGATTTTTACAGTGACTCCAGTTTTCACTGGTTGGTAAGTGAAAAAC
>JAXIUT010000001.1:15045228-15076138 GCA_035586675.1 Eurytoma californica | reverse complement strand
TTTTTCACTTACCAACCAGTGAAAACTGGAGTCACTGTAAAAATCAGTGAAAATTTCACTGATTGGATTTTAGAGAGCATATTGTGGAATTATGTCCAATGGAGCATAGTAGGCATACATTTATATTATTCTTTATTTTTGTTTTTTCTCTTTATACGACTTTTGGATACTTAAAATTGATCGAACAATCATTCTCCAAAGTTTGAACAAAAAGCAGGATCCACGAGAGAAACATTGCTGATTAAAAATACCTAAGTATTGCAAGGAGTTATATACCACAGTAATAAGCCTCTTTAAAAGTACACACGTACGTGCAATCGAAAGACGAAAAAGGCGGGTACATAAATATTGATAAAGTTTCATCGCGCGGAGTGGCGTTTGCTAACCGTCGTGTTTGCGCAGCCGATAGGAGCGCCGCCGTCGCGGGTGTATAATCGAGAACTCGTGTTTCCCGTCGCGCACGCGAGGCTCGTTAATCGCGAAGCGCGCGCCCGCGGATCCGCTACCCCCGACCGACTGCGAGCAATTCGCGCGCGACGTCTCCGCGCTTTAGGAGCACCGGATACACGGGGATTAAGAAGCAACTGCGGCGCGGCGTCGGAAAAGCGCGCAAAGTCCATCCCCGTAAATCAAGCTTGCCTCGGCGAGCCGCTTGTCGATCTCGCTTTATATATTGAATCCTCGATAAATTATAACAAAATGAGATTTAGCGCGGTTCGCCCGTCGCTTCGAATCGTTAACGTTTGAAATATCGCGCTGCCCCCCGAGATTTTCGTCTCGCTTGGCGTGTCAGTTTTATTTTTTTTGGAGGTGGCATGATGAAAAAGGATGGGAGTTTTTTTTCATAGAAAAAGGAAATTTAGTCCGGTGATTAAGTTGTACGCGATATGTCGCATGTTATTGCGGTCACGCTAATTATGGTAAGGTGAGTTAAACTTGTTCATACGGAACGAGAAGTGCTAAATCACATTTGTCGAAAGGTTCAATTTTCGTTTAATGAGCTAAGACTTGAAAAACAGAGTAGTTTTTTTTCGTTACCTTCAAATTATAGGTTGGTACAAATCACAGATTTAATAGCTCGCATTTATTAATATCACATAACTATAGAAGGAATTTTCATAATTACACTAAATATTTGAAGTAATATTAATTTTAAACTGGAATTTATAAATAAATTATAATATACCTATACTTCTGCTCTAATTTTTATGAAAATCAGATTGACCGCTGACATTAATTGAACGTGGATGCATTTTTCTGTGATTTACATATCAGCATCTTATTAAATATTTCACACATTTACAACATTAACGAATTACAATATAATATAATATTTTCATTTTGGCTGATAAACTTTAAAAATTAATTAATTGAAATTAATTTGAAATTCGTAATTAAATTCGTTGACTTTTAATGAGTCAGCTATACAATCACATTCAAATATATAATTTACGTACAATATTAAAAATACAGTTACAATTAATAAGCATGACATCAAAACTATCCATAATTGATTAGTTAAAAAAATAATTATCCTAACAAACTCCAAGTAAAATCCTTCAGAAAAAAACAGAGGTAAATGCTCATTATGTACTTATAACGAGTCGTTACAACCCTTACAAACAACAACAAACTCACGCACATCCCGATTGCCATCTCATCGAAAGCGAACGAAGCAAAAAACGCACGATAAGTAAGAAAGGTAAGAAACGCAAAGCTGTTTTCGGTGTCCCGCGTTCGGCTGAGTCAGACTCGAGATCCCGTTTGGTTTCGCGAGGCCCTCGCGCGTCGGCATTATAAATGGGCAGGCCGCGAATTCGAGCGGCCGTACAGCTCATATCCATTAGCCGACAATGGGCCGCGCGTCAAGGAGGCCGACGGGCGCAAGAAAAAAGGAGAGCAGCCGCACAATGCTACCCTAATTCGGCCCCTTGTCGCGCCCGAAGGAGCCCCCGGCGCACCGGGCACGAGCTCGCGCCTCCGAAAGGATCGCGGGGCCCTCGACGGCGAGGAATGCAAGCGTTGCACGCGAAATTTCCGTCGCTGTTGGCCCGCAGTGCCGCACCCCTGGCCAAAGCGACTCGAGGAGCTTTATGCTGCGGCCGGATATCGCTTGCGTAAGGACCTTCCTTTTTTTTTTATCTCCCAGTGGTATAAATTACTTTTTCGTTATTTATACCTACCTGAAATTTTCTATAGAAGTTTAAATAGCGACACGCAAAATAAAAAATTATGCGGTCCTTTAATGAATTCATTTAAAAAATAAGTTAAAGATTAAGTGGTGGTACAGTATAGAATGTAGTTGGAATAGTAATTTTGATTTCGCGAGAAAAGTACTTATTAAAAATGTATTGAAAGAGGAAATAAAGGGTATTCTACACCTACTTGAGTCATTCCTTAAAAATATTCATATTTTAAATGCTTTTCTTGTAGTTACTGCTTTGATATTTATATTTCTTTCTTCTGTTGGATCTGCTTTTTCTAGATATTTACTGCGAGATGCTCTCCTCTATATCTGACTATGACAAGAAAAAAAATAAGATCGCTTTAGTTTAATGAGCAGACTAATGTACCCATGTACCTTTCGAATAACACGATAAAGTGTAAACTCATTTTAGCGAAACATACGGCACGAGTGGCGGCGAGGGATATAGCTATAGACAAAAGGGGTCCAGTATCCGGGGAAATTGGAGCTTCACGTATGGAGTCCTGGAGTGCCCTCTCTCGCGCGGGCAACAAGATTTTAAGCCCTCTTAAAAAAAGCCTGGCTCACCGCCACGGCAGACTCCCTTCCTCGACGAGCCGGACTCTCACCTATAAGCTTCCCCCCCGCAGCCTCACACACACACGCACGCACACACTCGCCGGAGCCGATCGGCTTTTAAGTAAATACGGAGGGACAAATTGCGACGGTCGCGTTATGCTCACGTGCAGTATATACCCATTACATTCGAGTATCAAATTAAATTGACTTAAATGGAGCAATCTCGCGTAATCAGTCTTCGGGACGTAAGGACGGCCCGGAATTGCGTTAGGCCGTAATTTTCGAGGCAGACGTGACGCGCGCGAGCCGGGTCCCGGAATCTACAGCGAGCGCGCGCTCTAATTTCGTTATGCGAGAGCGCGGAAAGAAGAGAGGCGGGGGGGAGGCGAACCGAGCCGGGCGATATCGAGCGCGGGCGCAGCGGGGGTGCCGAGCTTTTCCACCCCGCGGGGGGCTCGTCTCGGACGTCCACGGGGCACAACCTGCGGAAGCCCCCCCTCCCGCACGCGCTGTATATACACTCTCGTGGCGATTATTTATTTCCTCTATCGCGTATAATGTCATGCAAATGCTCCTTTTATCAAAATAACTCTTACACCTGATTATTCGTGTCGTTGTTTTAACGATTATTTTTTCTGACGTAAAATTATAAATTAGCTTTCTTCGACTAACTCGCCATAACTATATAGGAAATACTCTTATTAGCATAAATAACGTTGTTTCCTTTCATCAGTGAACCTGTTCTATTTGAAGTGAATAATCTTTCAATCGTATTCATCAAGCGTATTATTATCGCTTGAAAATTAAGGGGAGACGATGCGAAGACAGACTGTATTCTTTGTAAGGTCGTCATGAGGGAATACCTCCTCGGCGCGATCCACCCTCGACCCTTCGCTGCGCACTGTTTCGCCGGGGAAAACCGCGGGCGTCGCTCATAGTCACTGCTCGGGCGATAGTAAATTAGTGGTCGAGAAAATCGATTTCGAATTTCGACTGGCGTCGACCGCACCGAAAGGGCTTAGTGCCTTTAATTTGCGAGAGCTGACGCGATGGGACCGTGACTGCCTCGGAGAATCCCTAAATCGATCGCCCGCCGACACGTCGAATAAGTCAAGGCCGTCTTAAGGAAAATCCTTCCTTCTCATTTTGGGGCCCTTTCGAATACTTGCTTTTCATTTGCGATACCCGAATGAATCTTAATTTAGACATAGACGTTCGCAATTATACGATATCTACTTATTCATTAAAATAGTTGAAGTAACTAAAATGTAAGATAAAATATTTAAAAGAAATAAACTGACTAAAAGAGTAAGTATATCATAAAAAGGTACTGGAGATATCTTCACATTAATTTGAAAATTTGAGCATGAGAGTTGATCTTATACGAGTTATATATCGCGAAGAGATGTGCTCGCGGTATAATTGAATGTAAATATGATCCCGAAGTCTACTGAAAGTCGTTGAAATATAAATGACTCAAAGTGAGTTCAATTTGCCGTCTCTAGTATCACGTATTCTTTCTCTTTCTGTCTTCTACTTCTATACGCAAGACTGTTCAAAAGTTCACTTTAACTGAGCTCTGTTCTCTTGCGCAAATCGCATTAAACGTACCTCTCTTTTCCGTTTGCAATCTTATTTTAATTAAACTATGGGCATTTCAATGCATTAAAAAAATGTGTGGCAAAAAATATTGTTAGCAATTAAATTTGCATATAGTTTTGCAGTAAAATAATTTAATTTTTCAGAAGCTTTATAAAAGTCTGATAAAATTGTTTCACTTTCTCTCGATAATCGATTTTATTTCCAATCATTTGCAATATTATTAAATGCTATATTAGAACATTCAGTTTCCGCTAATTAATCAGAACGTAAAATTTTTTTTAAATATTTTGTAACTTAATATACGCGAAAACATACTTCGTTATAAGCTGAATAGGTTGAAAAAGGGAAGTAGCGAAAACGAGGAAGTTCGAGTAAGGAGCAGAGTCCACAGCAGGGATGTCGGTTATCGAAGCCATCCGCCTATTTGCTCCCCCAGTAAACAAGGATACCAACGAAAGACGAGACGCGACCGGAGCAGGACCGGAAATAGAGACAGTCTGAATGTCTTGACGTGGTCTTGAATAATGCAACGCACCGCCAAAAGAAAATTGAATAGGCGATTTTGTTATCAATAAGTCCAGACAAATATTTAGGTAGTAAGTTTGCAAAGTCAGTTGGGTACAAATCGATCTTTTCTTATTTCCAGTTTTTTATTTTCGCCAGAAAAAAGCACCGTTCACGACATTTTCAAAGATATTGTGTTAATAGTAATTTTTAATTAACAAAATTTGTCTGTCAAGATTCCTTGTTTTAACGGCAAGGAGCACGAGAGTCGAAATGTCGAAAAGTCAATGGATCTAATTATGTTAAGTGCAATGCCATCAAAGATGCAGGTAAAATTTTCTCTAAATTAGAGAATTAGACGAAGTATTAAATTAAGGAGGCTGAAAAGGAGATGAGGAAATGAAGTGGTGAGAAGAGAAGCGAAGAGGACAGTGAGAAGGGTGCGCAACATCTTTACACGTAAGCCCTCCTTTGATGCTCAAAGAGAGAATTCCTTGTACCTAAGGCGTGAAACTGCCAACAATAACAGTTACTGGTTTACGTTTCATTAGCAGCAACTACTGTCTCAGTTACGATCCATATGGTAGACCGGCATTCCGTTCGTTCATTAGCGCATTTGTAATTTAGGATTAAATGCACCTTCAATTCAAGTCCTCGGTTAACGCGAGAAACTTAATGAATTCTTGCACATTCTGTAAAAGAAAAATAAATTAAATAAAAATTGATCAAGTTTTTTAAACTTTCAGTCATTTAAAAATGAAATACGTCAGTTACCCATCTCGATCCTTAAATTATTTGAGACAATCTCTTATAAAGTAGTACAATTAAAAAATTTAAACGGTTTTCTGATAAATCGAGCATAAATTGAAAAAGTCGCTTTCCTAGTGACAAGTCAATTTCGCTTGCATGAACGTTCAGCAGAGTGAGAGTAACTTCGTTAAAAATCCATCCTCGAGGAATCGCCGTTCCGGCGCGCGTTAAACGTCTCGACTGTAGTCACTGCGGAGAAAGGACACTGTCGAAGTTTCTATATAGCTCTTGTTCTTCAAGAACCAAACCGCACAGTATCTTGTGTTTTCTTGGGAAATATTAAAAAATTTCATTAAGGTTCAATTTTTTCACGGCTGTTGATTGTTTTACTTTTAGGTATTTTCTTTTTTAAGTATGAAGAACAATTTTATGAATTTAGTGATTATAAAGATCTTCGAAGATAATAGGGTACATTTTATCCTAACGTAATGAATATTCCCAAGATCGACACTGAAACATAAAGCCGCTATTTAATCAAAATACCAATTTTCTCTTTGATGAACCTGCAAATAAGGTGAGAACCAAATCTCAGAGACCACAGGAGTGAAGGTTCACAAGGAAGGTACTGAAGGGTCGCTAGATCGTCGTCGGAGGGAGCGAGGTACACGCTTCCTTCGGAATTTATGGCTTATGAAACGTCTTCATCCATATTTAAAAACCGTCACATAAATCATGCCCGTACAACGGCCATCGTGTCGAACACTAACCGAGTCGAGACGATCTATTTTTTTTTAAGCCGCTCTATTCTTCGCCACGAGGTAGCATCACCTTCGCAGGCCTTTGTTTATGCATTACGAAAACCGCGATAGTATCGTCAATCGATAAGCTAACCGTTTGAAAAATGAATTATCTTCGGAGGAGCGCATGCATATCTCAAGCTATAGCAATTTTATGCAAATTTGACTTTCTCACGGAATAATAATCACTCTTTCTCCACTTTTTGAATGGTATTAAATTTTAAACGGTGATAAAAGAAAAATTATATCAAACAGATACATGAACTAGTAACAGTAAAACGAAGATAATTTTAAAATGATGGACGTAACTTTTTTCTTTTTTAGTCTGTGGATGTAAATTTGCTCGTATTCGTGTTAGTATAAGTTGAAAATACAAATGAGAAAGTCTAAACAAGCTGTAAACAATTGATATTTTTTTTTAAATTCCTGATATTTAGTGCGATAACTGGAAAAACTGAAAAAGAAATATTAACGACCCGAAAGAAAATTTTATTCATGAGTTCATTCCCGGAGTGCAGACGAAAAAGTAAATGCATAGCGTTAGAATCGGTGGGAATGGGCGCAGGAAGGGGTGGGGGTTAAATCGAGAAAGTGCAGAAAAGTAAATCCCTTACGAAAACATCTTTCTCGCTCTTTTTCTCGAGCGCTGGTGCCGGCGAAATTGCAAGCCCCCGGCCTCTCGCAACCTCGGCGCTCTTATCAGCCGCTCTGCATATAGATAGCGTGTCGTTTCATAAAATGCGGGATTGTTTATAGCGGTAGCTTTGCCCTTAAGTCGCTTGCCTTAGCCGGTATCGCGGCCCGCCGCGGAGAGCCTATGAAATAGATGCCGGCTCGCGCGAACGCCCGCAAACTGGAGGAGAGTCGCGCGGAAAGCGCGCGCGCACACCCCTGCGTGCGGAGGAGGGGGGGAGAGGAAAACTAAGACGATAATATTTCTCGAGAGCGGCTCAGGCTCGCTTGCGCGCATAGATCCTGATTTACACATCTAGCACGTACCTCCCGTAATAACAATGCGTCACTTTTATATGTCGGCATAAACAATGCGAGCGAGGGAGCTGCGGCGCGAGGTGCCGCGAGCCGACAGAGGATGAGGAGGACCTCCCACGTGTTCTCTTCCTTTTTTCCTCCTTTTTTTTTCTTCGACAATAACTCGACGAAGGATCATCTGTCAAATGTCTTGTCTCGCTCACATTGTACTTCTGCTCCGATTTCTAATCGCAATTGATGTCGTTTTATTTTTGTATTTTTCATAGCAAATGATTTCCCAGGTGTTACTTTAAAATGAGTTGCGTATATTTTTTGTTTTTTCGTATTATAACTTTCGAATGACTTGCACTTGCCGCACTGTTACAATAACTTAGTCCAGGTAATAGACGCAACTCATAAGCGTATATTAGCAAATCGAAAAAAATGTTATCGGCTATTACACGATGTAAACAGACCTGCAAAAATTGAAATAAGAAAACACATTCAGTGATCATTTGCCTGAGTAATATTATATCGCGAGAGGAGTGCGGTCGATCCAAGTATCGCATCGATATAAAGCATAACTTTTTTCGAGCAATTTTATATTGGCACGGTAAAATACGCAAAAGCATATCCAGTAGCGAGGAGAGAGTTCATTGATTCAGATTACGGCAATAACTCGTAGCCATTACTCGACGTGTGCGAGCGGTACCTGTTCATTTCGCGCTGTGCGCACGACGATCGATTTATGAACGGACACGCGCCAGCGCCAGCATCAGCAAATCAATGAACCCCAGCTCGTCTTCCAGATTTTAATTAAGCACGGTAAACGCCAAAGATTTACGATGTGAGCATTCGCGAGAGCGTGAAAATAGAAAAAAAAAAGATAATTTGTGTCCGTTCGATTAAGCAATTAGATGACACGGTGAGCGCAGATATACATATTTCTTATTACGCTATTCCATTTATTGCTTACTGAAGGTATTATCGATATTTTTAAGCAAAAAAAGATCGGAAATTTTAACAAGATGATTAGCAAAGTATAATGTTCACTTAATTTTAAATATAAAATTGAAATATTTTGCAAGCATTTCATGTGAAATAATAGGAGCTCTGTATGGTTTAAGTTAATTAAGGTTCTCGGTCGCATTAAAATGACCAATATTCAGCGAGTTACACCAATCCTCTCGGTATAGTAATGTGGATTTCCGTCTACACCACGAATCACCCGGTGCTTATTTTGGTTCTCCAATGGACAAGAGTATATGAGTATTCGCGGGCATATGTAACCACCTTTGAACTGCGGATGTGTGTACGAGACAGAGAGGGTGAGAGAGAGAGAGAAGGATCGAGAGGCGCCTGGGAATTAACGTTGCAATTACAAGCGAGTCGATTTGTATTCACGAAACGCTCGTTGCTTACCCGTAGGTACAGTCTGCCCGCATATATGAACACGCGACGATGCTGCCGCGACTCGGTCTGGGTCTCCTTGAGAGGAAGGATATAGGGGACTTAACTCTATCTTGGGACGAAGAGAAAAATGTAGAAAGGGTGGAGAAAATTAACGGAAATGTAAATGCATGATAAATTGATATAACAATATATTTTATTAAATGGTAGTTTTTCTCATGTACTTTTGCAATATTAATATTTATCTTAAATTTTGTGTATGTGTAAAATGTTCTTCGATTGAATGCAACTGATCATATTAATTTTTAGGAAGATTAAAATGAACAAAATCTTTTCAATCCAATTTTTTATTTTTTGTAAAAAACTAAAAAATAATATTTGAGCTACTTTTTTCCTAAGTACGTTCTAAATTTAATGTAAATTTAGTAACTTTGAAATTAAAATAAAGTAAAATAAAATTGAGTACTCGGACATTTATAGATGTGGATTTTTTGGATATTGGTTAAAGGATGCTCAACAATCGCTACAAGGAACCAATGGATTTGTGTGACATGTACACATAATACGTTGTTTAAATAGGTAATAGATAAACGTACAAATAAACCAACGAAAAGACCGCATAGACCGAGTACACAAGGCAATAAAGAAAAAGTA
Source organism: Eurytoma californica (assembly GCA_035586675.1). Classification (NCBI taxonomy): domain Eukaryota; kingdom Metazoa; phylum Arthropoda; class Insecta; order Hymenoptera; family Eurytomidae; genus Eurytoma; species Eurytoma californica. The sequence continues at coordinate 15,066,688 of JAXIUT010000001.1, read as the reverse complement.
GGCGCTTAGGCGTCGGTTCACGCGACGAATAATGCACGTGCTGCATAGGGGTGCAGCGAAGAAATGGAGACAGTGAGTCAAAAGTAAACAAGACCAAACAAAAAGTGGGGAAAATGCAGTTGAAAGGTAAGATCTAAACAAAGACTTTTTCTATGCGCGTAGCCTTTTATCTTTTTTCTTTGATCTGATTAGATTTATTACAAATATTATAGTTTTAAAAATTATTTGTAACTATTCTTTTTTATTGATGATTGATCGATTATTTAGTTGTACCTTTCGAGATAAATAATTTTATGAGTTTATATTTAAAATAATTGAAAAATCAATATTATTCAAAATGTAAAAATAAAGAACAAACGGAATAGAAGAAGTAGACGATCTGATAAAAGCATGGTTTTTAACAGCAGATAGTACAAACGAAGAGACATATTCTTTAAACAAATGTTTCAGAGATCAAAGGCGTAAGAATATTGCAGGGTGTCGGAAGAATGAAATAGAAATAGAGAGGGGAGCTGCGTTGATAGAAAAAATAAAACGGAGAAAACATCGAAGTCACATTATTTTTTTAAGCTTTCACTGTTTTCTCAGGGTAGTTCTATGGTATGTGTAGACAGTACGTGATAACTACGTAATAAAATATTGGTTATTTATAGGAATATTTTGATTTGTTTATTTAAAAAAATTATCGTTATTCAAATTAATTATTTAGTTCTTCGCAATCATTAAAGGAAGCTTATTACCAAAATAAAATATATTTGCAATATTTCAATAACAGTATTGTATTAAGTACTTACTCATAGTCTCGCAGAGCTAAATGAGAAACGCTCCATTCGTTTAGTCAAATCTTCCCCCGGCCCGTCGGCCTGGAAATATTTTAATTGCATTCACGTGAGACGATCGTCTTGCCTACCGTCTTTCTTTGTTGCGAATTTTAATTACGAAGCTTCTCTCCTCCTTTTTTTTCAACGAGTCAACTTTATATCGGCGGGGCGGCGCTGCATTTTCTCCGCGCGCTACGCCCGCGGCTGTGCGTCATTGCGCCGGCGATGCCATTACAGTTGGCGAAGGGAGAGACGGGAAATATGACAAAAGAGGAGATGGAGGGGTGAGAAAGATGCGCGACAGTATTTATCGTGATCCGGTTCCAACCAGCGATCGCACTCGCCCTCTCTCCGCGCAGGCCCTCAGGCCTACTAATGACGATGTGGGATCGGGTACGTGCTACGTAAAATACGCGAGTTCCGCTTCGAGCGAACTTTCGGCACGTGCTGCGCTTGATTCTGCACCTTTATAATCGAATTCAACGACTTCGTTTTTTTTAATCTTTATTCATCATGCCTTTTTAGTAGAAATTGAATTAAAATTCGCATTTATTCTGCGTATAGATGTAACTCTTAATAATTTCTTACTATATAATAGTGATTTTCATAGAAAATAAAAAAATTAAACTGCTTCTAAGATATTCAAAATTACAATTTGGCTTTATTATTATTACTCTTTCATGTAATTTTTTGCGTTAGGTTTAACCTATCTTAAAAAAGTGATGGCCTTTGTTGTGAAGCCTTTAATACGTGAACGTGATTGGTCTGAAATTTTAAATGGCGCCAATATTCAAACTTTTTTTTTTAGAAATTACATTTTAATTTGAATAATAAAGTTTTTGTTAGTTTGAAAGAATAATTAACTAAAAATTAAGTGTTCTAATTAATATGAATTTGTTTAAAAAAGTTTCTTAAAAAATGAATGTCTGATTTATTTTCTAACTTCATAATATTAAAATATCGAATGCATTACGATCTACCTATTAACACTTAGCATAATACGTATGTTTTTTTTGAGAGAATATTATTTATGAAAATTAATAAGAGAAAATAATGATGCCGTCATGATTTATATCTTTCTCGCAAAACAGAAATTTAGTCGCGCGCGCATTCCTATAAATAAAATAGAGTATGCATAATTTTAAGATATTTTTTACTCAACTTATTTGCCGTTAAGAGAGGGTAAACCGTAATGGGAGATTTGATAATTGGAGGTGAGACAGAGTAGTGGGATTACTCCGGTGAATGTCAACCGCAAAAGGGGTACCGGTGAAACGGTCGCACTGGACTCTATGAATTTCCGCGAGGACGTTTCCGTAGAATTTATTAGGCACGCTCCACTAGTTTATTTTCGACTGATGGCCGCGGATAAAGAGACATAGAGAAATGTTATGAGATAAAGAGGATCGTAACTGTACGCGGAGGAAAAGGAGGAAGAGCTCCAAGTTATGACGAGATGAGCGACCGTGAAAGTGCCAGACCACCTACACCGACAACTCCCTGGCACGTTTCGTTTCATAACGTTTTATGTCGCTGCATTTTTTCCTTTACACTTCGTTTATACTTTTACTTTTGACGTTATTTTGCACTTTTACTATTATTTTACACAATTTTATTTAACTTTTAACTACTTTATGGATGGATAATGTTGTAGGTTAATATTTTAATACTCATTTATAGAACAAATTAATTTTTAAAAATGACAACGATCACGACGTTTTATTTAAAAATTGTATTTTTCTATGTATAATGATTTGAGATTGTGTTATGTGTTGTATTGTGAGATATGAATTAGGGCTATTTGTTTAATATGGTATATTCGAAAACAAATATGAAATAGATTCTCCGTTATGCGTTCTTCTTACTGCTTCAGCAAACACCATAGATACATCAATGCTCTAAAAAATTAATAAAATAATGTGGTTAAGTATTTTCATTCAAGTACATTCGATACAATTAATGTATTACCTTTATTTTTTCACAATGCTCTACGTTATCGTTTTGAGGGATAGTGTTGGTGACAACCACTGCTTCTAAATGTGAGTTGTTGATTCTCGCAATGGCAGGGCCACTGAAAACGCCATGAGTCAATATGGCGTAAATTTTTGTTGCGCCCGCTTCCAAAAGCTTTTCCGTAGCACGGCAAAGTGTCCCGCAGGTATCAGCGATGTCATCGACGAGAATGGCCGTTTTATCTTTTACGTCCCCGACAAGTGCCATGTCGGTCACCTCGTTGTTCCGAGATCTTTCTTTGTGAATAAGAGCAAATTCGACTGATAGGCGATCGGCAATGGACGTTACCCTAAATATACGTCAAATTAAACATTTAATATTAAAATTTGTACAACATTGGAAATGCCAAGTAAAACATTTTTTTGCCTTTTGGTGCCGCCAGCATCTGGAGAAACAATAATGCTATTTTTCCAGTCTGGAATGTTTTCCTTTATCCATTTGAGTACCGCGGGTTCAGCGTACAAATTATCCACTGGAATATCGAAAAATGCTTGTATTTGACTGGCGTGTAAATCCATCGTAATAATGTGATCAGCACCCGAAACGGAAAGCATATTTGCTACGAGTTTAGCAGAAATCGGCGCTCGACTCTAAAATATAAAATTTCCATTGTAGACGGAATAAAACTGGCTTACACTGTTTACCTTATCTTTCTTATCTTGTCTGGAGTAAGGAAAGCATGGAATTACAGCTGTTACGCGCGACGCTGACGCAATTTGACAGGCGTTGATCATTATCATTAGCTCCATTAGGTTGTCGTTCACTTCACCGCAACCGCTCTGCACAATGTACACATCTTCGCCTCTGACTGATTCGCCAATTTCTACACTGCAAAATAAGTAAAACGATAGAAAAATATAATCATCGATTTTTTATGTTTGTTGTTTAAATTAATAATATTCTTACCAAGTTTCAAGATTGCTAAACTTTTTTGTGACGACTTTGCCAGGTTCAATGCCCAGTCTAGCGCAAACCATCTGCACGAGTTCCGGGTGCGAACTTCCACCGAAGACTTTAATGTTAGGCATTTTTCTGTGCAATTGTCTGGTTTGAGATCTTTGTAAATTCGAACGTAACAGACTTTTCGCTCGTATTGGGTGGGTTGAAAGCTTCACTAATTCACATAAAGAAATAAAAATAATTAATCATTTTTTCTATACAAGGAAAGTGAATTACAATCTATGTGGCAGTAACTTGTTATCTCAAATATGCCGCAGATATGAGAAACTAATTGTTATTTTTATGATTCTGATTGGGTTATCAGATATTTTCGATGTGATAGATATGACACCGACAGGTGGATATTACATTCAAAGACCAAAGTAAGTAATAACGCAAAGGAGGAACGACGTTTTGGAATTAAATTTTTTATTTTACTTACGGAGTTTATGAATAATTTTACGTACGAGTGCTGTGTAATTTACCAAGATACTGCTTAAACTGTCATTAACATTTTCAGTTGAGAACATTTGTCATTAGACATCGAAATACCACGAACACGAGTGTAAACAAAGATTATCTGTGAAGTATCTACACGACTTACTTTGAAAGTAATTGAATCGCGGCTGCTGTATAGTCGTTTAAAATTTCAATAATTCAAGGACCCTCTTTAAAACACGTAAAATGGATAAAAGATAATTTCAGCTATCCGAAAGGCAAACAGCTCTCAGACGCGCGGGTAAATTTCACGAAGTGCGAAGAAGAGACAAATCGTAGCTCGGTCAAACACGGCCCGCCGCGTTGTTTCAGTGGTTCGGTATAACGGTTATCGGGTAATTCGCAGTCTCGCGACTGCCGGGTGGCCCGCTCGCGCCGCACACACAACTAACGCGAGGCCGCGGGAACAGCCGTCGCCTACGACGCTCCCCAGCCAGTTAACGATTCCTTGTTATCGTTCGCGCGCACACTGCGAATCGGTAACGCACTTAAGGTTACGAGCTCGCGAAATTAGACGCGCCGGGGATCGATCGCGAGGGGCGTCGTTAACCGTACGCGCACGCCTCTCATCTGCCGCTCTGATTCATGCGCGCGCGCGCGCGGCGCACAATACAAATTGGACGAGCGCTTGATTTACGATCTTTCGGAGGCGCGACGTTTTCTTTTTTTTTTTTTTTCATACCCAGCGTTTATGGAAAGCGCACGCGAGGCGAATTAATAGGGAAATGAATAGAACGCGACCCACGCGAAAACGCTGTACGTACGACGGGGCTTTTTTCCGCGCCTCTCTCGTTTGTTCGGCGCGCCGGGGTTTTACGAGTATTGAACGACGCTTTTTTTCGAGTCTCCTAGACATTCAGCGAGATTAGCTTTTTAATTTATAGCGTTACACAAAGTTACACGTTTATGGGCGTGCAAAGTGTCAGCCTCTTGACGGCTGCGGCCAATCGCCGGCTAATCATTGAATTACGTGGATAATTTATGTTAATCTGGAGGCAGTTTTCATTTACTTCGTTTAATATTCAATTTTGTTTATAGCTTTGGAGAATTATATTTAAACTTGTAAATAATTAATTTCACGGTTAATCGTAATTTATTCTTTATTAAAAATTTACAACAGCGATGCGCACGGTAATAAGTATATTATAGGAGTCTGCGTCTGCGTCGACCAATATGATTTTTCATAAAGCTGATTGAAGCAGAAAGGAAAATGGATTTGACTAATATATTAAAGGAGCGCGTAGATCTCCGTCGTTGGTTTTAATCCGACCTCGGGGCAATTACGCTATTGTGACGTAAAAGGCTTTTCAATCACGATTGTCGATTCCCTCGGCGGAAACGCAGTGACACTGATTGAATTGTCGGTGAAAATCTCCCGATTTATCCGCGGAATGACATCCCATCTTCCGTCGCGTAGCCACGCGCCCTCCACTCCACGGCCGGCTGTGCGCACTGTCTTTTTATTTGTCCTCGTCTTTTACTTTATTTGTCATCGACTTTTCCTTCACTTGCCTCTCGGCGCCGCGATACACCGGCTGCGCCGCAGATGCACAAATCCGTCGCTTTCCTTTGCGTCACTCGTTATTCAATCCCTTCCCCACCCCGGGCCCCGACTCCCGCTCCGTTGATTGATGCGCCGGCTGATGCTTTCCGCGCGCCGATAAGAAGCGCCTCTCTCCCTCGGCTTCGTGTGCGCCGAGGCTTAGCCGCGCGAGGCGCGTCGTGACTTTTGCGCGGGATGCGCGCCCGAGTCACCGCCGTGAAAGCCCAGCGAGAGCTGATCGATTAGATACTATCGTGTGTCTTAATGTTTGTTGATCTGCTCGATGCGTATGCCGTGCTCGACTTCTGCGCTTATGCCCGTGAAACTTTCATATGATTCAATGATCGAGCACCTCGGACATGTGTAAATCATTCCGCAAATAGATTAAATGTTGTAAATATTTATCATGTCCTTTTTCTAAGCTCGTAGCTTAGTATTTTATTGAAAATTATTCCTATCTTTTTTTGTTAACTTTTTTTACGTGAAATTTTGCAACGAATAATTTGTACTGAAAAAATAATTTAGGAAAATTTATTATAGATTCTTCAAAGAGAATGAAATATATCCAAGAACTATAGTAAGTTTGTTCATCACCTCAAATAACTTTTAGTAAATTTTTCTACTTTATTTTTCTTACTTTAATACTTATTAAATAAATAAATAGTTATAATAAATTACTTGGAAGCTTTATACCTCACTATTTTAAGTCTCGCGATTAATGAAAAAAATGTCATTCTTGTCTTTATAAACCAATCTAATAATCTAATTTACATGTAATTGCGAAACATTAATCAACTTCTAATGAAAGTATGATTTTCTCTAAGAGGTTGATATTTAATATTCCACTTGCGCAACTTTCGCCGGCCGCAAACATATTAAGATGGGATCTGCGGCAAACGGCAATATCGTCGGTTGCAAAGTTGTTTTTCATCGCTCGGCACAGCCAAGCGGTTCGACCGCACGGGGACGTTAGTTGCTCGGCCGAGCGAGCGACAGTCACGCAAGACGCAAGAGAGGTAAGATGACCAATGATCGATTCGATCGCGCGGGGTATACGTATACGCCCGGCTGTTTGCCGTGTCTCCCCGCGTACGCGGCTCTGTTTGACTTGGACGTCGGCGCGGGTGAGCTCGCGCACGCGCGACGCTGAAACCGGACGAAATTGTATCGTCGATCTCCGCTGCAGCGCGATACCGCGCGCGCCGGCTTCCCATGCTCGAGAGCCCCGACTAATTGAGTAAATTGCTCGGAGGCGAGCGATGCCTCGGACTTTTTCACGCAGTTCGACGTGTTTTAATTGATTAGATGCTCGTTGAATCTAATTAATTACCGGGCTATATCTGTGGATCGATCGGCCTCGCTATTTTGCCTTATTTATAGGCGCTCACTGCAGGAAATTGTGATTGATTGTGCAAAAAAGAATGCACCGAAATAAATGCGATTGTATTTATTTTAAATGTTTTGACTCGATAATTTTATTTATATGTAAAAAGCTCGTTTTAACTTTTCACGTCTTCAAACTTTTGTTTCGCGGTAGATTTGAATTGTGTGAGTTACCTATATAAAAAATTGTATTGTATTTCTTGACATGGCATTGACGAACAACATGATTTAACTCTTTATTCCTAAAGCTCTGAAGAAGGCACTAACTCAAGTCCGAAACGTCAGATAAAGAATAAATTGAATTCTCAAAATTGTGTTCGTCCAGATCATTCTAATCCTTCAACCATCCTTAGTATATAAAAAATTCAAACGCACTTTTTCTAGTTCTGAAAAATTAAAACGCCCTTTTCTTTCTTACATATATATATTAATATATTATGCAGTTAATCATGTGCAACTTTTAAATTCCACGTAAAATACAAGAAACAAATGAAAATGATGCAACTCGATATGAGACAAAAATGAAAATAGCAATCGGTAAGTACATAGTCGGTAAAGATAATAAATGAGCCTTTAATTAATGCGCACTTAACAAACATCGAGATGGAATTTATGTAACTCGGCCGCGCAATAGGTTAAAGATCTCGCGGGCTTATCCGCGAGGAAATCGATCCATAAAGTCCGGGGCGCGATAGCTTGTAATTCAAGGCTCGCGAGGCGCCTAATGGTCGCTCGGCGTATCGGCTCATTATCTAAAACGCGCGAATGCAAAGCGAAGAGCGCGCAGCAGTAGGTGAGGGTCTTATCTCGCGGGCAGTCCGAAAAGTGCGCGACGCCGCGCCGGGGCGCGTGATCGATGGCGCATTAGCCCCGAGGTCCGCTCCCGTAACGAAGACGTAATATATAATCCTATACGGTTGCGCCGGAGCCTCTCGCGGTACGATAGCACGCACATCGTAGCTCGGTTTTCCGCGCGAGCGCCCCAGCATCGGTAGGTGGGCGTTGCGGATGCTTAGCGTTATTACACATTGCTTACAATTCATATATCATGCATTATGTATCGGGCTACAAATTTACAGCTAACGAGGAGGCGCGAGCGCGCCGATTTAAAGCCCGAGAGAAACTTTAGACGCGATAATGCAACTTGCCACTTGTAAAACGCTCTTGTTTATTGATTCGACGAGGGACTACTTATCCAGGACGGTATAACTATACTACTATTACTACTACTACTACTGGTCAAGCTTGGCTTATTTATAACATGAATGGGGTGTAGATTAAAAGTCAAAGACTTTTCTTACGACCAAATCTGTATTTCACTACTGAACATTCACCAACATTTTAGTTAAATGTTAAATTCATGCCAAGTAATTGAACATTAATACAGAGATGCAGAATTACGTTGTAGTATGGAAGATTTAATTCATTTATTCGCGGCAGATTGATGCCCTTTCCTTAATCTGAAAATGACTTTAATCCGTAAATAATAAAGTTAGTTTACAGTGTGTGTTTGTTAATTAACGAAACGCCATAAAAAAACGCTGTCGAGCTAATGAATACCAAATGTCAACTGTATTATCAGGCAAATAATAAATAAATAATATTTAATTAAAATTAAGAGACATTTTTCAGTTGAGTAACAGAAAATAAAAAGTATTTTTATCTTATATGCATATTTACTGTAACTACATACAAAAAATCGGTCAATGTAGCATCATAAGTAATGCAGACGCAGCCGGGGCAACCCAGCTGAAAGGTTTCAGCACTATTTATAATCGTTTTTGATGTCGCGGCTAATTAGGCGCGAAAAAAATGTCAGCGAGCTGGGCAGCAACTCGTTAATGATTAACGAGGCAAGGGAAAAAAAGGAAGTCTCGCGTTTACGGGGCTGCGCAAAACACTTGGCGGGCGAATAATTAGACAACGGCAATTATCGCGTTCGGCATCGCGTCGAGTTGCCGCGGATGAGATGTTAATAACAAAACCCCCGAGTGTACAAACGACTTGCCATTAGCCCCGCAAGACGCTTAGCGTCGTTTACGATGCGCCACTTTATCCGCTCCTCCTCCGCATTAAGCCTCGCCCCCGAGAGCCGAGAAGTGCTAATGAGACAATCTTAAAGTTGCTCTCGACGTCGTCGTCTCCTCGTTGTCCTAGTGAACGACGCGCGCCAGGCAAATCGCGACGGTCGCCCCCGACTACATCCAACCGCTCGAGCCGAAGCCTCTTGTCTCGCCGAGCTTGCGAGCTTTCATTTGAGATTCTGAATCGAATTTCATTCAGCGCATAGATCACTAGTCAATTCTTACATTTCACTTTAAACAAATTTTAAAAATTTTCAACTTTGACTAAACGTGGTTTTTGGAAAATTGTATGTGCTTTAATTTACTTTACCTTTTTTGCAATTTCAAATTACTATATGTACTGTGCAGTTGATGGCTATAGAATTTGAAAAGGCGATCATTTCATAACGAGATATCTCGTTCTACTGCGCAAGAAGATTAAGTTACGTGGCCCTTTGATACTACAAAAGTTGAATCCGCTAAAATTAATCAGACAATCTACTTGGCGAAATTAATTTACACAGTAATTAGCTGCAGACGTCAAATAATAATTAATGTAATATAACGTATTTAACAAGTGCATTATTCTGCTTCAAGGAATAGCTCTGCTCTCGGGACGGTCAGTCTCTTTACAAAGAAGCTCGTCGACTCGGTTTGTTTGCGTTCCGCGGTTAAATTGTCGCGTCACGATCCACCCGCTCGTGGCTCCCGCTCTCCGGATCTGGTGCACGCACGGTGTAAGAAGGATGAGCGTAACTATACAAGCCACAAGCCTTACATCGATTTAGGGCCCCCATGCACTGGCTAATTGTGTCTTATTTACTTCAACTACGAGAACTCAATTATGTTTCTCTAACTAAAAGCGGAAAATTTTATTTTTAGCTACACCTTTTCATAGCTAGATTGAATAACATTTTTGAGATTAGATGATTAAAAAAAATTAATACCCACATTAGGTTTATTTATTTGAAAAAGTAATTGCAAGTAATGTCCTTGTCAAAAAAATTTATCACAGTTAGAATTTTCGTCAGTTGTAAAAAGAAAATAAAAATAAATAACAAAAAGAAGTCACAAAGTATCTAATGGAACTGCAACAATAACGTTGCTTTTTCTTTAGCTCCAGCTCGTAATTCACCTCAAGCCGGCGTCTTTTCCGATTTCATCATCTACCTCCCGCCGGCGCGAGCTCGCTTTTTGTTAAGCAGCCCCGTCGCCGCCACATACTTCACCTCAGCCGCTCGCTCTTTTGCGCCCGCGCCGTTGTTTTTTCCCTTACATCCGAAGCCTCGTCAAGAGACAAATAATTTCCGAGTACACCGGCCTCTCTCGCCGAGCGAGTCGCGGAACGACGCTCCGGTCCGCCGCGAGCACCCCGTGTTTAGTCTGTACAAACTCAGCTTCCCCCCCGCCCCCCCCCGCGTCCTCCTCCTTGGGCGTGCGAGCCAGGGGGGAAACGAGGATCGGGGGCGTTTTATTTAATTAAGCGGCCGTCTCTGGTGTAGCAACCCTTTCTCTCCCCCTCCGCCCCCGCGTTCCTAGTCGTCGCGTTCTATACGTACGCCGGCCGTGTTTATGTCCCCGGGGAATCCCCCGGGTTATACCTGCTCTCGAGTCTTGCGCCCCGACGCAACGAGGCCCACGGTATATTCCTTACGTTGAAGGAATTAGTGTTCGGTGCAATGTAGCGCCCGCCGAGCCTCGCCGCGACCTGCCGAGCCGAAACGATAAAAGTTTTCCTGATATTTCACCTAAATTCATGGCTTTTAATTACGGCAAAATTAAACTCTCGTCGATGTCATTTTGGACGAATTATGCTGCAATGCACAGCATTCTTTCCTTGAAAGTGTTGTTTAATAACTGCTTTTATAAGAGTAAACAAAAATGTAAGCCGACCATTTAAGGTCCATTTCCTAGCTCACGTGTTTTGATTATTCATCTTCAGTCCGTACTGCAATCTCCACACGGGCTAAAATAGTATATTATGCTACTAGGGAAATAAAGAAAGAATGGTTCCAAATTGCAGGTAAATTATCACCCGAGGCGAAGCCGAGGGTAATAAACATGCGATTTGAGGCATTCTTTCTTTTTTTCCGTAGTGGATATACGATTTTTTTACATACCCACGCCAAAATGGCTCTTTTTTCGTTTCCGCGCCGGGGTAAAAATAAGCACTTTTGGCGAGGGTATGTAAAAAAGATTATTTTACGCTCTAGGTACGCAATGGATACTATTTAACTAAAATTTTAATTTTATATTACTTGAAAACATCCAGATGCACCTACTCGTGAAAAAAGTATAATTCATTCAAATGCCCAATTTGAATGAAAATGAATATAACGTACATTCAAACTAAAAATAGATATTACAAAAATGTTCATAAATTTCAAATTTCACGACAGGCGCATCCTGGATGCAAAACTAAAATTCACCTCAGCGAAATCCTTTTCGGATTCCCGGTAATTTAAACAGCGTACATCGAAGAAAAGAGAGATAGAAAGAGAGAGTGACAGAGAGAGGAGCAAAGCGTTCCCGCGAGAGAGAGAGAGAGAGAGAGAGGTAGCAGGGCCCCATCGACGCACGCACGTCGACGCGAGACGGCGACGAGACGCGTCGATCTCCGGGGTGTCAAGTGGCGCGCCAGCCGAGGCCGAGCGAGCGTCGCCACCTCGGAATTGCCAGTCACGTTTTCAGTCTCTCTCACACTCGCGGAAGCGGCGCGCGTGATTGTTTCGAGCGCTTCCGGCCGGGCTCGATCGACTCGCGCGCCGCATGTGAAACTCGCCCCGCTCGGGGATTCGCCAATCATATTTTCGCTTGGCTGACAACTTTCCAAATCACTTGATCGCCCGCTAATGGAATAGTCCCCTGTCTTCGCTTACTTTTCAGTTTTTCTTCTGATACCCTCATAATCTTCAAAATGTGGAAGAGTGAAAAACCACTCGAAACGAGTGATAACACAGCCAATCGAGTTTCGAGTGGCTGTGTTTTTTCTGAAAAAGAGTGATTTCTCACTCCAATAGAGTGATTTTCTGAATTTTTCACTCTTACATTATCAGAGTACAGCGTAAAAAATTTATGTTTTTATTTTTTTCTTCGCGATAATTATAAGAACTACTTGAGTTTTAGCTTAAAATGAATAACCAATGTTGTATTTTGATTTTGTATTTAAAGAAAATCGCGAATCCGTTTAAAATGACAATGAATTATTGATTAATTATTAATAGGGTTGGATTGGACTTTCATAGGAAAATAAAATTTTCAAGAAAATTTTGTGGTCCATTCTTTTCCACTTTCTCTTTCTCTCTCACTCTCTCTTTATCTCGGGATCGCGTTTAAGAGTCCCTGATAACGGCCGGACAAGCATCGACGACAGCCACTTGATGGATGCTAATGGATCATTACCGCTAATGTAATGATGATTGAGAGGATGTCGTCCAGTGCTCGATTGATAGCGGATATGCCGACGCGAAGGGAAGAAATTCCGTTAAACTGCCGCCGCCCACGGCTCCGAGTTTCCACGTCAATTGTTCGACCCTCTCGCCTGGCCGTCTGAGCATTCTCGCGGCTATGAGAGGTTTTACACCCATGGAACTGCTGTAATGAGGAATAATCCTGTAAACTACTTCCATCAAATTTTCGAGTTTGTTCGAGAATCAAATGTAAAAGAAATAAACTTAATTTTCGTAATGGCTCGTAATTCGTAAGAAAGAATTTAAACTTTTACATGTTAAATAAAGAAACTGATGGATTTAGCGAAGAAATTACTAATGAAATAGCGCCGTTGTTAAGTAGATCAACTGAGTATGAGTATTTTATGAAAAATTATATCAGCGACGCGTATAACCTGGTCAAAAATGATCATAAGCCGCTTATAACTACTCTGCTCTGCACTAAGAACATAGGCTTCAACGGTCAGGGTATTACTAGAGCTTTGCTTTTCACACAGGATACTGTATAAAGCATTACACATTGCAAATTTATGAATAGAGGATGAAACTTTTTAATAATTTAAAGGAGCCTTTAATTTTAAAAAATACTCTATATATTTTCACTAAATCTATCTAATTAGTTCCGAACGCTGGACATTTAGTCGAATTATAGGCTTATGTGACTGTTCACGTATATTCTTCATTTTAATTCCATAATTCACGAAATAGAGAAAATTTTAATTAACTACTGATAAATCGATTTTTACGATATTTCTTCTATAAAGGAAAAATTGATTTATTTGAGAAACGTGAAAAGGTATTAATTTCCGATTACAGTTTTAGTCACGCGATGCAAAGTTAATCTACATAAGCCAAAAGCAAACCAGCCGAAAGATGCGTTCTTCATAAATGTGGTCAGTGGCAAAATATTAAGTGTAGAGCCAAGGAAACCCGCAGATATCCTGAGCCTGTCTACTCGATTCGTGCAGAAACTGGCATTGCTAAGTCAATATTATCTTTTTCCCCCGCACTTGCTCTTTGTCTACGTCACTTTTATATTCGACATCATTTTTACATCTTCGCTAAATATTCGCCTATTTTTTTTTAATAAACGAGGTTTGCAGAAATGTTTGCTTCGCGTTGTGTATGTAAAATTAAACCAATCCATTTTACTCGGATTGAATTTACGACCGAATTATTTCAATTTAATTAAAATGCTCTTTTTATAAAATGCAGTTTTCACGGGAAGGGAAGTCGATTTAGCTTTTCAAATAAATGTATGATAAAGTAAATAATAAAAAATCTGTCATTGAGAATAAACTATTGAAACTCGGACATTTGCTTTTAAGGCATATAACATGCACGGTTTCAGTATAAATATTATAAAATTTCTAAAATAAAGTAACCAAAACATAACAAACTAGGCCGATTGCAATTTCGGAGAATTTATTATTTACGCGAAAAAAATGCAAACAAGATTTTACCATTTTCGTGAAAAAGATACCTTTCACGTCCACGAGAGTTCATGTGCGCCAAATCGAGTCACTTCATTTTACTGCTCTTCGTTGCTTTTACACTTTTTAGAGGGCCAATCTTTTCTTAAGCTCTTTTAAAGCTCCATATGCAGTGCTTCCCCGACAATTTCGCGCTTATTTTTTCTATCCTGAAAATAGAATAGGCCAGCGGCAGCGCAGGAAACGAGCGGGCGATTTTTCTTTTTATCGCAGAAAAAACAAGATGGCGCGTCGCGCGTTCTTTTGAGTATTTTTCTTGAGGCGCGAGAAAGGCGTAATCCTGGCTATCGTTTTACAATGCGAAGCTGCTCCGCCAGCGCCACCGGCAGTTTGGTTAGTGGGTTTAGCGGAGACAGCGCTAAACCCACTGGGAAAGAGAGACGGAAATAGAAAAGACCTCGCCAGTGCAGGAGGCCGCTGCAGCGAGAAAAGAAAGAGGATAATGGCGTATATTTGCATTAACGACAAGAATGGAAAATAATACTAACTCTTTTAAGTATTTTTAATATTGATATGAATGTAAATATACAATTTCTAATGTGTTGCAAATGATTAAAAAAAAGTTTTGTGTATAATAATGGATTTTCAAAAATATTCAGAGAAAAATTCTCAGAATATAAAAGACTCTAACGTCTGCTTTCTTAATCAATTTTGTTTTTTCGACTCTAACGGATCATAGCAGACGATTATAAATGTTACCCCTTTATTAAAGGGGTAACATTTATAATCGTCTGCTATGATCCGTTAGAGTCCAAAAAATAAAATATAATAATGGATGTTTTCCCTGTAGAAAAGTTAAAGATAAATGGGCCAGAATATGCATTTACTGGCCAATTTATGGTTAATTTTTTTTTACAGGATTTGCTTAACGAACAAAACACAAATTTTAGAATAAACAAATTTTTTATTATAATTATCATTGATGTGGTTTTGCAAAAGTTGAAACCAACTGAATTTCTCCGCTTTTAAGCTAGATACAAAAATAAATCTCGGTAAGAGTTTCTCTCCGAAACAAGCGGCGCCCTTAATTCGCCAGGAAGAATGACAACTTAAAAGCTGCTCCTGCCCGAGAATTTAAAGCGAGCAAAAAAAAAAAAGGAAGAAAGTGGAACGATCGCGAAGTGGCCGCATAAGAAAGCAGCGAGGAAAAAAGCGAATGAGAAAGATGAAAGGAAGAGGGTGCAAAAACGACGCCGGGAGGCTCGGCGCGCGCGAGTTAGAAGATCGCGCCGGACGATAGGCGGGCGAGCCTCCGCTTCAGCCACCGGCGACGAGCGCTCGTAATTAATAAATCGTGATAAGCATAATTTTGCACCTAGCGGGCGAAAAAGGGAGGAGGCGATCGGCCGCGCGCCGTTTTATCGAGGAGAGGCCGGCCGTGCTTGGAGGCCACGTGGCTCGTGTCCACTTTTACGACGGTTTTACGGGATCCCCCGAGCGCCAGATGGAGGGAACAAAGCGGCCCGGCACGCGAAACGGCCCCGCGTTCATTTTTAACGCGGCCTCTCGCATTCGTCAGATTGTTATCGGTGCGTGCATTATAAATCCGGGTGGGGATGAGCTGGAGCCGCGGATTTTATGGGTCGGGGCAGTCGTCGAGCTGCGAGGCGCTCCTTCCCGCCGTTGTTGCGGACTCCATCGATTTGGCGTCCGTCGATGTTTCATCGTCGTCCTCTTCCAGCTCCTTTTGGAGGCAGTACACGATGAAGTCCTGGCAGTTTATGTCCAGGAGGTAGTCCAGCAGTTCCTTGACGATTTGACGGCGGGGCCTCTCGAAAAATTCAACTGCCGTCTTTTGCGTTTCCGCAGCAGTCGCGGGTTTTTTCGATAGCAAATGTCTGGAAAAATTTTAGGCCGGAAAAATTTAATAAAACTGTAGGTTATGAATAAACATTTGTTTGGAGTTTATGAATAATCGATTGAGAAGAAGGAAACCTTAATAAAATCGATATGATTCCATGAATTTCTGGATGGTCGTGTAAGTATTGCTCGTTCTCTCGTCTCTGCGAAGTGTTTTTTTCATTTATTATTTTCTCCTGCTCGGGCTCTAAGGCATCCCAGTCATAGTTTGTCGAACCGTACGGTGGATCAGCTGAATCAAATGGTTGTTTCTCACTCAAATCAAAATTACTTTCGCTTTCTTGCATTTTTTTTTAATTATAAATTGATAAGTTTCTTAAGATTTATAAATTTAATTTTAATTAAGGTTAGAATATGAAACAATGGAATCAATAAAATTTTACTATCCAAGATTAAAATCATCGTGGCAGTGTACGAAATACATACAGTCCTTGTGAGGTAATCTTAATAATCGAGTTAACTCTAATCTGGAAATAATAAATCTAGTGCAACAACGTACGCTATTTGAATAATGCGATTAAGATAATGTAAAATGTACAATAGTAATATTGAGATCGTGTTAACTCCTATCTTTGTGGATATTAAAGATAGTAAAGGAGATGTATCAATATCGCAACGATCCATCCGAGGTGGAATATCACGCTTTTCCAGTTGTGCTATTCTCTTCCTTTATTTTCTTTTTCATTCAAAATCTTATCTAATTTTTTACAAAACTTATTAAAAATATATACCTATCTATTATTGGAAAAAATCATGAATAAAAAACTACTCCAATTTCTATTAAAAATACATCCATTATATTCAAAATGTGTTACGTTGTATTAGATCAATTTTAGAAAATAGTTTTAAGTAGGTATTTTAACGTATGTGATACATAATAATGTATCACATACGTTAAAATTACATAATAACAATTTGAGTAAATATTGCAAGCAATCCGCTATTTAAATAGATATAAACCGTGAAATCAGATATTTCTGCGAAAGTTTAACAAGCGTCATTTGAAAAAGTCGCGAAAACGTAAAACAAATATAGCTTCAGGAAATAACAAATCTAGCAGCGGAAGAGATAGACTGCGCAACCATAGCGCGTTTAATCTTTACATGCCCGCATGCAAAATCCGCAAGCTCCGGGCAAAGCGGCATTAATAGTCCCGCGGCTTTAAACAATATTTAAGCAGCTTACCAAAAGTCCGTTCTGCCGTAAACCCCGAAAATTCGCGCACCAATAAAAATCGGAATCCCTTGAAAGTGGGTGCACAACAACACTCGTCATTATATTTGCGCCTCGTCTACGAACTCGTAAAATGTTTAGTACAGATTTCAGCGTATTGCAAAAAAAGAAATATGAAAAACTTCTTACAGAGATTTTAACTACAAAGATATTTTAATTATCAAAGATTTTAAGTATTATTTTAATATTTAATCATTCCTAATCCTTTTAGACCTGAAATTATTCCTGAGAGAAAACAATTTTTAAAGAATTTGAAAAAAAAAATCCTTTGTTTTTTTAGTCAAACTCTAAAATTTTTGAACCCAATCAATTTGAAAAAACGAAAGCTTAGACGAAATTATTTACGAATACGTTCGCATCGTAAATCGGCGCGAAAATTTGCTGTCCAATTTTCAAATCTCACCGTAAAGCATGCGAGAACGTTTTAATAAACGGATTGGGAAAATCGAGCGGGAGTGCGTTCGGAATGACGCGCGGTGAAGAACGACTGCCGCGGCGCGTTTGGGAAACGGGCTTTGCGAAAATGTCACGTATTCGTGGTGAAATTTGCGGATCGCGAAGGGAAGCCCGCGCCGATGGAAATATTCACGATTCTCGCTCTGATAATTTACCGAACGAGTTTGCGGTACTTCGAACATTTTTATTTTTTTCCCCCGTAAGCCGGAATAAAATTAAGGGAACGTACGGAATACCAAATGGAATATTAAAACAAAAAAAAATTATTTTTTTATTCAACTACAGTTTTTCAAATTCTTTTAATTACGAATGAATACTTGTGATTTAAAATAGCAAAGGGTAAAAATCTGTATTTTATAAATTATTATGATAAAAATTTAATTTTAAATTCATAAGTTGCAGTTCAAATTAAATCTTCAAATTTACATATAATGCACAAAATGTATTCAATTTCAAACTCTTTAAATTCACCTAACGTACAAAGTAGGTATAACGGTGTTACATAAAAAAATAAAGGGTTAGCACAAAAGTAAACAGGTGGAAATAAATCAAAGGTGCGAAGTTTTATAATTAAAATGTACAGCGCTTGCTCGCGCGGCCGCGGACTCATAATCTGAAATTTACGAGGGTACACAAATTTTACACGCGCGAACATAATTCCGAGCCGCGGAGGTGCCCTCGTATCGGGTCCTATCGCGCCGCCTTTTTCCGGGCCGCGCACTCGCCGTCTCCGATGTCCGCATCGAAAAGTCGGACTTAGCTCGCGCGATTAGACGCCGAAATAAATCTCGGGCCGAGTGAATGTCGTCGTGTGCACGACGTGGTGGAAGCGCTTGCGGTGTAAATGCCGGCGAGAGACAATTTCGCGCGCGTCGCCTGATAAATCACGCGGATAATTAAAGATGTGTTAAGATAAGGGGGAGGGCGCAAGCCCGGAGATCCGCGATACCACCTTGCGCGCCCGCCGCGATTATATACCTTACACGCGTGTAAGATCGTGTGCGGCTGCGGCTGCTCGAAAATTCTGAGAGACACTCCAGCCGACTTTTTCTCCCGGTGGCAAACTCCGGCTACGTTCAGCGCCTCGGGTCCTTGAACTTGCCTCCGTCTAATCTTCCTTAACCGTGGAACTGCTAGTGAACGCGAATTTAAAAGAGCTTGATTTTATTTAAACTTTCGAGTTATTTCATTATTTTTAATTCAAAATTTTTGTGCCGTGCACAGTTATTCGTTATAAGGGAAGTTTCTGACGGCAAAGGGAGAAGTGCCGTGTGTACTTCAATAAATTATAAATAACTATCTTCATTAATACGTTTTCCGTCGAAGCGCAGGAAGGTCGGGAAAATGTTGCGCGCCTACAAAGTGAAATATGTGTATTTTACCAAAATTAACGACGCGCACAGATAGCAAAGAGTTCGTAGTACGTACACATGTACAGCGTCACTAAGCCTGATACGTATGGAGGCTCTTTGCTATTCCATGTCTCGGGGTATTTATGTGACTCAGTCCAACTATCCGTTTCGGTTGTCGTACTGGAATGGCTCGATGTTCAAGCTCTGAAAAGTTCTTTGCCTTTGAGAGGATAATTTATTTCAAACTATCGCGTCTGTCTCATTCAACGCGCCAAATGACTTTTTCTTTAAATAAGAACAAAGTACTCCCTTACTTTCATCTTATTCAAAATGTTTACATATGCGCTTTCAAAGAAGCTGCGATTTTTCCGAATCTCTAGATAGCGCTAGTGACTGAATAACTCACACTACGAGCGCTCGTTTGAGCGCACTTTAATAAATTACTAAATATTTATAAACTTTTGAAAAGACTATTTTATTAAAACTCGAAAATGACTTAAAAATTGAAAGTGCATAAATCACTATGCGCGAGTGCGAGTAAGTAAATTTTTTACGACAGTATCGACGTGTAACCCCGTGGAAAAATGCCCGCGAAGATATTTAACGCTCATTACGAGTACACGTATATAAGCGTCGATGATTAACAGCACGTAGGCCATAAATACACAAAGCGCTCACAATAAGTAAAATATAGGTTACCGATAAACTTGGCGCGTACCCTGGGCGAAAGTGAAAAATGAGCTTACAAGACGCGGCCACTCTCGGCGGGTCCGCGGCGCGTTATTAATGCGCTCATTACGCGGCCGTCCAGCGTCGGGGATCAAAGCGAGGCAAGGCAAGCGCACAGTGTGAAAAAGGGAGGCACGCGCGAACAGTGCGCCGTCGAAGAGAGGGAGTGTACAGTCGAGGTCACTTGCCCCGCGACGCCGATGAGTTATGCCTGGGAGGTGCATTAATAAAGCGCGAGGAGCTTTCGCTTCCTCGGCAGGATGCCCCCCACCCCTTCGTGCGTGGGCGCGCGTTTTTCCGGCGATCAAAGGCCCATCGGGCGGTAGCACTATTTGTCCACGACATGTTAGCACATAAGTAATCTCCGCGAGCGGTAAGCGCGTGCTCGCCGCCACGGAGACAAAGCGCCGAGCGCGCGCGCACACCTTGCCTCGGAAAATCAGCCGCGGGAAAGCGTTTTTTATCGCCGCGTCGCTGCAGCCGGCTATAGTTGCGCTGCCTTTACTTTACACGCTCACTGACAAATGCGTCGCCGGCAATAAAACGATACTGCCGGACGATGAAATTGATACTGTCGTTTTCTTAAACAGTCGTAGGTATTCCCAAGAATGTTTCCAAGCTTAGTCAACAGTTGTTTGCATAAATATTCTACAAGATGTATTACGACTACAAAAGTCTTAAGTTTAGGATAGGTCTTAAGTATTATATTGAGAAATATTTTAATGATTACCAACGAATGAATAATGACCGTTCAAAATTATTAAATAGTAAACACTTTATTAGCAAGAATCCATCTCCAAATGATGTGATAAATCTTGTTTCTCTCTCCAAAGTTTTTCGCGCTAAAAATCATATAGGACTTGCTATAGGATTCCTATAGGATTCAATAAGACATTTTCGTAATGGTAATTTCAGTCACATTTCGTTATACAATGATTACGAGAATTCAATAGATCGTTCGATAGATATAAGCAGGCGAATTCAACTAAAATAAAATGAATTCACATAAATTATACAGATAAAAATTGGACGGTAAAACTGAGCGTAATCCCTATTAATTGAAATGAATAGTTACAATAGACTGTAATTGGCCGCTCACGCTTCTGTGATCCGCCGTAATAAATCGGCGTCTTTGCATCGGCATCGCATCAAATCGTGACGAGGGAATGTTCGAATGGCGGCACACGAGCGGAATAAAGTGCAGCCATAATGACGGCATTAATAGAAAGCGCGCAAAATCGTCAAGCTGGAGCTACTGCACGCTTTGCATCCGCGAAACGAGCTTCGATCGCTTCTCTCATTTTTCGCGTCCCCGCATATCCGCGAGTATGAATCACGAGCGCGCGAGCCACCTCCCGTATATACTCCCGCGAGCTTAACGACGTGCGCAATAAAGTGAGCGAATAAGAGAACGACCGCGGCGAGGGAGTGTGTAACCCGCGCACGAAGTAGAAAAGGAGAGGGACTTACAAGAGAATACCGAAGATCGACTACGCTACTGGTTAAGGGAGTAAGTACTATAGGTAATAAAATTAGTGTTCAGATAATCATGAAATTTTGCATGCTAGTATTATTTGACTTCTAATCAACTTATATAATTGTTTTATTGAGGTCGTTTTCTGAAAAGA
>JAXIUT010000001.1:14959862-15035133 GCA_035586675.1 Eurytoma californica | reverse complement strand
ACATCCGAAACGTTGTCATAAAGGGGTAACATTTATAATCGTCTGCTATGATCCGTTAGAGTCGAAAAAACAAAATAGTAAATTTAATTTCGTCGCGGCTGAATTTTGTAATAAAGATATTACACCGCGAGGGAGGCGGGGGGTGAGTGGTTTAATTAAATGGAAGCAGCTCGCGTTAGCAAAGCGCGCAATCAAAATTCAAGAAGGAAAATCTGAGTAACTCCCTTGTCGCCGTTATCGCGCGCAATTTTCGCAGCATCCTCCCGGAGAGCTTCCTATTAATATCCCGGAGCCGGCGAATGATGCTGCGCGGGACTCGCTTAGGTGGGTGTACAGGGAAGGCGGGACGCGTGTGCACGTAACGCGCGCGCCGTGCGTTAGGATAATTAAATCGGGTCAGGTCGTGGACGCCGCGCAGTTCGTGTGTCAAACGGCCCGGGACCTTCCGCCTTCTTTGATATCCGAGGATCCGCAGTTAGGGAGCCGGGGCTCTCGTGTGACTGCCGGTGCCGCGCGAGAATATGCCCCGTGCAATTCGAGATTTAATTAGAGCTAATGCCCCGGCTCTCGGCCTATACGCGCACGCACGCACACCCCGCTCCGGGGAGCCTCGCAAGCTGGAAGGGCCGGCGCAGGCGCGAGCATTGTTTTCCAAGGGTCTTTTCAGCCTGATTGGCAGGATGGCCGGGATTAGTGTCATACGGATCCGCCGCGGCTGCGCTCGTCCTGAAGGGCTTCTGAAAATTGGAGGGACCCGCGCGGCCGAGGCGATGCCCCGCGCGCTTTTGGACTTGACAGAAGGATCACTCGCGAAAAAAACGACAAGTGAGATAGATACTAATCAAGCGAACGGCTGGCCGAATCTTTTCCGCTCTGTATATAGAGTAGATCTCGAGTGCACGAGCGGAATTAATAAATACCGGCTTTACTGCGAGCACTTTTATTCCTTCCAATAGCGAGATTATGCACTTGCTGTTGTGAATACCGCACTACTGTACTTCAAGTGTTAGTTAACAATTTGGAAAAGTAGAGTTTTTTTTCAATTTTTATATAAAATAATTCTTTAAAAATAAGTTTAAAAATGTTACGATGTGAAATAAGGCGAGAAAAGTGATAAATTAATAATTTCACAGGTTCAGAGTTTTAGGAGTATCGATATTCGACGCTCGAGAATTCCAAACGATCTGCAGGAATTCGTCGCACGTAAATCAGCGCGAGACAAAACTTCATACATATCCGGAAAATTTGAAACAGATGTGGAGTATATCACGGACAAAATCGATTTGTCCGTTCGCAGGACCCCTCCGATGTATGCCCGCACCGCCCTGCCTCCTAGTTTTTACTAGTTTTGGGATCTCAAATTTCGGGCTCAGTGTCCGCACTGTCTGTTGCACATGGGGGATATATAACTTGAACAGGCCTCTTGTAATTTTTTTTCCTTAACGGCACGTCAAATAGTTTTTTAATCAACCTTTTTTTTTATCTGTCCAAAGGAACGCGATATTTGCTTCGGAAATCCCAATCTGATTTACGTTCAAATGAACATTTTTCATTTTTATCTTGAGAACGTTTCTACATTTTCTTTTAAAAGATAATGCTTTTATAGTTCTTTTAAAATTTTATTTAGATCTCATTTCATTTTGATTGATCGGCAGGTTTAAAAAATTTAAAGATTAAATGTCGTTCATCGCAAAAATGAAAGGGATATTATTAACTATTTTTAATGCAATTAAAGATATCAGACTGCACTTCATTGCACCGTGCATACATAAATAGAAAATTTTAATATTCAAGACAGTACTTTAAAATTCAACTTGCCCGGCAGCTACCTAAAAGGATCCCTCAGCAGCTCCGCGCCCAGTAGAATGAAAATTAATTAAATTCCCCTATTTTAGAGTTAGCCGGCATAAACTCGTGTAATCGCAAGTATAAGGTCGGAGCGAAAGTTGACTGCGCGTTGTACTCTGGGAATCGCAATTACAGGGTGTAACTAATTTTTGCAACATAGCTGGGCTATCTATCGCTCATTGCGCTATTAATTCCTGCAATAACAGGGTGCAAATTCAAATTACGCATTCAAGTAGCGCGGCCGGTAGTCCGGCGACCGCGTAATTAGATTTATGAAAACGACTGCGCGCGCGCGCGGAACTGGCCGTGGAACTGGAGGGGCGCGGTGGACATTTTCGCGTTAATCGCCGCAGCTGCGAGAGAAACCGCAGGCGAGAAGTGACTCGCGGGAGAAAATAACGCGTAACCGAATACGCGTACCTCGGAACTTCTGGAACAAAACCGAAGCGAGCTCCCGAGCGAGATAGAGAGATAACTGCATAATGTATATACGCGCGCGTAAAGCGATGCCGCCGCGGCGGCTCCTCGGGTTAGCCGCCCGCGCGGGGGCGAGTGGAAATGAGAGACGGGGAGCGCGGAGAGAGTGGTCCTGCGGCGCGCGAGGCGGCCCATACGGTTAAAAAGCAAGCGGCGGGTGGGACGTCTGCCGCTTTTACACACACGTCAGCGGCAGAAGCCTGCACGCAGCAAAAAGTCGAGAGCAGCCGAGCCGTGTACGCACCCACGTATGCGCGCGCGCGGACCGAGCCTCCGTGTGCCTACGTGCGCCCGTCGCGCGCACTCGCTAAATATGCGCGCGCAAGCTCGGATTTTGCAGACAACTTACACCTCGCGGAAATTCACTTTTCTGAATTTTAATTAAACAGCGTCCGCTTCCTCTCGCCCCCTGCTACCCTCCTCCGTCCGCTTAGATTGTCGCCAAACTTGCCTTTTATCAAATTTCTTCTTGTTATATCTAGTATTCGTTTTAATGTAATATTCAAATTAAAATTATTTTCATAGTTTTGCTGCGGCATAGTTCGAGGGATTTTCAAACTTTTGTAAGGATTGTTGAAAATTTTCAAATTTACTAAATTTTAATTTTAAATTGTGAAATGTTATTTTATCATTACATATTACCGGTGAACTACTGTAAACTTCTTAATTTGGACTACCTAAAATACTTCTAAATGTAGTCTTCAACTTAATATTATAGTACTATATAGTAGTTATCAAATTTACTATTAGAATAAAATAGCTTATCAGTGCTTCTTATGCGTATAACTACATTCGTATAAGTACATTCGTATAAGGGATTCTTTTTAAATTCAAGTGGCATTAACAACTAAGAGAAAATTTTAGTTTTTTGCACTTTATTTTAAAAATGAACAACAATTTCTTTTAGTTCTAAAAATTGAATGTTATTATACATAATTCAATTTTTACATCTATCCTCGTTTAAACACACGTAACTAAATATCTGTTATTTCATATAATTATACATTTTTCTTTTTTAATACTGATTAAATTCCTTCGTGGAATTCAAAATTTAAGGTATTATACATTATGGTATAAGGCTTCCCTCGCAATGCCGCATAATATCGAAAATTGAGAGAACTCTGCGGTGCTGATATTGAAGAGGAAACTAATCGACAAATACATGAGCCGATTCCATTGATGCATGAAGGCCCGCCGCGCAAAGACAAATTACATTCTCCCGGCGGACGCGCACCTGATCATCGTCGCAGTCGTCGCAGAGGCAAATTGACCAAAGCGAACGAACGACCGGCAATGGTCAAAGTTGAAGGAAAGCCGGGGGCGCCGGCGGCGGCCACTCGAATCGAACGAGCCGCGCGCGCGGCGTGTGCACACCTACACGGGGACCCACACGCGGACACCCGCAGCGCCCGGCAAAAGGACGTCGCGGGCGCGCAATCGGAATTCGAGGCGATTCACCACTCGACTCACGTAGCTCGTCGTGATTCTCAATTAACGGAGGCCGCCGCTGGAGAAACTACCCGAATCTGTCGCCTGCCCTTTTGCGATGTGCCGACCGAGACACGTACGGGCTGCATCAAGGAGCGCTCCTATATAGGCGGATCCAAATGCGAAAATAAAAAATCAACCGAGCACTTTACACTTGGCGCCGCGGAAACTTCCGCCCTTCGTCCAATCTCACGTTTGACTTGGCCAGCCTTTCCTGACGTGCATGTCTATTAACCTACTCCACGAAAAATATATTGCGTGATCTCAGCTTACTTTTCTATGTTCGATTTTAATTAAACTCGAATTATTTGTTATCGATGACAGCGTAATTAAAATTTAAAGAATACAAAAATATCGATGAATTGAAATTTCAATAATGAAATGTTCATATTATATTCAGATTTTAAACGAGGAATTAGTTTATTTCTATATTTAATATTAACTTGAATACTCGCTAATTGGTCGGTAAATGAATAAAAACAATAAATTTTAAAAAACATTTAAAATTAATTACCAGTTACAACTGCATACTGCGAATGTGCGTTTATTTGAAATGAATAGCAATAGAGGCAGGTGGATCATTAAAGTCTTTAATGATACACAAAATTACAGCAACTGAAAGAGAATCAATTGCAAATGCGGTCATTTTGTGCAACGATAGAAAAAAACAAATATTGAAATATTGATGTTATTGAAAATGCTAAATGTATATTTGCAAACTTAACGGGGCGCTAAATATTGTTGACGCAGCAGCGAAGAAAAAGCGGAGTAGGCCAAAGTCAGCGTTCCGAGGGCGGAACAAAAATGCACGAAGAAACAGCGTACAGGCCGGCGAGGGTGTGAGTACACCGGCGCCGCGGGGTGATCGAGTGGGCGCGCGGAGCGAGATAGCGAATGAGCGAGCCGGAAATGGACCGACTGACGAAACAATTGCAAACTTCCCTCCGTAAATAACCGGAAGCTCGAACAGAAATATACGCGAGCTGCTCTCTCTCTCTCCCCGTGGGGAGGGCCCCGGCAACCGCGCGCGCTTTTGTGCGGCTTGATTAATTCGACGGTAAATATGTGAATACGGAATTAACTTGCAACTCGGCCGCGGTGCGCGCTGACTGATTCGCCGGCACGCCGACTGACCCGAGCCGAGGAGCTCGAGTGCCGCGCGAGCCGAAACTCACACCCGCGGCTCGGCTTTTCTCTAGTCCATTGTTCGCTGCGCTGGACGGACCGATTGAGAGCGCTTAAGGGCGGATTATTTCGAGATTTTATCGAGAACGCAATAGGAATCTCAGATTTGCACTAACTTTTGGATTCTTGATTACAATTGCATTTTTGCCCTCCTGATTTGAAATGCCTACGTCAGCAAAAGATCAAATTTGAGTTTTTTTATATGCACACTCGACGGATCGATACTAAATCAACAGAATTATGTAAATTGTGAACATTGATTAAAACCAATTTGCATACTATCTACGGGATATTTCGATAAAAATTGATGATTTCGGATTTTGAATAATTAGTCCAAAAAGACTGTTATTTTAAAGATTTTAACTAAATGCGCTCGTAGGCGATTTAAAATTAGTCCAGAAGTATTTCGCTCGATTTCTTCGTTTCGGCTGGAATGCAGATGTACGTGATTTAAATCAGGTCAGCGGATTTGCTCATATTGCAATTTTAGAAATTTCATTTTTCCAATATTTTTCATCTTACACGCTAGAATTACGTGAACAATTTAAATTCCATATACCGTACGTGCAAAATAATCCTATTACAGATTTATTCGATTAAAAGGAAACACTCCCTTCGCTGCATTTTGGTACCTTTCCAAAAAGCCGTATCATTATAATGAAACGTTAAAAGTAGCGGAAAATCACGCGCCAGCGAGGACTAAATTATTAACGCGCAGCATTTCGCCGTGCGCAGTCGAAAAACGTCGACAAAAAAAAAAAGAGGCCGCGGCGAACTTGAACGTCGGGTCGAGCCATAAATGACAATCGATTTTTCTCACCGCGGCGCGCGCGCCCGGTTGCGCCGACGGAGGCCTGGTGCACCCGTAACCACTGAAGCGTCGCGACAAACAGTTTCGCAGTAAATCAGCGCGCAAATTGGCTCGATGCTATCGGGCCAATCGCACTTTC
Organism: Eurytoma californica; assembly: GCA_035586675.1. NCBI lineage: Eukaryota > Metazoa > Arthropoda > Insecta > Hymenoptera > Eurytomidae > Eurytoma > Eurytoma californica. The sequence goes on along the minus strand of JAXIUT010000001.1, from coordinate 15,029,185 downwards.
ATACGGTGCTCGCTCGCGGGAGCACCGCAGTTTTCAATTGGCGAAAAAAAATCGGGAAAGTTCGTCGGACTCCAGCGCGCGTTTACGCCGCGTCCGAAGGTGCGACTTTCGCGCGTGTACACACGACGGCCCCCCCGTCGGCTTGACAAGTCAATTTGTCCCTGTCACCGGACGATCGCGTGCTATTACTGGCCTGTCTGTCGAAAATGCTAATGCATAAATTAGCTGATACTTTGTGCTTGCTTTCGCACTTGTCTTCTCGCTGAGAATCGCCGCGCGTCTTTTTTGCTCTATTAAGGCCGATTAACTGCAATTGCACGAGACTGACATAATTGGAATTTCCCTTTTTTTTAACCGAAACATTTTTAAGTGACGGGTGGTGCAAAATATTCTTTTTTTATTTTATGTGCCATGTTGTCCTGCAGGTATATTAAAGTCAGTCGATTTTAATGCCCTTTTTTTACATATGCGATGAACTTGTTCAGTATACGTGGTAACATACCGCAATTAAGTTAAATTTAAACGAAACAATTAAATAGAATGTGTGAATAAATTATGTTTTTTTCAAACTGATAAGTATGTACGTGCACCTTATTTTCCGTTAGACAGCAACGTAAATTTTGCGAGAAATACGTATAATTTGCGGTATCAACGCAGGAAAATTTTCGATCTCCCTGGCAACTCGTCGTTTCTCAGTTAATTGGAAACACGTAGTGATCTTACCTCAAGACCCAGTAAAATAGTTAACCCGGGCGGCAGGAGGCACGTAATGAGAGGGGAAGGTAATGACGTGTTATATATAGGCTCGGGTCAGGACGACGCGGATTTCGGCGGAGTTACAGGGACGGTATCGAACTGCCACATGTTCTGCAGCTCGAGCCCGACAGTAGCAGGTACTGCTCTCGCCGTGGCTCATGCAGTCGCGTCAAATGGGATCGTGTTCGCGGTCGCCGCTGCGGTCCGGCCCGTCGGCGTGGCCTTGCGCATACACACCCCGGTACGCCGGAGTGCCGCGCGCCCAAATCAGCAGACGACTTCGAATATACTACCCCCGTGTAGCTCGTAAGGAGCTCCAAAGCCTATTACAAGGATTTCAAAAATCCATCGTCAGGTTGACTCGACTGCATTTTTCTTAAATTTAAATTTCCGTCTAGTATGCGTATCTCGGTGTTGGAAGGGATAAGTATATATATCCTTGCAAGAAAAAAACTTTGTAAGATGAAGAAGAGTGCATGTTGCATTATTGATTGTGCATTATTAATATTCGATGGGACTATCAGCAGATTGGAGAACCAGTCCAGGACCCCTCGATTCCGGGAACGCAAACTGCCACGAGCTTGAAATCGTTTAAAGCTCAGGGAGCACGCTTCTGGAACTCCCACGAAGCATCCGAACTTGACCATCAGGATTTATTGCGACGATGTGCAGACATTTGTATTTGACGCTTATCGAACGCGAAAACTGAATTTTCTCGAAGGATCTATGAGCTGCATAAAATTGTGCTAGGCTATGATTATTAGTATTATGATCTGTCAGAATTAAACGTAACAAAAATACCCAAAAAAAAGTAACAAAAAAATATCGCGGGTATCGCGTAAGTATATTGTACGGCGCTGATGGTCTTCTGGCCTCTTCTCGGCCGCGGGGTATAGGACCGATTGCGTCAATTTGTTGGCGTGGCTCGCTCGAATTCACCGACCGGAGTGCTGATGCTTTCGAGCTCCACGAGTCACCGAGTTATTTTGCACCCGCCAGCCGCCCTCTTCAGTACCTGTCGACGTGCTCTCTCGCGAACTCAATCAATCCCAGCCGATCTCGTTGCCTGACTGCTACGACAAATAGCACGTTCCAGTGGTACGACTATTCAGATATTTTTTTCAGCTGCAGCTACATTTTTTTCGTGCTTCGCTTTCCTGCGAAACATCGGAATAAAAGTAAAAAAGAAAAACCAATTAAATTTATTTAAAACGGAAACGTGCAAGTACTGCGTTAAAATGATGGCTTAATATTATACGGTAATGAACTGGAGAGTGTGGAAGAAGGCAAGAATTGGCGAAAGGAGCCGAGGAAGGGGTAAAAGCAATCGTCTGGCGCTCGGCTATCCTCCTCGTCGTCTGCGCCATCGTCGGGGAATCGGGAAAGACGACTGGTGTGGTCCACACGCGGAGATACTTGTTCGTCCTTTGCATAGGTAAAGACAGTGGAAGGGTAAATACGCTGTGTCTGCGAGCGCGGCTTTCGCCTCGGATCCCGAGACCGGGGGGGCTTCGACGAAACTGCGACCTCGGCGCGTTCGACGAGTTATTCCGCCTTGAAACAACAACCGTACGTGACGCTAAGAAAATCGCGCACTTTTTCCTTTCTCTCACTACTTTCTGGAATCTTAAACTCCTGTTCCTTCCTCGCTGTCCTTTTTTTTCAGCTCTCTTCTTGTGCCTTCTTCAAAATGGCAAGTATTGTCTCTCACTTCGTTTTCACGTTTTTTACTTTGCTTTTCATTAGCACACTGGAAAAAGTAATATGCACGAGCAGCGAATACCTGAAGTTAATTATTAGTTTAATCACCTACGTTGCGTATAAGTAATTTAAAAAAAGTATTATTCTCATATTTTTGGTAAAAAGACTAATACCAAATTTTATTCTTAAGTTGTGTTTGTAATGAATCTTAATATTAAAATATTTTTCGACACGCCGTGCGCAAAGCGACGATTTTGCGCACGCTGCTTTAAAATCAGCTTCGTAAAATCGTACTTTACACACGTTGTATCGAAAAATACGGTTCGATACGTGTACGAGGATGTGATTTTAACCTCGTGTGACCTTTTCGCACTCGCTTCGCTCGTGCGCAAACATCACACGAGACTAAAAATCACATTCCCGCACTTGTATCGAAATGTACTAATAAAACATATGAGAAAAAAAATGTTAAAATAATTTTTTTGTAAAATTTCCTAGTTTAAAGTTATTTCATACAAAAAGAAATTTGGGAACATCCTAGATGATGGGATCTTAATGTGGTGATTAAAGGGAAATGATTGGCTAGAATAATCACTCAATGCAATTGATCTAATCAACAAAATTTGACGTGCTACTTGGTGAATTAATTAGTAATTTTATCAACCGACCTATGTGAAGGAATTACAAAAACATTTGCCGCATCAATCATTTTTGCAGTTTGTACAAAGATAAACACTTTTCTCGAAAGCGTTCAAAAGCAAAGACAAAAGGTTTGTCCGCAACAAAGGCGGCAGTGCAATAAAGATGAAAATGAAACAATTTGAGGGAAGAAACATAGGCCATAAAGTAGGCGTCTTTTAAAGACGTCCCGTAGTAGTCGCCATAACTCAGCGTTGTTTCCGAGGCGCTCGCCTAGCCAAAGCCGCGATAAAGATCGGCAACATCTTTCTCCGAGCAATTTCGCGGCGACTCGATGTGCCTCGGACTGTCGCTTGGGCTGACGGGGGCCCTCTCCCCGCGACGGCGGTGGGCCGCTCGCTCCGGAATCCCAGCCACGGAGTAATGGAGCGAGGGTGGCGCTTTGGCACGCGCTGCGCCGGCGGCGGCGTGTAATGCCTACCGGACTTGTCGGGGACTCGGCCGGGGGCTTACGAGCCCTTTCAAGGCTGCGCGCGTGTGCGCGACTGCGATGCGGCTCGTGCGTTCCGCCGAGCTTCCGTGTAGGCAGAGGGATGGCGAGGGGGAGGCCGCTCGTGATTTGCTGATAACGGATTGCCATTGCCGGAGGAATTAACCAGCCTTTCCGCGCGGGAATTGCCCCCCTCTCCCCCCCTCCCTTCGTCAGTCTGTCCCCCGTCCCTCGGCAGGCCGGCGTCCTCCTATTTACGGTGAGCTCGTTCGACAGGAATTTCATATTCAATGCTCCCGGGGAGCCGACGAGACTTTTGCATACCGGTATTGCGATCCGACTACGTGTACAGGATCTCTACTCCGACGTTGCGCGGCGTGCCCTCGCGCTGGGGGAACAACCTCGATCCCATTATTGTGCATATTAATCGCCGAGCTTTTTCGCAAGCCCGATGACGAGGAACTAAACGGCTCATACTTGCTTGAAAGATCATTTGAGGCACTGTAATCTGCGCTATAGCTTCGATTTTCTAAAGAGATTTATTTCCGAAATGTAATTTTAACTTGTCTATTACGTATTACGTCTATTACGTCTATTACGGTCAATTAAGGTAATTATTGTAGTAGAAAAGGTCATTTAGAAAAGTAATCAAAATTAATATACTTTGACATTGTTTTAAAAAGTGACCCTTCCGAATGGTCATTAAGCTTTATTGTTTTACCTGCTCCTTTAAGTCCTTTTTGAAGAACTAATGTACTTATAATTTGAGGTGAAAAGAACTAAACTCTATATAAGAAGCCAGAATGGTAACTTGCAGTCAGTCTACAAGAAACTACCATCTAGTCAAATTTGGACGAGCTTCGAAGAAATATTGCAATACTAACCAAAGATGTATATTGCGGTTTTTATTCTTTCTGCACTATTAGTTTGTGCTCATGGTAATTAAACAATTTAATTTCAAGACTGTTACAAGTTTATATATTTTATTTGTTTTTACGTATTACAAATTATATTGATTTTTAGCAAACACCACACAAAGTATTTTAAAAAGTAAAAACAATGCAAGGATTGTTAACGGAACTAATGTAAAACTTGGGGAGCGACCATTTCAGGTGATATTATTAATGAAAAATTCTAATTAATTTAAATAATGATTGTAAGTTCGAAAATTTTAATTTTTTGTACAGGTTTTTCTTACTATAGATAATCAATATTGTGGAGGGTCTGTTATAAGCAATAATTACGTTCTTACAGCAGCTCATTGCGTGTTTGGGTAAGCATTAATAATTTCTTAAAGTCTATTTTCAAAATGATAAAACATATTTAAAATGCAGAAAACTAAAACATCGATCAAATTTTTTTCCATAGGCGGAAAGCGCAATCGGTTACTGTTTTCGTTGGTGCAGTCGATAGAACAAAATCAGCTATAATTCACAAGGCATCAAAATTGATTGTACATAACAAGTTCGCTTCAACTATGCCTGAAAATGACATTGCTTTAGTAAAGGTATGCGATATCAATTTAAAAATTAAATATTATACACGTCAAATCGTAAAATTATTAATTCATAATGTTTATAGGTTGAATATCCTTTTGTATTTTCGAACACGGTGCGGCCAATTTCATTGATGAGAACACATGATATTATTCCGAACACAAATGCTTGGGTATCCGGATGGGGTAGATTGGGAGGTGTAAGTTAAGCTGTTAAAATACTTTTTATTCCTTACAATTTTACTCTTACAAAACTATTTATATAATTTTTTCATTTACAGCCATATTCAAAACCATCTACGGTATTGAAAATGGCAGAAATCTACGTAGTTGATCAGCAGTACTGCGTTGATGTTATGAGAGAAATAAACATGCCAATTTATCCTAGCAATATTTGCGCTTTTAACCCACTTTCGAGAAGGGGCCATTGCAACGTAAGCATCTTTTAAAATAATTAAGGTTTAACACCTAAATTGATGCTAAATTTTAAAGAGATGTTTTGTTTTTGTTTTAGGGTGATTCCGGTGGCCCATTAACGATAAATGGTGAACTTGCCGGTATAGTATCATGGTCATACAAAGATCCATTCTGCGCCAGCACGAAATATCCCAATGTTTACACAAGAGTATCTTCCTTTATAGGATGGATTGAAAAACATGCTATATAATAAATTCAGCAAAAGTAGAATAAAAAAATTAACAAAATTACTGTAATTTTTTAAACATTCCTTTTATCAAAACAAATTAAAAAACCAAATAAAACATCCGAGCGTTCCTTTTATAAAACAAACTAGAGACCTTGCACCTAACACAATTGATTATACGTGCTTGGAAAGTCGAACGCGAAAGCACAGATGCCACGGTGCATTCCGAGCTTAAAAGCGCGTGTCACGCGTCTCGTCGATGAACCGCCGCTGCGGTATCTCGCGCTCCACCGAAAGAATCCGTGCGCGATAAAAAACGCGTGGAAGGCACGCAGCGGTAAACGTCCTCGGTCGAGCCTCCAAGGTAGAGGGACGGAGAGAGACAGCAGGCGCATCCTCGAGAGCACGACGGCGTCGCGCGCCTCTAAATTTAGAATTCCCGCGGCGTTGGCCGAAGACGCGCGTCTCGCTCCGCAGTCGGAAGTCGCTTGACGGATGGGAGCAATCGAGGGACAGGGGCCCCGTTTAAAAGCCCCGCGCTTTCCTCTAAAATCTCGAATTTGTCCGCTTTGAGGCGCCCGGCGGAGGGGCGCGAGAGCGAGAAACAACCGCGATGAATCCGACTCCCTTTTCGCTGCTCGCTTTGTGCTGCGCGCGCGAGTACGAAAAGCTTTTAGCGTCTCAAAGCCGGCGGGGTTCGTTTCCTATATTTTTAATTCCCGCGCGCGGGCTTTCCGACGCGACCGCGACGGAAATGCCCACCGCGCTCTTTTCAGCTGCGAGATTTAATCCGCGCCTTCCGTCCGCGCAAACTTATTTCGATCAAACACTATCGTTGAAAATACTTTTTTTTTAAAAGAATATTAAATATCTTCAAATTGTTATCGCTAATTTAAATCGTTAAAGTACTGCTACAGTTGCGTACTTTATATCGTCCTTTATAGACCTATCAGATCGTTCATTTATAATGATTTTTTTTCATCTTTGTAGGCTATACAGATATTGTGTTGTTGCCCGTGTGCAGCCATTCGAGTAATATATCTGTTCGATGCAAAAGGTAAAAATTGAAATACATTGTTCGCGCATACCTTTCCACTGACAAAAATCCCTTCCCACGCGTCGAGCACCTCTTATACAAATGCGCCACTACCTTTGTTACATGAAAAAATAAAACGTCTGATATAAAATGCATCATGCGATATCAAGAGTCGATTGGGCTTTTACTTCACGATATCGATAAGGTACTCCAGTGAAAAAGTCCAATTTCTCTTTTGTCCAGAAATTTATGGCAGCACTCCACATATCACGATAAATATCTATTGTAAACATTATTCAGATATGAATATACGGACATTTTATTACGCTTTAAAATCTTAACTCGTGATTTATTATTGTAGAAAATATCATGTTTTAATTTACTCCATTTTTTTATGGATTTTTAATCATAGTTCGACACAGAGTATGCTATGTTGAATATAATTTTAGATAGTTTACTGTAATTAATAAGTGGAAGAGATACATTAAAAACGAGAAGGTGATAAAGGTGCGAGGAAGGGAAAGTCAAGTCGTCGAGTGATCGATGAACTTCTCAATTCGTTTACACGAGCACGCGATCGATCGCACCACTACCTGTTTCCCATTGCTTTGACGAAAATAAACAAATGGCTTGCTATAAAAACGAATCAACTCGAAGAGCAGATTGATTGAATAAGTTTAAAATAAGCGGAAAGTCGCCTCCGCACTCTTAATTATTTTTATTAAAAAAAATCTTGTGAAGTCTGTATTTTTGGGACTGTGTAAACTTGTTGAGATAACAGAAAATAACTTAGAGAGATTAAAAAAATATAGTGACTGTAAACAAATATTTTTTTAACGACTTCGAAATAGCATACCTAAGGAAATATGATTAATTAAAATTTTCTTGAGTTTCATTTCATATGTAATTATAAAAAAAATTCAACTGGATTTATACAAAAAAATTGCAAGATGTTATATATTTACTGTAAATTTGACATCAAGAATGAGAGCGATTCATAATATAGTATGTAAAAAATAAACTCCGCTTGTTAAACTCGATTCCTGATAATTTTATAGATTGCAAAAAAGTCCACGATATGAGTGGCGCTAACCGGATCGAGAGCGATAATTGCGACTAGCCGATGCGATCTCGCATCGGTCCAAGAAGCCAGCAGCGGGTGGTAATTGCGGTACAGGCTCGAGACAGTTAACGCATGACTCCGGTGAATTAATATTTTCCTGGATATCTATTATCGACGATGAAAATTATTATTCAATTTAGTCACGGATAAAAAATTTGAACATCCACATTCTCACTATAGTCCCATTAATATACATGGTAATGAGAAAACAACTTCATTTCACGCTTTTTTCCGCGCTTATTGGCTTCCAATAATTCATTTAATGAATCGGTAGAAAAATAAATATAAAGACATATCGGGCATAAATACGCGGTTTATGTAAATTCTAACGTCACAACTTATTTATTATCTCATGATTCTATATTTGCCACTTTGCGAATGACATCGATAAATTATTCGCATACTTTCTCGTTTTGTTCTTGATACAACACATTTTTTGTAATAACTTTTTACAAATTTTACGATTGCACTAATGATCAAACAAGAATTTCTACTGCATCATTCGTTAACACTCTTTACTACAAAATTAGAACAATACTTAGAATTTTATGAAAGCACAAGGCTCCACTGAATAAACAGCATTTCGTACAAATTGGCGAGCAAGGGGACGGTATACAGTACGGGGTACCGCGCTGGCGCTCATAAAAGCGAATGTCCAAGCCGGCGGAACAATACCGGTTAAGCGCGCGCAGGAGCGCAGGACATTGGTCAGCGGGAATTGCAAGCTCCTCAAGCTCCGGCGCCGCATCGACTTGTGTTTCGGTTTAGTGCAGCGCCGCATTATGGACTGGCGCGCTCGCCAGGTACATGCCCGGCATTCCCCGGCCCGCGCGCCGCCGGCCGCACGTATATACGTACGTACACACCGTGCGGCGATGACAACGCCCGCCGCGAGGCGCACTTCGCTCGGACGGCTCGTAAAGTGACGCGCAGGCTTGGGAAAGACCGGCGCCGCGACGAGCGCAGCCGGAATGAGGAAAGATGCGGGATGATAGAGACGGAAAGACGCTGGAGCGTTCGCCTCTAGTTTTTCCTCGATTTTGACGCACGGACCGATAAGGCTCTTCGAGCTAATAATTCCCTTTTTTTCAGATTTATGTCAATTATTCTCTTTGCTGTGCTTCACGTGGATTCTCCTCGAAGTATATAAGTTGCGTTCTGGGTTCAGCGTTATCGTAGGATGAGTCAAAGTTTTCTTATGGATAACGAGACTTTTTGGTTGAATCGTAATCCAATTTGGGATGGGTTTATAATAATTTAATAAATTTGAGGTGTGAAAATGATAGGCAAAAAATAAAGTTCAGTAACTTTCTCGGAAAGTATTTAGAATAATATAAAGAACCTGCGTTGTTATGTTAGTCATTACCGGTACAGATTAGTTATCTATATTGCTCGGATGACATTGTGAAATCATCGTATTTTATACAACATATATGTTTTTCTCTGAAATGCTCAAAAATTTTTTTTTCGTCGCATCAGTGACGAGGAAAGACTGGATGACAAACGACCGGAAAAATTTTAAAGCAGTAGAAGCGGTCGGTTCAGTCTGGTTTGTGATATTTAAGATGTAACACTACTTTTTTAGTCTTCTTATAGTACGAAAGAAATAAAAGTTTTTTTCTTTAATTGTGCTAGTTTCTACAAATACAGTTTTGTCAGCTACGTAAACCATGATGTTAAGGTAAGAGTAACTATCAATTAAGTGATAACATTGTCGGCATATGCAGTATTCTCGAATCTCATTAACGGGATGTAAAATCTTTTGCTAGAAATCTACCTTACCGGCATGGACATTTTCTTTATTTTTTAAAAACTAAAAAAAATTTTAAAAAAATCTCAACGTACTGCCGGTAAATAATTCCATTCATAGCTGCAAGCGAAAAATTCCTGCTTAGAATTATTATAAATGGAATGACTAGAAATTGAAATCGGAGATTCTTCAAATCATCACTGAGGACAGTACGGTACGTTGCACTTTTTTTTTTTAAAAAAAACTGCTTTCGTTTCTAAAAAACATAGAAAATGTAGATGCGGGAAGACAGATTTCTAACCATGAGTTTTACATTCGTTTAAGTTAATTAAAAAATCTTGTTTAAATCATTGCAAAAATTGTCTATCTTTTGATTGATCGCGTTGAAGTACCTTAATACACTACCCCACCGGTTGAGAAGCATATCGAACGCCGCAGGACGATCGTAGCGGTTCCACTGTCGCGTGTATTGTTCGACAGTTATGTAAGGATAGAGCTTACAGCATTCGCGTCGTCGCGCCCGGCAAGATTAGCTTTTATTGCCCTAGGAAGAAAGAGAGGGTCGAGGCGAATCGAATGTCCTCCGTTGGAGCTGTTCGTCGGCGGGCTGCACTCGTACGAGGTGCGGCAGTAAGCGCCAGGGATCGTAGCGATTTCGACGCTGTCCCCGCGCCTCCCCCCGTTTCTGGTACCCCGTGGCACTTGCCCGTTCGTTCTGTCGGGTGGCGACGAGGACGATTTGGCGACTGAAGCGCGCGCGAGGACGGCGACGACGTTATTCGCCCGCTTCGTTACGGCCCGCGACTCCCATTTGCCGTAAAACCGCGACAAGCTCCAGGGGAGATAAGGTTGATAGTTGCGCCGCGTCCTTGCCGGGCATTATTAGCCAGGACCACAGCGAGAGGATCCATTTCAGAATTCGTTCCGCTGTAGTATGGGTCGATGGACTGTTAGTATCGCATCGCATTCTTTCTGTGAATGTAGTAATTTGCTATTAGATACTGTAACTATAATTAACTCTTTTCAGTGTGTTATCCAAATTATTGATCAACTGAAAGATGTCTGGTGTTGTGAAAAGAATCTCGAACTTCTCAGTGATTTTTTTAGTAGTACCCAAACTCTGAATCGGGGAATTTGTTGAAATTACAGAAGATATTTTCTTGTAGTTAAAAATTAATCAAGCTACAATTTTAGATAGTTTTGATCGTTAGAGCCTTCTTCATCTGATCAACTTGATTAAAAATAACACTGACTCTAATCTCCTTAATTTAATATGTATTTTTAAAATTAACTCTATATTTCCTAATAAAGACCTGATAAAACATTTAAAATAAATCCACGATCTGAAGCTGCGGTGCGCTCCTAAGATTAAAACGAAGAAAAAAAATGATTCCGCTGACCTAAATGTGGAGATTAAAAAAGCATTACAGCGGAGGGAGGGACGTTAATAAGAGACAGTAAGTCATCGAGCAAGCGGAGCGACTGAATTTATTCATAAGCGTCTATCAGATCCTCAAGTTGGCCGTCAAGTTCGTTTGGTCGCGCGATTTCTCAGGCTTTTCCCTAAAGCAAATACGGAAAGGCTCGTGCCAGCACGTCCGAGCGTATATATCTGCGCGCTCCTTCCTCTCCCTCTCTCCGGTTCTCCTCCTGTCGGGGCATATCTTTTACTTCCGCACTCCTCTTTCTTCCCGGGGCTGTTCGCCTCGCTCTATTCTATTCCACGCGTACGCGCGGAACGGCCCTTGGGCCGCCGCCGCCGCTGCACAGTCGCGCACGTGCGCTCGTTTAACATCGGGATGAGCGCAGGGGCGGGCGAGCGGGACGAAGCATAAAGCGAGAAATTGAGACTCTCTCTCTCTCTCTCTCTCTCTATACGTGTGAGAGATAGGTAGATCTAGAAAGAGAGATAGTTGATGATAAAGCGACCCCGGAGGTGGAAATATATATATAAGTACCGTGAAAAATAATCTCATGAAAGGTCGAAAAGGTAAAGGAGAGGGTATTCATAGCGAAATATTAGAGAATTTAGTACCTGTTAAAGATAGTTTTCTCAATTTAACGCGAGATCTCTTAAACTGACAAAATGACACTATTTTTTAGACCTTGTAAATGTATGCATTGAACAAGCATATTTCGCAACTAGCGTCCAAAGTAGGTCTTCTCGCACGAGTCGTGTTTGCCTTGAGCTTATACAAAAAAGACGAGTAAGAGAACTATTTGCACACTATTATAGTTACTTGAGTTATTTTTGAACATGTATGGGCAAAGTTAAATAAAATAAAATAGAATTATAACTTAAATACCGGATAAAACGATATATTGATCGATCGTGCGCAAAGCACACTCTGCTTTACACTCTGAATCAGTAAATAAACAAGTGCTGCAGTTTGCTTTTCGAATAAAGAATTTATTACGTTATATCCGCTAAACTTAAAGAGCTTGCATCTTATGCTTTATACCCTGATGACAATCACAAAAGTAGTGTTTTACGCCCGAAGCGTTAAACAATTAGTTTAAATAAATTCAATAATTCAGTGCAGCTCACACCTCCGTAATTAAAAAAAGCGAGAGCCTAATTAAAGTAGGACGCGGATAAAAGCGTGGGGTGCGAAGGTTTTTTCTACTCACCTCCGGAAAGCGTCGGGACCCGGCGGATAATCTACGCAGTTAACGCGGGCCGCTCGCAGATCGAAAGGCGAGATAGGCGCGGGATGAGATTGAAAGGCCGCTTTGTTTCCAGCCACCTCAGGAGCGCGCGAGCCCCGGCGCTTTTTTGCCCCGCGTCGCCGGGGCTTTCCTCGGCGCGGGCGAGACCTCCACCGGCGGAAATGATCCCCGCCCCGCCGCGGGCGAAACGCGAGCGCTCGTGCGCTTTGAAATTAGATTCACAGTGCGCCTATTTGTTTGCGGAATTTGCCGGGAGCTCTGTAGCGCTCGGCTGCATGAAATTATTTTTAAACGCTTTTTTTTTTAAACAAGAAATTTATTGCGTTTTCCTTTGATTTAAAAAATGCGGTGAATTTTCTAAGCACAATAGTAATGCCAATTTATTTAATAAAGTAAATGAAACAATAATTCGAATAACTCAGTTTTAATCATTCAGTTCTGCACTTTACAAATTGTTGAATAACGAATGAAAAAGTAAAGAAAGTAACTTGAATTAAAAATACCGCCTCTTTATTTATTAAATTCAGCGGCGTCTAAAGTTTCAAAGCTGCGCAATGGGTGGGCTGAAGCGCGCATTTTATTTGAAAGGGAAGGAACTTGTTGATTTAGGTACAAGATCGTAGCCGTATACGCACCCGCCCGAAATTCTCCTTTTTTTCTACTCCGTCTTTTTTTTTGAGCTGACGAGCGATTGTCAGCCGCGGCGCGCTCTCGAGAGTCGCCGGTGTTGACGTTGGAAACCGACACTTTCTTGGCTTGCCTTTGGTGAACGGTCTTTAATTAACTGTCTCTTTTTACCGCGGAGAAAAAACCCGGTACCTACTGAGTGCCGAATGAAAAAAAAAGCAGAAGCTTTGGAAAAATGTACGTCTTGTAAATACAGGGGTGGACTTTTTTATCGTGCTCACCCGGGACCATAACTTAATTCGCTTTCTCGGCACATCCGGTGTTTCTGTTGATTTTTCCAAATTAATAGATTTTTACAAACAGGATTATAGACTTCCTTTATAGAATACAAGTTGAAACAAAGGACTTCTGAGAAGACTAATTATTTTTTTTCTGCATAGTATTAATACATCGGAAAAAAAGGTCAATTATCCATTTTCCTTACTAGAGAATAGAAACACTACTAATAAAGTAATTAAAATTTATGATATCAAAATTGTCTTTGTTAGAACTTTTTTTGTTTCTCTAAATATTATAAGATTCTGATGTAGTACCATATCAAGCCCTTAGGATGGTAACGGTATGTAACGGTGCTCTGGCAAAGTCTTGATGTTCCGAGATATAATCTAGCAAAATATCAGGGTCTGATATACGGAGATAGCTGACCATAAATCAATAATAAATTAAGTAGATATATTATTCAAAAAATTATAAAATATTACGTACTCGCAGTTACAGTTTAATGAATGATTTTTTTGCACATTTACTTTCGTTGCCAGTGTGATAATTACAAATTTAACATATTTACGAAAAATAACAAATTCGTAAAAAGTTTAGTCTATTTTGAAAGAAGCGTAAAAAAGGTACAATCTAAAAATACAAGTAGAGCCCTAATCTTTTTCGGAAAATCCCACGATTCCGGTGGAAAGCTCATTAGAATTTTCCGGTCAGGTGCCTTCCAAATCAATCCTCCAGCTTTTTTTACCGCGGTGGCTTTTTGTCACGCGCCGAGAAAACACAGCCGAAGGTCGGCCGGGCGTGTTTAACCATGCGCCCATGGGCAGACGCGTCTGGCGCTCCCTTCCCGGGATGAGAGCGCGTGACAGGCGCGCGACGCTCCTCGGGCCGATCGCGCCGCGCCAATCGCACGCGCCGCAACGACACGCGCACCTGCTTTACTAACGCGCCCTACGCGCTACGGATTCCGTTGATTAAATGCACGCCCCCGTTAAACTGTAATAACCCATTTGGATTGATGCCGCGAGTTGCTTCAATTTTCCACTGTCCGCATAAATTTTCTAATTAAATCTGGCTTTGATTTAATGCAATATTTATTCGACGAAACTAATAATGTGCAACTACTTTAAGGTAGTACACCGACTGGTAGTGGTGCTCAATTTCATCAAATCGCGTTTTTGTTAATTATTATAAAAGTTATTAAATGTACAACGACAAAGCTAAAGTATGAATAAAAAGTGCACAAAAAATAAAAATATCCTAGGCGAATAACGTTAAAAGCTCACAAAGTTAAAAAGAACGTCGAAAGAGTCCTCAAAATATGTTGTACACGATTTTCTGTATTATTCTGCAACTTGTATTAGTTTTTAAAAATATCTAAATTAAATTCTTGTCAGTATTTTATAAAAAGCTTTGTAAAGGATCAGCATTGTATGATAAATGTCAATATATTGTAAATGATAAAAACCGAAACTTTTGAGGTAGATTGCTTATTTTTTATGCCCATGGGGCTATTAATATTTTTACTATAATAAAATATCGAAAATAAACAAAATTTTAAGAAAATCCAAATAAGATGTAAAAAATCGGTACCTTAACTTGTTTTACTTGCTAAATTGGTGTAGGAGAGACATTACATGTAACTAGAAAATTTCTTTTGTTACCAAACGCGGGGCAATGATTTACGGAAATGTCCAATTAAAGGAAAGATTTAATTGCGGGATGAAAGAGAGCAATAGGGAGCAATAGGGTCCAGTGCAATATCGCGCTAAGCTAATATTGTCATCGTTTCACGGGCGAGTTAACTAGATCGACGCGATGCACCGGCGTCGCGCCACCCCCATGTCAACAAGAGGCTAAAAGGCCGGGCTCCTCCTGCGCTTACACACACGCACAGATCGTTAAAAGTGTTTACGCCCGCGTCCACGATTGCGACTCGCAGTCGCTGGCCGCGTGGCGTCACGTTCTCGTGGACGACGGCCAAGCGGGCATCGCCGCTCCCGGGACGAATTGGACGAGGACTGCGCGAAATTTACCCTCCCCCGGCTTATTTTGCGGCCGAAAAGTCAGCCATTAGGCTCCAGAGCACGTTTGAGGAGAACGGAGGGGCAGCCACGTCGCCGCTCGGAATCAGCGGAGATTCACCTCTCTCTCTCTCTCTCTCTCTCGCTTCCTCTCTCAGCCGTTTTCTCAAACAACTAAGTCACACCTTTTGCGCGAGGGGACACCATTTCTTCGTTTCGTCGCCGTCTCTTTTGCTCTTCCCGCTCGGTTCACTTTCTTGGTTGCTTCAAAAAACGTGCTCTGGGTGACAATCCCTTACAGAGGACAGGTCGAACACGAAATGGTATATCAGGGCGGATCCGTGGAAATTGGCTTGATCTATGATTAGAACATTTTGCCGAGGTAGCTGGTCTTTTTGTTTAGGGTAGGTGGACGGTTAGTTCAAGGAAATTAAATAATATCATATGTTTATTGAAAAAAATAACAGGTAATTAAAAAAGTTCGAAACAAACATTTCAAAACTATGTTTTGTGTCTAATTAATAAATGTTTTTCACTTTTACCCGTGGAAATAGCTTATCTATGACTAATGTTTCCGTTGGTTTCATTAGTTGACGCGCGTACGCAATTATAAACTGTTTTAATTTTACTGTTTCAAATATTACTATCCACTAATAATTTGCATACATTATTAACCATACATTATGTAACCAGATTAATGAAGTTAAAGAAAGTTAAGAATACAGAGAAAAAGTGATACTCCCCGACATAATAGGCTTTATTAACATCGCGACGAAGTTTTAATTAAATTTAAAGTTACATTCGCGAAATTCACACAGCCACCGCTCCATAATAGCCGTCGCAATGAAAGACGGTAGGGATATGTAAGTTTAAAGAAGTTGGTAGCGATAGCCGGAGAAATGAAATATATACGTTCGGATTTTCGGGGAAGAGCCAAACCGAGAGGCGGAGAGCTCTTGGAGCGGAAGGGCAGGGGGTATATGAATTCGCTTTGACTTTTGGCAGCAGGTGCGTCGGACTCGGCGGGCAGCCCTCGGTCCGATGCCCGGCCGGCCGGTAGCCGGTGCAACGACGTGCAGACACACAGAGTGCGTATATTTCAAGCGGCGACTGCCGGCCCGCGGAGCTTGGACCGGCGCCCGCTCGCTCGGCCGTCCGGCAGAGCGGCGAGCGCAGCGCACCGCGTCGCCGTAGGGGCCGTACGTACAGGCCGCTGACGCTCATCATTTTAATACGCGTCTCTTTCAGCGCGTCCGCCGATTCCTTGGCACGGCCGAGCAAACGCCGGCTGCCCGGCGATTTATCCCCGAGCCGCTGCCAATTAAAGTACTGCGCCAAAATCTTCACTCTCTCGCTCCCTTTGCGAGCTCCTTTTTAACCCTTCACCTTTGCTCCGAGCGACGGGGAGATATATGAGAGCACTTCCTTTTCTGCACCGTCTATCTGCCCCGGCTGTTTACTTTTTGAGAAAATGGCAATAAATTTACTTAAAAGTAGCTTTAAATTTACGATCAAAACTCTACGGTGTAGTTCGAATTAATTAGAAATTTTCTGGACTCAGTGACATTTGGGAAATTAAATTTAAAAAGTTTAATTTTTTTAAGTTGCGCGGACTGTTGAAACGAAATTATTTTAAAATTTAACAGATTTTCAAAAAAAGGGGGTGAAAAACGAAAGTCAAATACAAAAGTTATATTGCACCGAGTTGAAGTGGGCAGGCGGAGAGAACACCAGATAGTCCGAAAAATCCCGGAGCGTTGCGTAACTTAGGTACGTAAAAGTTACAAATGGGCAATAAGTAGATTGGATTCGCGTGGTCGAAGCGGGCGAGAGGAAAAAGACGAGAGGCCCTGCACGGATGCTTGCCAAATATGTACCAAATATGTGTACACAGCTTAAAAAGATCACGATGAACGTGGAGTGCGAACCCCGCAAGCCGCCGCCGCGGCTTCTTTTCGCGTCGGATGTGCGCGCTGCTACATGTGCATGAGATGAGCTCGCGGCTGGATCTAACCCAAACCTTTCCCCCCGTAGCTTCGAAAAAGTCCGAAAAAATTTTAGAAGAGAAAAATAATGCGAGCCACGTCTGAAGCAATGGATGATGGACGAGTCGATTTGTGCTACTCGAGGAAATGTAAAAATGAAAAATTAGAAAGTTAATTACGTAAATTAACATGGCTTACTCAAGATGTTAAGAAGATTTTCTAAACTAAATTCTAAAATTTATTTCGCATAAAAAAAGTATTCTAGATTAAAATGATCAGCATTTGAAAACTCATATTGCCAATTATATACAGCTTTTTCCTGTAATAAATAGATTTTCTAACTTCATTAGCGGAGTATCCGGCCCAGGGAGATAATGTAATATCGCGGGGCAAAAGGAAAGCGGCAATAACTGCGCAACACTAAGTTTTCGCCCGTACAAAGTGCACGGTAAAGAAAGCCGTAGCGAAAAACTTTAATAATACGCCGGGGCAAAAACGCACTCCTGAATACTCCCCCTCTCAATCTCGCTCTCGCTCGCACTCCTCGTAAGAGCAGAAAAAGTCGGCGAACCGACGACGCATGCACATACAGGCAGATAAGCGCAGTGAAAAGGGGCTTATCCCCAGCGCGGAGAGTTGGTTTATATGCGCGCGCGACCGTCGGCGGTTGCGACGCATTCTGGCCCTCACTTCATACTCACCCTTCTCTCCTACTCCCGTCTTTCGCGGATAGCTTAGGATGTACCTGCGATGTAAAGTGGCAATGCCGCCGCTCGTCTGCTACGCAATACGGCGCGATATTATGCTTTTACTGGCTGCGCCGAGTTTGTAGACTGTGCGCCTCTCTATATCTCCTGGGCTAGTGCTCGACTGGACAAATGAAGACAGGCGCGAATCTATGCGCGAGCTTATCTCTTATTTCCTTATTTCTGACATTATATTTATCTCACATTTCAGTTCTTTCTTTTTAAATTAAATTGAAAATTTTAAACAAATTAATTTTACTCGGCAAGTTGAAATAAACGTTTTATCTGTCAAATCAGAAACATTTGTACGATGGCATTGGCAGAGAAAATTGAGCTAAAGTGAGTTTGTCTAGAAATAGGAGTTATTTTGCCAAAAGCACAAGCACAGCGGCGGAGAAGTGATCCAATCCGATGGAGCTACTTTGAATGCCAGTTTCCTTTATCTAACATCTGCTCTTCCCCGTAATTTTCCATTACTCATAGTACTGTTTATTCGGCATTCTCTATTCTGCAAACACGCTCACCGCGTCCTTTTGTCTTGGCGACTTTATACGCTGCGCCGCATCTCAGAATTCTGTACTCCATCTTACTCTATCCTTTCTATCTTTATCGTCTATCAAAGCACGAACTCTAAAGCGAGTCAATCTTTTCTCTTAAATCCTGCTGACACCAGGATTGTAAATGCACCGTTTCAATGTCCACTTGTTCTAAAGCACTTTTACTCCTGATGAGTTGCGATTTCTTCTGGCTACATGCTCGGTACTTGCTATTATGTTTTTGAGAGTTAACACACATCTAAAATATATTAAACAAGAAAAATATTAAAAGTACAAAAATATTTTAATGTATTCTTATAGTATTTTACTTTTTTAATTTAAAAAGTTTTTTATCTAATATAATTACTACGATTTTTTGATAATATATGGTGCAAATTAAGAATTGTATCTGCCAACTAACATTTGAGATATTACGTTTAAATGAATCCCTGCGAGTATTTCCGGTACAATATGGAGATAGGTAAATGAATGAAATGATATATTATCAATTACACAAAACTAATTTTAAAAACTTCTGGAGCAGATAATTAATAAAAACTGTTATTTTTAAATGACGTAAATATTGTTCTTAATAAGAAAAAGTTAATTAATTAAACTAAATTGTAATAATTTTTCAAATTCCATAAATTAAATTAATCAAACATTAGATCATTAATAATAGTATCCGGCATGCCTCATTAATTTACTATCATCTAATTAAAATTGATCTGAAAGTTAGATAATATATATCGCTATATAAAAGAGAAATACTTTATTTTTGTTCATTCATGTATTCTGCTTTAATATAAAAACGTAAAAACGTAGAGATGACAAGTTCGGTATTGTCGTAAGTACAAGTTTTTTTAAATACCGCATTAGTTTAAAAATTTGCCTCCCAAATTCAAAATATAATAGTTAAATTAGAAATATTGCTAATATATTATTTCTACACAATAATTACAATATAAATTTCAATAATTTTGAATTAATAATATTGTTTTAGACTTTTTATCCTCGTTAATATAGCTAGTTTACTAGCTTCACCTATCAATGATGGTGATAGTATATTTTCACTGGGTGCAAGAAAAATTCATCATCGGAGATCAATTAATGACAATAGAGTAGATATTTCAAAAGAAGGTATTAAAATATAGTTTATTAACAGCTCATTTTTTTAAGCATGAATATTATTTATACAAAATTTATTATTTCCAGATGCCTCAGGAATCCGCTGCTCGGATTTCTTTTCTACCACCTGCAGTAAAAGAGACGTTGGAGTTATGAACTATTCTGATTTGAAAAAAAGCATTAATGAACAAATTGAATTATTTATGAAACCTTTGAACTGTACTTATTGTTTTCTTCTAAATATTTCATCTATTTCAATTTGATATATTTTTTTAAACTTTGATTTAAATTTTTTAGTTTTACTTAATGAGTACGATGGCAAGGGTAGAAAAGATTTGGGTTCCCTTAAAATAGAACGACAATTATATCACAGTTGTATGAACCTTGGTATGTAGATTATTTTATTGATATTGATTTTAATAAATAATGATATTAATTACAAATTTTTGGATAAAAGGCGAAATAGGTGCCACAGATATTTCTAAATCAATAACCGAAAAAGATGATAACTTTAATGAAAATCAGAATAATGAAGACAACAATGAAGGTGACCATCATTATATTGATCGAGAAGGGGACGATAACAATACTGACGTTAGTCTAGAAGAAGATATAAAAAAATTATCAGAAGAAATAAAGAGGACTATTTTTGGTTTAGTTAAAGATTTAGAAACACAAGAAGATTACGAAAATAAAGTAGTTTTAGGAGAACTAGCAGAAGATGAAATTGAACCAGAAATTAATGTAAAAACTAATCATGCAATCATAAAAGATAGGTTCGATAATATTTTTAGTGTATTCGATAAAAATATTCGCACTCGTTTTAACGAAAGCTTAACGTGGCAAGAGTTAGATGAACATTTAGATCACTATGGATTTGGACGTACCTTTTTTAATATTCGAGTAGCAACAAATCCTACGAATCCAAAGCAAAATATTATTGTTGTGAGTATCAATACACTTATCATTAAAAATAATTAAAAACAATCTTTTTTTAAATAATACAAATATATTTTGTGACGTTAAAAATGTCTGATTGCAGTTAGAACCTCCTTTTATCGAAGAGTGGAATTCAAAGAAACTCAATGACATAATGTTAAGTATATTCATCGATGTTCAAAAAGAAATTTATAAATCGTGTAATTTTGAACCCGTAGAAGAAGAAGTTGAAAAAAAAGAACCAGAAGATTCTGAAGCTGCATTTATTGAATCGGATGAATCACAGAAGAATGAAGAAGATAATAAAGACAATGAAAAGGAGATGCCTGAAATATGTCAAATGTTGTCAGGTACAACGGAAGAAAATCTTGAAGAAGAGATAGTGCTTCAGCGAAATCGGGAAATTATAGATTTCTACAATAGTGTACTGAAGGTATTTAAAAATATTGAAAACAAAAAACTATTATACACAGCTATATACTAACTTCAAAATCTCTGTGTTATAGTATATATTTGATCCAATTGAAGTGACAGTTACAGAATCATCTTATAAATTAGCTCCGTTGAATCGTTTAAATTCGATTTTAGGATATGCTAATAACAAGGCAGAAACAAAGGTAGGGTTCTATTTTAATAAAACAGATTATATGAACAGTATTGTTTAATGTCTTAAAACAAATATAATTTTGCTGTGTTTTTTACTCAGATAGATTGGTCGCAGATTATAATTGAAAAATTCAAACAATTAAACATTTCTCTTGTCGATGATGAAATTATTCTTATTAGAAATCAACCCTACTTCAAAAATTTGAAAGATGTCTTATCAGAATCTGATGATGAGTTGATAGGTATTCTATTCACAAAATCTATACATGAAAAAATTTTGCAAAAAAAAATGATTATAAATATGTCCAATTAAAATATTATTTTATTATTTCAGTTCATGCTATACGTTCTAAATTTATTGCTGAAAATATAAGATACCATGATTGGAAGAAAGCTTACTCATTAAATCCTGTAGAAAAGTATGAATCTTTTAAACGTTCTATTTAGTAATATGAAATTTATTATTATTATGGTTATTTATTTTTTAGATCGTCATTCTGTACAAAACAAACAAAACTGTATGGAATATCAAACATAATGTTGTACATCTTTCAAGAAGATTACTTGGTAATAATTTAAAAGTTTGAATTGTGTTAAGTAATTTCTTTATCTTACCAGACATTTATGTTTTCAGAACTCAGAAACTTTTACAGCAGAAACAATTCTCCATAATTTAATCGATGTTATCCATCACAATATTTCAAAAACAGAAGACATACCAACAATTCAGAAAGTTCAATTCAAATCCGAATTAAAGGCAATTACTAGACACATATTCCGCGATTTGAATAAAACCTCAATTTCTAACTTCTACGGAGACGTAAGTAATTTACAACTACTTCCGATTGAAATAATATGTAATAACTACAATTAAAATTGTTGCAGTTCAAACTTTCAGAAAATTATTTCATAGATATTATCAATTACAATCATATGCTGAAAACCAATAATTTGCAAGCACTAAAACTGCCATCATTGTAAGTTTTCTAAAAAGTAAAGTTTATTATTAAGCAATAAATATCTTTATTTTTTTATTTTGATTTGTTCGCAGGGGATATGAAAATGTACCTTTTAGCATTAACGAGATGGATAATCCTCGAAATCGTTTCAGTGAGAAACTCAAATGCCAATATTAATTTCTTGTTTATTTGTTAACCGAATCCTAGAACTAATTAATAATTATATATAAATTAATTTTATGTAATTGCTCCGTTTTTATTTTTAGTACTGCACGCAATATCGGACTTCGCTGCGGTCCGTAAAGCGATTCCACAAACCTCGACAGAAAAGTAATTATCAAATTGATAACAATTGCTTTAAATATTTTTATAATTAAGATATATTTATTTTATCTTTTATTTTACAGAGAACTTTACTACGCAACTTACGGAGTTAATATGGCAAGCTTCTTGTATTCATTGTTGAGGGAAGAAAAATTCGGATTTGGTAATAACCTACTTTAAACTTATTATATACTTTTATTATTTATTTTAATTTCCAATTCTTTTTAATGCAGTGGATATGTCTGATAATGAGGACATTGAATGGCTACTTCCACGAGTTTCTTACCCTCCAGAAACAATCAAATGTTTCATAACTGAGAACGTAATAGAGTTCGGGGTAAGTAAATCTCCGGTTTAAATGTTTAAATAAACTATATCGTTTCAATAGATTTGAACTGCTGACTAAAGATCTTTATCTTTTTAGTACAATTTAGCGTATGCAACCATCACTGATATATACGGTGTACGCTTTGCTCATGCAGCTTTACTTAAGGATCCAGAATCGCATTTAGATTCTAGCAAGAAATTCTTAAAGGCATACGCAGAGGTGAGTTTTATTAAACAGTGTATGAATGTATAAATAATCATTACACAACTTCAATAATATAATGACTTGCAGACCCAGTGCAGTAATAAAAGTACACGTAATAAAAGGAAAGTTAAGAAAGTATTATCACAAATTCTAGAATTGCCAGCAATATTTTCCTGCAAAGTTAATGAAAATAAAATTTGTGATAAACCTGCTTTCCGCCTGTAAAATTAATTGAACTAATAATTTATCTGATTTTTTTTACGCGGGTGAGTAATTTATTTGTTTTATTAATAAAGTGATTTAAATTATTTGTTAAGTATCGTGTCACTGAAGCAAGAATAAATATATATACTGTAGATATTTACGTAGATTGCTGTATAAAAAAATACTTTTATATATCTAAAATATTCTTGTTAATAAATTATTTCTAAACGAATACCAATCATGTTTGTATTATTTTAATTAAATAAAAGAGAAATCGTGTTACTGGCTGACGAGATGTCGATCGCCACTACTGAAAAGCTCGTAATTTGTCAGTACTGACAAGGAGATGGGAAAAATTTAGAGAGAAAATCCTTGTCAATGATATCACTTATAGGCTTCGCTTAGTAATTTGAAGACTGCAGGACAAAGTTCACGCGTTGACTGATATGCGACGTTATTAGGCGTAACATGTGGCGACCGGTCGGAGCCTGCTGCTGACGACATATTGAAGTATCTCCGTTCAAACTATATTGAACTGCCAAATTTCGTAACTGTGCAACTTGCAACTAGAGGAAAAGGGGAGACATCTTTTACTTCCCTTCGTGTACGATCGACTTCTTATTTTTGACATGCGATAAAGTGACTCTGATCCTTTCAACAATATAAATATCTTTGAATCTGAATGATATTAAAAACGATGAGTTTATTTACGAAGTTGGAACATTAGTTAACTTATTTGATTACAAAAAAGATAATAGTGAACATAAAATACTGAGTTACTGAAGAAGACGATCGAGCCACATAATACGACCCTTCGGCCTAGTTTCGAAGAGCAGTGCTCGCGTAACAGCAGGCGCGTCCATTTACCTCAGCAGAGGCCGTAAAATCTGCCTCAGTTGCTTGTACGTGTGTCCAGGCTCGTATACAGGTCGAATTCAAAGGCCGGCATACCTATGGACGCGTAATATCGGAGACCGTCTGGAGAAATATATTCGCAGGATGCTTAAAATTTCGCATACACCGGCGGCACTCGCGCCCCCCTGCAAACTCGACTTCTTTTGAGGATGTGCACCGGGCGTATAACTAAATGGCAACATCCGATCGGGAAAAGCTCCAAGGCTCGCACGGCTGACCTACATCCGGTTCTTGTAGCTTCGTATCCGGTTTTACGCGCCAGCTTGTCGTTGCGAACGCCGTAAACCCTCGCGTTACGATTCCACCGCTGTAAGGGCTGAAGAGGTTTCACTTTGAATTACTCCCTTAAGGAAAACGAATGTTAAATAACAACACTATTTTCGTATATCCCTTTTAAGCAAAAGTTTCTTTGTCAATCGGATAAAAATACGGTGCTGCACGTAGCAAATAAAAAGAGATTTTTGAAAACAGAAAAATGGATCCCTTTCTCTGTGTCTAAGTATAAAAGTGAAAGAGTAAATTTACCGTACGAAGCGGCGATATTTTTCTAGCAATCGTAAACAACAATATGTACATAGCAAATACCTCTTGGCTCGGCGAAGAAAAGTGCAATATTCGGTGCTGAAATGCAGCGCGCAATAATGCTTAGTAAATACACTGGGGTGAATCGAGATGTACTCGAGTGAAGAAAAAAAAGGGAGTACGCGAAATGACAAATATAATCAAAGAAGTTTGAAATGAAAAATAACGGAAACGAGAAGGCATTTGGGGATCTGGGTCGAGCGCCTGCTCGTACTGAACCGAAACGTACATAAGGAAGATATCCCGGATGAAATTGGAAGAGAAGTATTATTCGGCTTTACCCGTAGCGCCGATAGATAAGTTCGATTTCTAGGTAAATGAAATCTGCCCGGTGGAAGGAAACGTTGCAGTCGCATAATGCAACGCGGAAATGGGAAATAAATGCGTCTCAAAGGAGACGGGAATTAGGTCGAGGTACGGGAAGGGGTGGGGGCGTAGGGAGGCCCACCTCTGGCTCGCTTATTCGGTAAAAGAAATTTAAGGAATCCACCCTTTATCCGCTTTTATCACTTTTATCACTCCGAGCGGGGCTGATAGAAATTTGACGACTGGAAGGAAGCCAGGTGAACGTTCCGAGCCCCGACCCAATCGCTTTTATTCGGCTGCATCGCGCGGACTTGCTCTAACGTAATTTCTACTTTTTTCAACTTCAAGCAAGCCAATCGAAGCAAATACTAAACTCAAAAGTAAATATATTCCCTGCAACTGATTGAAATTGAATTTCCTTTGCTACGCTAACTTTTACAAAATTTATTTAAAATTCAAGCATAATGATTAATAATACCTATCGATTACTAAAAAGTTCTGTTAACGATTTATTGTTTTATTGATGTGTTCCAACTTTAGTTTTCGTTGATTTAATAAAATAAAAATAAAAGTAAATATAAAATGCATTTTAATTTTTTTCATGTTTCTTATAAGTATAAGCATATGTCTATTCACTTTCGGCGTACTGATGATTATACATTACTTAAAATGTTACGCCATATTTCACGCATAAGAAGCACATATTCAAAATTCATTAGCTGCATCAACGCTGCATGATCGATTCCGTCATATTTCTGCGTCCGCCCGCGCGCAGCTTTCGAACTTTACGAGCACTATATCAAAGCCCGGCTGAATGGTGAGGAATCGCGACGAAATTCAAGCTCCGTAAAATCCGACGTGCGGCCCCGGCGAAGCGCGACGTAATAATTTTTATCTAACGATATTCAACGAGGCGTTCGTACAATGCACCGAAGAATTTCCATCGGAATTTAAACGCCACATGGAGAGCCCGCACCGGGTCCCGGATAGTCGTATATACACACTTAGTATCTACCTGCTGGCGCGGGAGGGCGCGCTACTTCCGCCGTCGCCATAATAATAAGCTTGTTATATTCGCGAGAGGGGAATAATCTTCGCTGCACTTTGCTCCGCTCGAGTGGCGCTGCATTTAAATATGAATGGCGGGCCACCTAGTCGCGGGCCCGGCGTTCTTTCCTGCGGCCTCGCGCGCGTCTATAGCTCATTTGAACGAGAGCCATTACTCTAGATTATCCGGTAAATAGCTACGAATTTATGCTCTCGTCATGCGTAAACTCAGCGCGCGGACGGGAAAGCGCCCCTTCTTCGCTGATGCAGCCACGAGCGCGACTGACCTTAATTTTCTTTTATTATCATGCTAAATTTATTTATTTATGAAATGCCCGCGTTTCTGACGCTGTTAAAACGACGACGCGGACGCAATGAATTCCATTATGAAGGAACAGTTGGGGCCTGAAATTTTCGTCGATGGGTGTTTCATATTATGAGTGGAAACTAGCTTTTTATTTTCTTTATCTTCTCAAATATTAGTAGATAATTAAGGATCTTACAACAAAGTAATGATAAATTAAAAAGAGATTTATGAGACACAATTAAGCAACCGTAATTACGTAAGCAGTCGATAGAAAAATTCTCTTTTAAATAATTCTTCAATTTTTAGTGTAGAAACTTTTTGAAGCAACTATATTATCCAAAGAATGAGTGAAATAACATGAACTGCAGAAAAATGAAAAAAGAAAACAAACAGCGAAGAAGGAAGTAATAAAGAAAAGAGTAAACCCTCCCCCCGCACGTGCAATTAAACGAAGCACTTTTCGCACCCGAGAAACGGTTAAATGACTCTAAAGCGCAGAGAAAGCGTTAAATCTTCGCTCCGAGCAGTATCTATTTCAAAAGCTAAAAAAAGCACACGTGTAACAAATTTATTTAATTAAAGAAATTGATGGAAAAAACGCTTTGAACTTTTAATATGTTTTAAGACCCGACTTATCCAGCTAACATATTTATTTAAACTTGAAATCAACTTTTTCAAGGTAATTCTAAAAAAATATATAAAATTTTTCTCTCTTAATCGTTCACGCGAGTAACGACAGTTTTATGGTAAGATTGTATCTTTTATTTAAGGAGCAGCTGTATAAGGATATTTGTGCCTATTTAAAATTAAAACTTTTCTCACATCTTAATCGAAGCTTGGCCCGTAAATCTTAAAGATAACGATCCAAGTCTCAATAAAAAAATGACGGCCTCGTCGATTAGAAACATCTCCCGAGCCCAGAATTAGATCTGAAAAATTTTCCTCGTCTCCTCGGATAAACATACGCTGTGCTCCGTATCTCGTTCCTTTCCCTCCTACGGAGGCTTTCTCCGCTTCCCTCTTTCTCTCCGTCTCTCTCTTGCATTCCCTTTCTCTCACGGGGCACGTCCGCGCGCTTTAATAATACGCGCCATAATTCACGAGGCGTGACAGTGGGTGCTGCTCGGCTCAGCGGGCATTGTGTCCGATGCCGGTATACGCTCGCGGGGCCAGGAACGCGCCGCCGTAGGCGTCTATCCGGGAGTTCGCGTCCACCGCGGAGGCTCGGGTTACTTTTGTTACCTTCGCCGGGCGTCAGGTGAGCGCGACCCTTTCGCTCGCGCTTCTCCATTTTTGCGAGCGGGAAATCGGCCGTCGTTCGTTTTTCTCCTCCTTTTTCCTCCTTCTTCTTTTTTTCTCCGTATCGAAAAGGAGCGCCGCGCTGTCCTTTTTCTTCGGTTTTTCCAATTTTACGCGGCACGCCGCTCGTAATTCTTCCTGGTGTCTTTATGTACCAGTTTATACTCGCAGCGCCACACTGGACCTGGACCGCTGCGAGGAACTCGTTCGGCCCGCGCAGGGTGAGGCTAACGTATATGGGAGGGCGACCACAGTACGCCGGTAAATAATGACGTTTCTGGATGTCAAACGAGATTATCGTCATAATTCATAGAAAGCGCGGTCTTTTAAAAACATACTTTCGAATATGATAAAACACTCTTTTGGGCTGGACTTTGATCGTGGAATTTTACCCCCCTGCGTATTTAAATTATCTTTTAAATCGTTATTATCATTTCATTGCAGTAATTTATAAAGCTAAGGTGGATTTACGAAAATACTTCTGTAATAAACTTTTCACGTTTATATTTTAGATGAATTTTTAATTTCGTTTTAAATATTTGAACTTAATTACCTGACATATTCAATGCATAATCCCCTAAAAGAAATTTAATTAGCAAAATGGTTTGATTACAGAATTGCATCAAATAAATAAAAAAATATGTTTAAAGATCAAAATCTACAAAATAAAAAAGATCCATATACAGTTTATGAAGCTTCCAAAGAAAGTTCCGTTTAAAAATAGTGAAATTTGCCGAGACGCCGTAAAAAGAAGCGATAAACATACAATCGAGAAGTCGCAATACAATAAATTTTATTGAGCAATAAAAGGCACAATGCACTGTGTAGCGGGCCCGGCGGCTGCGAGAGATTTTCTAGACTGGCGCGCGATTTCGCGCGCGGCAAATCGAGCGGCGAGCGCGACGCGCCGGGATCTAATCGGACATCGCTCGGCTCCTTTGTGCCGTCCTGCGCAGCCCGTCGGATCCGCGCCCGCGGGAAAAGCGAATATTTATCCTCGCGAGGCAGGCCGCGCCGCCCGTCCGTGAGCGCGACATCGTTACGAGCGCCGCCGCATAATGGGATGCATAACGTCGCCCGGGATTACGGGGAAAAAGCCCCCGGAGAAAAGGAAAAACCTTAATCGAAAGCAGTCGCGCGCAGTTTGTAATCCTCCGCTGCTTCGAGACGCGCTTATCGCGGCCCTCCGAATTTCCAGGGCTGAATTTTCCGGGCGACGCGCGCTTTTCTGGACGGGAAAAAGTCGCGGGAGCCCGCGGGTTAGTCGCGCCGTAAATAATCCACAGATAATATTACGAGACGCGTGAATTATGCCCTGTGTGTATTATGCTGGAACACAGGAGGCGAGGAGGTCGGGGCGAAGGGAAAGCCACTGCCGTTTCCGTCGCTGCTGCTGCTGCTGTTCGGATATGTTTGCGGAATCTACGGTCAGTGCTCCAACGACTTTTCAGCAGTTCGCGCGTGCAAACTCG
Source organism: Eurytoma californica (assembly GCA_035586675.1). NCBI lineage: Eukaryota > Metazoa > Arthropoda > Insecta > Hymenoptera > Eurytomidae > Eurytoma > Eurytoma californica. The sequence continues at coordinate 15,000,068 of JAXIUT010000001.1, read as the reverse complement.
CTCCGTGATCTCGGCAATCTGTCGTACAGACGTGTTTCTCGTGCTTCCCGTGTAATTAACGGCTGGGAATAAAAAATGCACTTTTTCACTGCCTGCGGGTCTCTTTGATGTATACGTAGTTCGCCGCCTTTCCTGCAGTATAGAAATTGAAATTTTATAATAATTTCCCTGACAATTTATTAGATTGAAAAAGTAATTTTATTGAAACGTCATTTTTGCTATCATTAATCATGAATTGGCTAACAGCAAAATCACTGATATTTCTGATAATTGTTACGTTATTGCGCAATAAAAAGTAAATGAATAATATAAATATCCTATTAAATCTCTCTCAAAGAGAGATAAAATCTATTTTAAATTACAATTGTGACGAAATGTGAATAATTTAAAAAATCAATTTTCTACTTACTTCAACAGCCGCACATGGAAATACATTACGTAAACATCGGCGGTAGATACCATATTGTTTACTTGCTCTAACACAATACTTACCTCTGATTACTCCCAAGTGAAGGACAAAGCATTGATTGAAAGCAATCATAGTTCCTTATGCGCGCAGTCCAGCTGTCTCCGAGATAATTCGCGTGACCGAGAAGAAAGATGGAAAATACCGCGGAACTTATCAGCTAACTCGACAGGGAGGAGGACTTGAGGGAACGGGAAGTTTGCAATTTGCCGGCTCGGGGCAAAGCTCCAGACGCCGAGACGCGAGCGCCACGCGCTTATATCCGAGGCGTTATCGGCTCTACGTGTGGCACGCGATAATTGAAATAATACTAAATAACCCCTTAATTATAGTTGCCGAGAAGCCCCGCGTGTACGTGAGCGGCGGTTCGCGTAAGAAAAATATACCAAGGCCAGTAGCAACCCCTTTTTTCAAGACCACGAGCCGGACTTTTTCTTTACTTTTTTAACTTTTTTAATAACGGGGAACATTCATTCTTCCGGATAATTATTATAACATAACAGAAGTAAGTGTAAAATGTTTTATTGTCTGAAATATTAATCTATGCGTTTCGTAATGAAAACGATTTTAATAATATAATTGTGGATTATAATACAATTTCTCATATAAAAAAAGAAAATTTAAAAACTTTATAATTGACGGATAAGATTTTGCTAATAAAGTTTAATTTCATCATTTGAATTTCGTATCAACTTGTACATTTAATTTTTAAATACATGAAATGGAGCCGATAAATGAATATGAATTTCATACACGACGTGTACAAAGAAATAAATTACAGAATTGAAAAGCCTGCACGGTGCTCGAGAGAAATATACAGATTTACATCGCGACGGCCGGCCGATAAAAATATCACGGTGCGGTGCAGGCCCCCTCCGAAAAATCATGCGCGAGCAGCTACCCCTAACGAGGCGGTTGATCGAGCACAAACAAGCGGGCGCGCCCGCCGAAAGTGAACGCCGGCGCGCATCCAGCCAGGAGCGTCAGGTACGTGACGTATGACTAGCGACTTCGAAATGCCGACTGATGTGTGTAATTATTTACACGGGACTGACTCCCCCCGCTGCCTTTCTCCTCCCGCGCGCCGCAGCGGCGCACACGTGGATTAGATAAACGAGCGCCCGGCTCGACCCCCGCGATAGTCAAGAGGCTAGATCGCCGGAGCGAGCTGCGGGGAGCGAGGGAAAAAAGGAACAAAGCCGACGGCGCATCAATACTTAAATGCCGCGGCTTCGCTCGGCGGCAGTCGAGGTCTCTTTAAATATTTTTGACGTTTCACTTTTGGACGATGCACCTCGCTTTTCGCCAATTTTTAACATCCACGCTCAAAGTGATCACGGATTGATAAAAAAGAACAGTTTTTAATAATATATAGGGGTTTCGTGAGAAGCAAAATTAAGCATTCTGCCTGGCACTGGCTTCTGTTATCATTTATTTTCATCACACGAGATGTTTTCATAATTGAACTACATGCAGTCAGCTTTTATACCTTTTAATTTTAATAGAATAAGACTAATCAAAACGTATGTCGCTTTGTCTACCTCTCACAAGAACATGAATATTAAAATTACTGCTGCCGAAAGCTTTCAATTCTGATATTTTCTGATAAACTAGTATCAAGAATTGAAAAAGCACATCAAACTTCATTAATTGGGAGGTAATTGCCGCTAGCTTCTGAATAATAACTGGAATGGTAAACTGATCAGAAAGTTAGAAAAAAGTAAAAAGTATAATAAAAGGACAAGGACAAAGGCAGTAAAATAAAGAAAGAAGTCAAAGACAATGGTAAATATGAAAATAGAAGAAGCGAAAGAGGTGAAAGCGACAGAAAGGCCCGTCGGAGGGAGAAGGAGGGAGATAGACCGGAGGGAAGAGGGATTGGTCCGTCATAAGCGCAGCTACCCGTAAAGTACTGCGTAATAATGAGATCACAAAACAAAGCGGCTGAACACCCGCTGCGCGCCCTGCATTTCATTATCCGCGCTTTAGAGCGCGCGCCCACCTAGGGGACTAAAAAAAGGATTAATTTTTTAATTAACTCCCGCCGTTATAGTTATTCCCGTTGAGAGTACACTCACATTCTACCTTGACGGACGATCAACGTGCATTTTGTTACTTTATGCAAACGTCATGAATAACCTTCGTTCCATGCATTATTTCGCGCTCATTAGCTCCCTGCTAATTTCGGTTAAATTTTGCAATGGAGAAAATGTATTTAGCCAGCTGTTTAGAAGAAAAAGTGGAAGCTTTGTGGAAAACAATGAAATTTATTTATGAGCGCTGGTGTAAATGAAGCCGCTCTGAATTTATCGAAATTGGTAAATACATTTTGACTTTGCAGCTGGAGATGATAAATCTGATCCTGCTGTTTAAATACGAAGCCAGATTTTGAGAAAATATTGGTTCCCTGATAAAAAGGCTGGGTGTGATAAGATTTTTACAGGGTGTGGACTGGAACTGATAAGATCTTCAGTTAAAATGTAATCCTTGTATTATAATCAGTATAATCACACTATAGCTTCATTTAAATAATAGTTTATTTATTTAATTGATTAGGTGAACTAACAAGTTCTCATAATGATAATTTTAAAGAAAAGTTGAATTGAAGTAAAGGAAAACTGGTTTGACACAATTATTACACGAGTGTACGAATGTCTTACTAGCTTGGTAAAATGTGCAACAAACGGTACTATAAAGTAGTGGCATGCAAGAGGGCCGAAAGCGAAATAGAAGGAGGCATTTAAGATTGCCCAGGTATAGATATATCGAGTCGCGCGAAGTAGTTATACCGAGTTGGCAGGCTCGCTCGTCGTCGCCTTAGCGCAATCTCCTGCAGCGAATTATTTCAGGCGAGTCTCGTGCGCGCGCTCGCGGCACCTCGCCTGCATTACGGCTCTACGTGCGCGCCTACGCCGATGATGGAAAAGGGAATGGGCGCGCGGGAGGGTATATAACGGGTGTGAGCGTTAATTGGAAGCCTTCAGCAAGCCAATAAAATGCGTCCCGCGAGTATTAATAGAGCGCAACCTGACATCCCGCTTATGGGCTTCGGCAGATTCTTGTCACTGTCGGCTCGAGGTCCTCTTCTCCTTGCGATCGATATCGTCTTAATTATTGCGAAATTGTTAAGCGAGTCTACGTGCGACGCTCCACGTGAATATAAGCATCGAGAATTTACACTAAGTGAATCCAGATCTGCTCTTCTTTTAGCAAATCATACGACTTATTAATTAAATGTACATAACGTAGTAGTCTCTCAAAATATTAATCTTGCTTTTTTGTAATCCTCAGGTTTTATTAAATAAATTACATTTATGAATCGGAACAGTTAATAATCTTTAATTTTCTGGATAATGGTTTAATTAATAATATTTGGAGCAAATTAATAATTATGATATTTTACTTTTGCTGAATTTTGATCAAAGGATTGTTATAAATTATTATTTTAATTGAGTAAACTTGACATTCTCAGTAAGCGGAATTCGCGTTCAACAAAGTGTAAATTTATTTTCCGAAAATGTAGACTTTCAATTTGCCGATATATTTAAGGGGCGTAAAATGCATGTAAATACGCGTTGATAAATACCGCGGAAAATCAAAGCGCGCGTCATTAAATTTCAAACGGAGCGGAGTTCCATCGGGCAATATTTGCGCTGGACCGAAAATATACAATCCAGAAAAAACTCGCCCTCTCGCGCGTCTTCATTAAAAGGCAAAAATAACGGCGCGCCGGGGCCGGCGGTATTAACATCGAAGCGAAGAAGGCGAGATTTTCGTAAATTCGAGCGAGCCGCGCGGCCGGCCGCTTGCGCTCGCGATCAATATTTGCTCTCGCCGGCCCGGTTATATGGACAGTCAAAACAATAACTTTGCGCGAGCGCGTAATGGCGAGTGAACTGTAATCATAGCGCCCGGCGCGGCCGGCGAGCGATAGGAATCCGCTATCGCTGGATATCAGGGTTGCAAATATGCGAGGGCCGCGCGCCGGCTCGCGGCTCCCGATGCACCGCAACCCGAACGAAAACAATACGCGAATGCCGATGCTAATGCGGCCCGTTATGCCGCTGGAAATATGCAGCTCGCCCCCCCCTCGACAACCACCACTTTGCTCAACTTATATTTCCGCGGGAATATGTGTCAAGCCGGTCGCGGGCCGCGCAGCTGCGCGAAGTGACGACCGCGCGAGACCGACCGAGACCGACTCCGGAAAACATCTCGGCTTATTTCTCTCTTTTGCCTCTTTTTTACGCTGCTTTCTATCTCTCTCTCAGTCCATTTGCATTTTTGTCTTTTCAGCTCGGCGCTCACTCCGGCTATTCTAACTGCTTTATGGAAGCTTCTATTCAAATAATTCAACTGACTTTTCCATTTTAATATCGTTTTTATTATGCATTTTAATTGTAGAAAATGGATATACTCTTTATTGTTTCTGAAAAAGTATTTTTACTTATACTGCTTAAAAAAGTTATTTTTATATCAGCGACTTTCGCATTGAAAAGTTTTGCTATTGCTTAAACTATTTCCCTCGAGTAACATAGTTTTCAAGTATTTGCATAAGCAATACGCATAACTAAGTTGAGTAGATACGAAAACATGAATTAATATCATCTCTTCAATATCGCATAGACAATATTCCGAGTTGCAATTACCATTAATGACAGTTAATTTCGAGCTGGTACTTCCAGCTCAAATTTCCAGCTGAATTCGCTATCGTTGGCGCATATCGGTTGCGATTTCATTTAATGACATCGTTACACGACGTCTGCACATATTGACTAAATTATGCGGAAAATCTTGCTTTTAGTGAACGAATGCTTCATCGGTCAGCTTTCATTTACAATTTATTACAAACCTAAATATGCACTCTTTCAAACGGATTATGTGGCTGATTAATGGTGCTTCAATTTATTACGCTCCACGTTAAAGTTCAAAATCGCTGTAATTGCAGCTTTTTAAAATTTTCCACTTTTTTTGTTTACTTTTTACCTTCTTGATGATCTGCTGTTTAATCTGAGCCGAATTTAATAACTCGCTTCGATAATTAAATTCACGAAACTGTACAAGGTTCACTCGAACTAAAAGTGGGTAAATTTAATGCTCGAGTTGTTAAATTTCTGAAACTAGAGTTATTGCACATAGAAACAATAAAACAAAGTGGCATAAGGTTGTTCACGCGGTGGAAAGTTAGCGCGGCCACGGAGGCCGCTGTTGTTCCAAGTTACTTATCTTCCGGCTCGTTTATACATCGAAGCTAGCGTTTAATTAGAAGAAAAGTTTTTTACCCCGCGAGGGTAAACTGCGGTAAGCGCAGCGGGGAAAAATAAAGCATTTAATTGGAAACATAATCTTCGCCGCACAATGGGAGCGAGAGAAAACGGCCCAGTTTCGGCCCGGAAAGTGCGAGCGCGCGCGCTCACGAGACTTTAATCCGATCCACGATGCGAGACTCGAAGGATAACGAAGCTCGTATTTTCATTATGCTAGCTAGCGTGCACTCTCCTCTGTCTAGCTCTCGTTCGCGCGCGACTCTCCTCTGCCCTTCGGCTCCCTCCCGCCAAGGAGGATATAATAGTACCGTAATTATGAAAAATTCCGAATTATATCTGCTATTTGAACTTGTAATTAGCGAATTTTTTAATAATGGATTTTGTCTCCTGCGCGCGAGCTTTTTACCCAGTCATTTTCGCTGCTCTGCGAGCTTTTTTTTATTAACTGCGAGTTTGTATTTCATTACCGACAGTATTATTTTGTGCGAATTCTCGACTAATTAACTTAAACAATTTGATATAAAACGGACCATTTTTACCTCACATTTTTACGCTGAAAGTATCAAGAGCAATTCGATCATTTAATTAGTTTTACTTTTACTTTAAATCTTTTAATAATTATTCATTTTTTCATAAAAAATAATATTCTTTTTTATTTTAAATTAAACCATTTTTTGAAAATATGATTTTGGAAATATATTAATTAATTATCGCTTATTGTGAATATAAAATAAACACGCACATGATAACGATCAAAACAGAACTTTCAGAGCATTTTACAGTCATGAGCTTATTTTTCACCAATTCATAAACCCCGTCCTGTAAAGGTTACATTCACAATATTTATCCTGAAGCATTTGTTTACTTTTTCAAGCGCTTTTGTATAGGGTTTTCATTTTAACAAATTCCGGTCAAAATCTTCGACCTTCCATTTGGTGGATTAAAATATACGCGTACGGATATGTGTGACCTAGTTCCGTACACATTTTTTGCATATTTGTTCTGCATTATCTACGCAAGATTCCGCTGTCACCATTCATGTGAAAATATCTTTTTTCGCTTTTACAATAGTTGAATGAAATATGAATTTTATGATAATCGTTATTACACGTGTTTGAAAATTTACAACTATGTATAAGTTTAATAAAAAAAAAAATTCAAAGAAAATTTGCATATCCTCAAATATTAAAAAAAATGAATACGTGATGTTGTTCTGTAAAAATAAATAATTTCACGGTTTCAGCTGGTTCAAGTTATTTTGTAAATCTCTGTAATCTCAAAACTGAATGCACTGCCACTATTGCGCTTTCGGTTTATTGTACATCTGTCTCTGTTTCACCGCATTAATTAGTGGATAATTTTATCGGCTGCAGAGCGGCCCGTTCGATGCTCGGCCAGATTGGACTAATGGCGAGTACGGTTAATATTCCGGCGGGTCGCTTACTTTTCCCATACTCATTCATCCGGCTTTACCCCTTTATATGCGCCTCTATGGAAAGATGAAAAGGCTCGCGCAATTTTTTTTCCATCCGCGCATTTGCTTCTTCGGTATTTTTAATATACCGAGTACGAACACCGGCTGCGTGCTGTTATTTATTTTTCTAATTTTTTACCGTGTACTTTTATCCTGTGTTTTACTTTACTTTTGCGATTTAAATTATTAAAAACACAAGCTTTTGCAGAGAATAGTTTGTACTACATGCCAAAATCTATTTATTTTTTAATACTCTATGTGTGTTCGCAATATACTGACAAATAATAAAATATCGGGAAATCGCGAATATAAGCTGCTAGAGCTCTTTTCATTGTAAAAAATATATATTTGTGATTGAATTGCACCGAATCAGGTCAAAAGTTCATACCAGTTACATAAATTTTAAATAAATTTAATTATATTTGAGTGGTATGAAGCTTTATTTATAGAAAAATAAAAATATTTAATAATAATTTTATAAACTTACAATTAGTGCGTTACTAAAAAAAAAGATATTATCAAGGATTCCATTAAATTTTCAAATCTCGATCAGGGAATTTCGTGGAATTATTATTCATTAACCGTTTAATCATTTAGAGATCCATAATTATTTACTATTTGAACTCAACTCTGCAACGCATAAAATTATTCGTTAAATGAAACGCGCTAAATCAAAGTGCCAATTATGAATTTATTATGTATTTGTTAAACAAACATTTAAAAAGCTTAATTCCGCCAGACATTCTAAAACGATGCTCCGGGGGAGTATCGACTAAGCGATAGCCCAAGCCGGTGGCCGGCAAAATTCACGAGTGAAAATTCAACAGCGTTCAATCTCAATTACGTGCTGGCACTGGCCAAAGTTGCGTTCCGGCCTTCCGCGGGTGGTAGGGTCTTGGCTCGTCGGCCGGGTCCGCGCGACGGAGGCCTCCCATGGTTTAGTGTTACGGTAATTCTCGCGGAAAGCCCTTGGGGAGCAAGGTGCGCGGCTAACTAACCCGAAGCGCGGCGCAGGGGTCAAACACGCTGGCCGCCAGCCAAGCTCCCTCGTCTTACGTCGGGTCATTCGAGCGCTTCTGCGCCTATTTTTTTCCGACCGGCTATCGGCCTCCTTGGGCAGCCAACCCTTCCGACCCCCCATCCTTGTGTTTATCTCGCTCTCTTATACGAGGACCCGAGCTCGATCGGACTGTCTCGCCCGATGCTTTTATCTCCCTATTTCGTTCGACACTTACCTTCGGCGAACTAAGTGCTAAATGAACCTTGACTATTCGTTTGTTTGGGGGAGCACTTGGAAACTCTCGCCTCGTACTCGCACTAGTGTACTTTTCTTAACTAAATTGCTGGTATTATCGATTTTTGCTCGATTGCTGCTATTCACTTTCAGTGATTTAATTTTTAATTCGTGTTTTCACATTTTTTAATAATTATGATGATCATTTTATATTTTAAATTATATCATTATATTTGCTGTTGATTGAAATATTTGAAAATTATAAATTAACTGATCCTTATTGAAAGGCGCTAATAAAGAGTTTTAAATTACAGTTAAAATAATTTAATTTTGATTAAACAGAAATATGAAAGAAATTAATTGTATTAAAATATCTCGTGGAGTATACTTTTAATTATTAAACATTTGAATAATTTTGCATCTTTATTGAAAATGTATTGTAAAATTGTAAAATTACATGTTACATGTTAATATTGGACCTAATTAAATCATTAAAATTGATCATTAATATTCAAGATAAAATTCAGAGCTATAAGCAAGTTCAAATGAATATTTTACACTGAAATATGGAATAACAAATAGTTCGATGAAAGATTGATTCGAGCGATTATTTGTCCAACTACTATACCCCCTCTAAACAGAGTAATTTTATAAGCAGCACGGGCCGGCGCTTTAGCCGGTAACAGCCGCGTCGGGGCTGCGAGGAGCAGCCGGTAAACCACTAACAAGAAACGGTACGTATACGGTCAAAGACATAAGACACGAGTCAAGTTCGGCTCTTAGCGTAAAGCTCGGTGTCGTGCAAAATTCGCGCCATACCGCGAGGGGGGAGGTTTGGGCGAACGGCCCGAAGTCGTTGGGAGCCGGTGCGACCGCCGCCCTCTGACCGCTTGTTCGATATTGACCATCGAAACTTTGACGACCGCGACGTCGGCCCGGGCGTACGTACGGCTGATAACGACACTTGGCTCGCCTCGTAATCGACGACGCGAACGCCGCAAGATTTTTCAACGACGAGCTACGCGCCGCGTAATGCCTGGCAAGCGGCCGCCGTAGACGCAACCGGGCAACCGGAAAATTGCATCATTGAATGCTGTTCTTTACGCTTTTCTCAAATCTTTTAAAGTGAAATTTCATGTCTTGGGAACTGAGGCTTTTTCTGCGAAAATTCCCTTTCGATATAAAAATACCTGCATTGCTTTCTTTTAGCGACAGCGCAGAATAAGCAATTCGCCTTCAATTTGTTTTTCAAATTTTCAGCATTACGTGGAAAATTTAAATGCGAATGAGAATCTCACAAGGAAAGGATAAATATTAATCAGAATAACGCTTGATTTCCTTTGAAGAATAACTAGTTGTTTTCTAGTTAATTATGCAAAATATAAATTATTTTAAGACACTTATTGCATTTAAGCTCGCGTACGCATTATAAATAAATAAATATACTTCTGAGCCTTTCATATCTTCTGAGCCTTTTACGATCAGATTACATATTGCTAAAAAGCTATTAGGGCTTAGTACACGTATGCATTATGTATACCTATTACACTTCATTATTTTATATGCACACTCATGACAATGACGTTTCCTCTGTCGATAACTCATCAATGCCTACGCTAAGACGTATTGCATCTTGTATCTGTTCCTCGTGCATACAATAGCGAGTATTGACAAGGTAGATTCAATTTTCCCAGATATTTATTTTATTAGTCATTTATTGTGTAAATTATTGAACAATGTTGAAACCAAATAACTGTATAATAAATCACGACCATCGTTTAGAAACATTTTATATGAAAAGTAAGTCATACTAAAAGATTAAATTTCAGTAAAATAAAGATCCCAAATGAAAAATATAAATGTTACGAGATAGTATTTTAGCTAATGTGGTTATTAATTTAAAAGCGGCACACATTTCCATCTTCTTTTTTGAATAAACGCCAAGATCAGGAGAACAGACGGGCTCGTTTTTCAACAAGGATTTTTGGCACTCACCATCCCTGATCTATGGCGCCCCGTTGATCATATGGAGAGGGGCGCGGAGAGGACCTAAGGGCGCCAAGGCACTTAAGGACATGTAGAAAGAATTTCAGTTTCTCCCCGCTTCCGTCTGCTCCTCGCGCGCGCACCACATCCCCCGCAGGTTTTTACCTTGTTTTCTCCCGCTCCTCGCCCCCCGCTCGAAAACCGCTGTATTTTTCATCGGGATCCTTGCATCCTCTCCTATGATCTTCGTCCGCTATAATTTTTCTCACTTCGCCATCCTCCGCCCTGTTACTCCCCACCGCTCCGGCGCTTCCTCGTATATTTCACAGCCGACTCTTGTTTCCTCCGCGAGCTCCGCCGGACTTTTAGCGCCGCGTCCTTCTCTCTCTTTCGATCTCCTTCCTTCCTTTTTCGTCGGCGCGTACGATGCGGCAGTTTTAGCCCCGCGCGTGACGCGCTGGCGCAAGCCCTCCTTTATTGCTACTTGAATTGCGATTTCGTCACGGACTCTTGACTCCGTCGAGTGCGCGTAGCCGCGCGTACGTACACGCGCGGCCCGCGCAAGAACACATAATGGAAAAAAAGTTTCGCAAGGGGCCATGCCTCGATCGAGCGCTGGAGGATCTCGAGAGTTCCCCATTCTATCCGCCGCATATGCGACTATTCTAGTTTCAACTGTGGAATGAACCGGCGAATCTTTCATTGACTGTCACTTCCATTCACGAGACTAGCTGTTTATGGTTCGATAATTGAAATGTAAAATGTCTTTCTTGGGGGAGAAAATTTAATTTGAATTTTAATTAAGTGACAAGTATATGTAATAATCAGGTAGATATTGTTATAAATAATGCATTGATCAGAAAATTTGTTTGGTTTCAATGTATATTCACTCGGTTGTTTTCCAAGAAGTTTAAAAGTCAAATGCGCAGGTAATACTCGCAGGTCCGATCCATCATATTGCTGCTGCTCAAGCTCGCGAGACAAAATCATATAAAGGCCACAAAAGCCTCCATACTCTCGGCAAAGGAACTTTTTCATAAAAAAAGCAAAATAAAATATAACTCCGAACTCTGAAATCCGAGGATTTTCGGTCAGCGCTAAATCACATCCGTCATTCCGAAGGATCGACAAAAGCGTCCATACGGTCAACCGTCCTCCCGTATAATGCTCACCCACACAAAGTTTTCTTTTCAGCGCGAAAGAGGACGGAAAAAAGAAGAAAGACCGTACAAGAAGCGAGCGAGTGCGCGCGCGCGCGCGTCTCCCGAGTGTGCGCCTTTATTTTTCCGTGCGCCCGAAGGAGATGAAAAGAGAGGCAGAAAGTCCCTTTTCTTCACAAGTGGGGATTACCGAGGGAGGACAATGGCGCGAGCGGGATCCGTGCGACCGTGGCCGCGTCGGCGAGCGCCGCTCTAGGTGGGCGGTCAGCAAACAAATTTATTCACTCCTCCGGGCCGAACTATTAATAAGCGAGCCGCGCGTTAACGCGCCGCGAATCTATATTGCCCGCAGACTCCTATTTCTCTCTCTCTCTCTCTATCTCCATCTCCGCTGCTCTCCCGCTTCCTCGGGCCGCTCCACTAAGCGGCTTCGTGTACGTCGTCGCGCGGCTAAAGGCTCAATGTCGCCGATTAATATGAGTCAATGGCGATGACCTCAACTTTCCTTTGGCGAGGCATGTTTCCACAGGAGATTATATATGATAGCGTATTAGAGAGAGACGGAATGAAGAGATTCGATGCACGAAGACACGGAGAATGAGAGAAGATGAATAATACGGGGGATAACAGGAATAAGCTAAATGAAATTGAAGGAACAGCGAAACTGTAATTTCAATTACGTTTCGCTTGTTCTTTGAGTCACTCCTTTTATACAAATGGTTAGACGTTTCCTTCTAACATTATAATTATATAAGGAATATTATTTTAATCAATAATCGTTAAATTGCAAATTAACGTAAAAGATTAATTGCACAAGTGGAAAAAGTAAATTCAAGTTTTCATAAAAAAGTATCAATTAAAATAGCGATGTAGAATAAATGGAGTAAGACAAATTACCAGCTGTGCGGGTTGTTTGCCAATAATATTTTTAGATATTTATCAGTATCAGATGGGACAACATTTTTTTATTCATAGTGGGCGAGATGATGAATTATTTGTTAATTGATTCTATGATTAACACAATTAACTTAGTGGAAGAATTTATCGATAAAGAGAAGCTATGTGATTATTCAGGAATCTATATTAAATTTGAAACTATAAATTTTGAAATTTTTTTTGAGATTCTTTTATTCTTGTAACGGAGAACTTTAGTTTGAAAAATCTATTTTAAAAATATTATTAAATTTGAACTAATTAAATTTAAAAATATCACATAATAGCATAATATCAAAGTAATAATTTGATCTCTTTTAATGGAAAGAAAAAAGAAACACGTTTAGTGAATTTTGATAGAACCGAGCAGTCTCATCTAATAGCTTAGTAAATTAAAAATAGGAAGAGGCCACGTTTTCCAAGAAAGGCGCCGAAAAACCTTACGGAAGATAATTGGATAGGTGAGGTTTTTGGGTAAAAATACGCGTTGAATTAGAAATAAGTGAGTTCGGCAGTAGGACATGCTATCATTTAGCGGGGAATAACACGTTATTGATTTATCGATATTAATTGCCGTCGTCGAGGCGAGGCGCGTAGGTATAAGCTTTCCCGTCCTGATGAGATCAGAGGCGCGGCAACCGTGTTATTTCCTGGCCGAAGTGGCGCGTCGGCAGCGCGCTGCGTCGAGATCGATGGAGCGTAGGCTGACCCTTCGCGGTCAACGGAACTCGCTTTTTGTTTTACTTTATCAAAGGTCCTACTCGAGCGCACCTTTCCATTCGACGATTTGTCTCCTGGAATCAGCTGTAATTTTTGCCATCCGCGCCTATTTAGCTGCCCATTTAGCGTCATATGATCCTAGAATCAATCAAATGAACGGTATTTTTATAGATACATTGATCTGGAGACCCTTGAAGTAACAAAATTCAATATAATTATCAAGTTCATTATAATAGATTATTGAAAATTTGATATTCCCACATTTTATTGTAATTGGTCGACTCCAATACACTGAAATAAACCTTCTAATTGTTATAATAATACAAAATACACATTTTAGTAAAAATTTACTTTATCTCAATTATTCATTTTAAGGTGAAATAATGAATATTTTGCAATCTTTAATTGTTTATAAACAAGTTTTTAAAACCAATTTAAATCGGAAAAGAAAAACGTGGATCACGAGTAAAATGAATTTAAAATTGATTTACACTATACAATATACAACAGAATATCGAAGAAATAAAATGTTAAATGAAAGTAATTAGAATAAAAATAAAAAATTGACTGCATAGTTTTAATTAACGATTTATTTTCTTTTAAAGATGCATTCAGATTATCAAAGCAATTTTTTATTCAAATTTTATAAAATTAAGTTAAACGATTTTATTGCATTTATTGAGCAGCTACATAAAGTTGATTAATTAGTCAGTAGTGGTTTCGACTGAAAATTAGGATTATTGTAAATTACCTACATTCAATAAAATAAAATATTTGAGAAAAAAAACGGAAAGTAAAAAAAATAGTCGAAAGTGATTTACATCTTCGAAAAAAAGTCCTCTACCTATCCTCCGTCTCTCTCTGGCGGAGTATAATGGGCCGACTGTCTGCGCGTAGGTGAGCGCGCACTGTGAAAGGGGGTGGCGAGCGCGCAGGCCGGCGGGGGTGTCGAGCCGGCAGCCCGGCTCGGCGGCGAAAGAGAGCGAGAGAGCGAGCGAGTGCGAGCGCCGAATTTGAACGGAGAGTGCCGAGCTCGGCCGAGGCGGCGCGTGGCGCCGAGCGAGAATCTCTGCTCCGGCAGTCGCGAGTCAGCCGCCGCGTTGTGAGTTTGCCGGGGGACGTGCGCCGCCCGAGGAGCCGAACGCTCCGGTTTGTTTGTATCCCGCGGATCCCTGGTAGGTCCGCCCGCGACGCTGAGATCGCGCGGCGTGGACTACTGCCTACTATAAGTATACACTCAAAGTGATTATTTTAGCGGTTTTAAAAAAAAACCCCACGGGTTTTACTCTTTTGAATGTTTAGAGGATAAAAGTGTGCGCAGTGCAGGAGCGCGACTCCGATGTGTTGATATAAAGTGATTCTTAATTCGTGATATGCGAATGTATTGACGCGTTGATTGCGGATATTTGCAACAGTGAGGTTGAAAGGATCGTCTGGATTTTTCTCGTCGTGCGGAGACTTTCGTGCGTGCTGGAAAATTAAGGACGACTTTTGACTATATAAGGGCCGAGTTTGTGTTATCGCCGTCGGTATGGCGACGAGGCTCTGCGTGATATCACGCGGCGCCGGCCAACTCCAGCTACCGCTCACGATCATTGTGCCCTTTTAAATTACGCGTCGGCGAGAAAAGGTTACGTTTTGCCGCCGACTGCTGGATCACCGAGAAAAAGAAACTTGGCTCGCTCTCCCTGTAAGCCGAGGCTAGCCGGTACAAATCCGCACTGCCCATTTACATCGCCGAGTAATGTGTGTGTTGCAACTGAAAGTGTGATAAATGCGTGTTATTACTGGTGATAAGGAAACAGTTTTCTCAAAGTGTATCTTAAAATAATATCTGCAAAAATGGCGAGCCATCGCGCTATGGACCTCCTGATCTTGCTGGCAGTTTTCGCATCTGTCGCTAAAGGTAAAGTGCTACCTGTCTTATTTGTTACATATAATAATTGAAATATAAAATCGAGGCAATTATTAATAGTGAATTAATGAAGTTAATCCGCGTTTATACAATTAACCTTGATAGAAGTGATTTTTATACTGTAGTAATACACTGGATATATTATAAACCATTAGTAATAATGTCACATATATCTGTAGATAAGATAAAACTTACGCAGACATACACCACACGTACAAGGTCGTATTATACAAAAATCAAGTTCATAATAAAATTGGAGTATATAAATGAAAATTCTTAAAAATTAGTCATTGAATCCGATAATCAAAAGAAACTTCAACATTCAAAATATTGAAGAAATTGAGAATGCCGGAACGCCGGTATTCAACAATAAGAAGCGTGTCATGTACACACAGTTATTAATTACAAACAACGCAAATTCCTCGATAAAATAGAAAAACACTTTTCAACCCGCTCAATCGAATTGAAAAATACTGCGAGGTAACGCACACAGTAGTACCATCATACAGAGGAGCCCGGCGTTCGCGTGCGCGAAATCACGGCAACTTGTACGTAGATTCCGCGAATTTTCATCGCGCCCCCCATAATACATCGAGATGGTCACGACGGGGCCGCTCGCTCCGTGAGAAATTTCCTGGCCGGCCGCGGCCAAGGTGTTCGCGCGCGCGCGTCCGACGGTCTCCGAGCGCGGAGAGGGGCCAGAAAAAAAAACTGTTTTTCCGGACTTTCCCGGGGTCTCTCTTTGTCCGTGGCTGTCGTCCCGCGGTCGGCGGGATCCGAGGCAAATGGGATGGGAAAAGCCCACCTCTCGGGATGTTAATTTTACAATGCGCAGTTTATTCGATTAGCAGAGCGGGAGGAGGACTCGGTCCAACTTTTCTCCTCGCCGCCGACGTCGAACGTCTTTCGCTACAAAATTCTAGACAAACGATTAACTTTCAAACTTATTTTTCTCCTATGCACCGACATGCCGTTAGAGCCGAAGACGGGCTTTTAACTTTATCTCCAAACATAATAAACTGTACGTATTTCCGTTCAAGGAAAGGTAACTCCGTGCTGTATAGTAGCCTTTTATACGACTGCGAGCCGCTTTAAATGTGAAATTTTCTCTTGCCTGCATTGTAATATGTATATGCGTTAAGTGGAAACTTATTTAGAAGTAGTTCAATTTATATAAATTATTATCGCTTCTCGCTGAAATTTCTTGAAACGCGATATAAAAAAGGTAGTCGTAGAATATTAATTCCGCGTAATTCGCGATGGATTCAAATGATTAAGAAAGTGTCAATTAAATATCAGTAGATTTATTTAAACAGGAAGAAACTTATTGAAGGAACGAGCGAAGTAAAAGGTCCACGGCGCTTAATTACTTAAAAGGGCTATCTTTTTTTAAAAAAGAAGTTTTCGCAGCGGATCTCTTACACCGAGTTAATTTCTTTCATTGTAGAAAAGTCGAAGTGGAAAAAAAGATAGTCGGAAAGAAAGGATCGGGGAAACGGAAGATGAGCAAGCAAAGAGATTAAGAGATTGCTTTCGGAGTTTCGAGGTCCGCGGGGCCGGGCGGAAAGAGACAAAGTGCCGCGATCGAGACGTCGCGGTAGATTAGCGACGTTCAGCTTTGAGTTCATCTAAAATTTATACCGGGAGAGGAGAGAGGCTCGATCGACGGCGGCCGAGAGGCACGAGCTGAACTTTGGTCGCCGTCGAACCCGCCTCTCTTAACTCACGCTGATTTAAGGTATCGACGATGTTTACCGAACTTTCTTGTAAAAAGCGCTCGTCAAATTTAATTGATTTCCTTTTCCCAATTAATTGCCGGTCTTTGCTGCGACTGGCCCAAGGCAATCCCGAAAGGGTGAAATTTTATTTAATTTAGAAGCAGGTTTTCCAAATAAATTTACTTTGAGGTAAGAGAACCCAGATAGATTGTACGCTATTTTAAAAATACGGGTATCCATTTACTTAACAACCTTTTTCGATTACACTTTACATGTTTTACAGAAAGTTTAATTTTCCGTGCTTATATAAAGTCCCTTATTTTAAGAAAATATATATAAATACATTAAAAACTTTAACTAAATAAAAAATTCAGATTCCCCAAAGTATTAACAATTAATAGTTCATTGCATGTAAAGTTCTCGACCTTATTGTAATGAGTAAATTCAAGTAAATTAGTTAACGGTAGGGAGGAAAAGTCCTTATCTAAAATAATTTCTAATTCGATAAGACTAAATTAGTACAGAAGTTGTGTACAACCAAATGTGATTAAATTTAGCGAAGGGACGAATAAAAAAAATCTACCCTAGGTAATAATACACCTTACTTCCGCCATGAAAGCACGTAGCCTCGATCAAGCGCATGGCGAAAAGGTCGATCGCCGCGGATAACGAATCCACCTCCATTCAGTTCAAAGTTTATTTTCTGCACCGTCTGCGTTTATAATAGACTTCTGTCTATTAGAAGCTTACGGACCGCGGGATACTTAACGCGTTAAAAGCGTCCCGAGTAGTCTGCACCACAGTCGTAAGAAAGAGATAGAAAGAGAGGACATCACCTCCAGACGCGGTCGTACACTCTAAGAATTATTAATTGTAATGTATAGCGCGCGTGCGAGCGAATCGCACACGGTAGTAGCTCTCGGTCGACTGCTAAAGATAGACTCTTTTTCCTCAATGTGCGCGCGTCGGCGACGGGCAAACTGACGTGTACGCTCGCGCTCCTCTGTTGCCCGAGGCCCGATCATTTATTTGCGGGTAGGAGACAACGCCCCGTCCTGCATAATCGATAATTCCGTGTCTGCATTATTCGCGGTGCACGCAATTTTTTTTTCACTCCGCTCCGAGCAACCTTTATGTGTGCTCTCTCTCTCCCCTGTCGCTTCCCCGTCGTATAATCTCGTCTCTGTCTGGAGGAGCGTGTAATAGCTATATTTGGAATGAGCGGCTGAAAAATTTAGTGGATATCGAAGCGAAGGTTACCGAGGCTGAGTACATCGCGTTACGACGAGGATTTCTGTATTATTCTTTGGAAAATATGCAAGAGGCAGCAAAGTTTTCTCTCGAGACTGAAAGTAGCAAGCTACTGTGTACGGAATAAAAAGTTATTATGTTTCTAAGAATAGAGCCGCTCATGAATATTTTATTGGCCGCTATTCAAGATATATCAGTGACAGATGAGAAATGTGCAACATTAACAACTATTAAATGAATCTCTCCTAATCCAAGACTAGAAAAACAAATTAAAAAATATTTATCTCCGAATCTCAAAACGCTATTAACGATAAAGGATTGACCAGGTATTAATTTCCGAGCCGACGCGGACGAATGAATATCTATTTAACATTTTCGCGCGCCTCCTGCGACGAAGAAAAAGGAAACGCCAGTCCAGGTCGTACATCTCGATAAGTCGAAGACGGCCGAGCTCGATGATCTCGTTACCAGGTGTAAAAAAGGGCGAGTCTCGTTTTGGCGCGCGAAAAAATTTTCGAGTTCAAGGCTCACTAATCGGCGCGCTTATTCCGCGAAAAGAGTCGATCTCGCTCGCGCGAATAATCGCGTAAACAAGCTGCTGCTCCGTGACGGGCCGCCCGTGGAAAAAGTGGGTCCGGCCGTGCGCGCTCGCGAGAGAGAGAGACTCGCCGGCGCGGCGGAGCGAGCATCTCCCCGCGATAACGGCGTAATTGATTGGTGCCGAGGCACCGACTCCGCGCGCCTGTCACGCACTTATCGCGCGCGGGAGCGATACCCCCGGAGACGCGCGCAGTCGCCGGGGCTTCCGTGGAAAGGCGCTCTTCAATCGAATCGTTAATTATTATTGACCCTATTTTTCCCTTTGTTTTCCCGCGTTACGGCCAGCGCCCACAGCCGCTGCGCCCGTTAAGGCAGTCTTAATCGCGAGCGCGAAACGCGAAATTATTTTCGCCTTGATTGACTGCAATGTACTGTTCATCGGCCGACGTGGATTTATTCGAGGATAGCTTTACTGATAGCTCGCTCGTACATTGCGCCAATCCGACTAATTTTTTCATTTTTTTTTCGATCGAGCGAAAATAATTGAATTACGCTGCTCGCGTCGCTGCGTCATCCCCTCGTTGCGATTCTATCGGCTTCTTAAAGACTGAATTATACGCACTACTCTTAATTGCGATACTCCTCGTCTCTCCTTGCTCGTATCAGCGTCGAACAAACACCGCAGCCGTAGACGCGAAAACAAAGTTTTCCGCAAACGAGAAGTGGAAGATGCTTATCAATTCGCTCTACAGATAAAACGCGAACGCGCGATTAATTGTTTCTCGTCCTTCGGGTATTTATGCTTTTACGCTTCCTAGAACAGTCGCTCATCCTTCGACTCTCAAATCAGATTTTAGCACGCGCCATTGGTAAAATTTCCGCCGAACTGTGGCGATTCTCGGAAGAGGGAACGATTTTTTGCACGGGCCACTCTCGTGCAAACAGAACCGAGGCCTTCTCTCGTATGGCGGGTCAGCTCCTCCCGCCCCCGAACTCCGGCCTCCCACGATGAGCGCGGCGATACATCGGCAAAGTTTTTAAAGAGTCGCGCGGGCGAATTTCGAGCGCTCGCGAAGCTAGTTTGAAAGATTTCGAGCGCGCGTCCCCGAAGCTGTCAGTCCACGGGAATCGACACTTCCAATTTAAATATGTAAAGCACACCCGCAGCTTCCAGCTGACGGAAGACGTCGAGTAGACTGCGGCGGCTCCTTTTTTTTCTTTCTCTTTTCTGCGTCTCGAGTCTTCGCGCGCTCACACACCCGAGTCGCTCTATCAATTTAACTTATTCGCTTTGCTCTCGCTGCTACTGCTCGAGCCGTCGAACGGTCGATCGACTTTTTTCTATATATCGCCCGCTTTTTCTATATTTACACCGTGGGTATTAATAAACGGACTGACCGCGCCGTCTCGAAAGTTGGGCATTATTCTTATAGCGCCTGGTGTATTGGAAATGTGACAGTAAAAGAGAACAAATCGTTTGCGAATAATTTCGAAATTCTGAAATTATAACGTAGAGTCGTAATAGTTCCTTCTAATGTGAGACCGTTGAGTTGAACTAGTTTCTCATCACTCCGTAACTTAACTGCGAGAAAAAAAGCCGCTTTAAAATAATAATAGTTTTATGTTCCGCAACATCGCGAAGCTCGGCCGCAAATAACTTTCTGCAAAAGTTCATCGTACTGATCGATTTCAGTTGGGCTCTCGTGTACACAGAGAAAGGGGAAAAAAGAACAAGAAGTATTAAGTAGATTGCATTTGAATTATTTACCTTCAGTAGGACATTAACTGGCGCTAAGCCACGGTTAACAAGATCGGCGAAAGAAAGTCGTCAGCGTGCACATAAGAATACAAATAATAAGGGGGAAAGAAGGAAGGGGTTAGTCGCCCTATCACTTTCCTCGCTCGTGACGCGGGGGCGCCTAGTAGGTAGAGCCCGCCTAGCCGGGGGGGAGGGTATATCGGCTCGCACGAATTGGCATTAATTAGCGAGCGAAGCAATTAAGTCCTCGACCGCGGGGGCCCGCTCGGGCCCTTGTCGCTTTCTACATCTCCGTCTTCGTACCTCGCCGGGAAAAATCGGCGGCGGGGCCCGGGGACGGATTGTCCGGGTCGTTGATTAAGTGCATCATCGCGCGGCCTCATCTGCACCGCAGCCGCCGTCCGTCGGCGCGCATGCGACGAGCCTTAACTAATGGTAATGGGCCGCTATTAAATAAGTCACTGCCGACGGTGCTGTGTATATGTAGCGATTTCTATTCGGCCGCGCGGATAATGGGGCCCGCGCGCGCGGCATTAGCGTGCCTATCGCGCGCTCGGAAGTATGTCTTACCTTCGTCGCTACGTGAATTTCGCCGAGCCACCTCTCGTGTTTGACTTTCAGTTATACCACACCGCACGAATTTCAATTGACTTGTTCAACTCGAGATTACGAGCATTACCCCCGTTAATTAACTATTGATTGCGCAATCTCATTTTCTATTTGCTTATTCTTTGTTTATTGTTATAATCGGGCTCGTTATCGTTTCACTTATCAATTTAGCGGTGATTTAGCAGCTTTCTCTCCGCAGCCGTAAATCTCGAAGCCTTTTTTTTTATTCTAAAATGCAAGAATCATTCGTCTAAATGGCGATACAGTACGTCTGTGGCAACGAGATCTGCTTTCAGTCGCGCCTCGATAATGCAGAATATCTGTAATAACTTTTATCGAAATCGTCGAGTCAGTCGAAGAAAAACACGCCAACAGCTGAGCTCGCGTCTGGACATTGTCGTTTTCCATCGGTGCGTCGACACTCGAGTTCGTAACGAGATCCCGTGAATACTATCTTCACGCTCGTTTTCTCGCTTTTTTCCCTTTCCAGCTCGCCTTTCACAATTTACCAGAAAATACATGCCTCTCAATGGCACCAGCTGACATCTGCCTTATGTAAACTGACTGCTGCATCTCGCTGTCGACGAGTATGATTTAGAAATTAATTCAAATCCCTTCCAACGATTTTTAATTCAATCAGAATTTCATTATTTCAATGCGTAATAAGTTTCATTGTTTGAATACAAATTGACAAAATGATGGATCATTAAATTGCATTGTTTATATTTAGCTCCGTGTGAATGCTTCACTCAGGCGCCTGGGTTTCGACATGCAGATGTCTTTGATATTGGTCTGTGTTAGCCGTCGCTTACATCATTCCAGGCGCCTATTACGACGAGCCGCCATTGGTCGAATGAATCAGACTCGGAAAAACGCCGGTAAAAGAGGTTCGACAGGATATTTCTCTGCTGGATCGCGTAGGACTGACCTAAAGGACATTCCGCATCGCGAGTAGGCTTACATAGCTAACCAGCTGCCGCAGTAAGTTGCGAACCAGCAAGAAACGAAACTGATATCTCAGTTTGATTTGTCCGACTGAAAATACTTATAAAGTCAAGTACATAAATCGATGTAAGACAAGTCAAAGTACAGCATAATAGATTTATCGCGCTCTCATACCGCGGAAAAACGGAGCACAAGAAAGGAGGAAGCAGACGGGACAACCTATATAAGCAATGCATCATAGGTCGAAAAAAGAGACAATGAATTCGGAATTTAAATATTAAACGGGGTTTTTCGGTTTTTCATATGTAGGTTATAATTATAAATAATACAGCTAATTGTAATCGCCGTTTTATTTATTTATAATAAAAAGCGCATCACTAATTACCTCTAATAAGTAGCCTTTTATTCTCGTATACAAGCATAAATTTTAATTCCTCCCTCCCTCGTACAACAACGTTATCCCCGTGGACATAGACCGTGAATAAAAGAGACAAGAGCGGAGAATATAAGCCTCCTCGGAAAAAGAGGAGCGCGCCCGCGCTCGTTCGCGTCTGGTCACGAGTCGCGGCGTCGGCGGCGGACCCGCGGGATTTATCGTATCGATCGATCCATCGGGACCGTTTCGCTCGCCATTAACCCCGTAATCGTCGGTGCGCTGTGCGCCTTCTCTCTTTTGCACGTACACGGCGTTCCCACAACGAAATTGCGCGCGAACGAGCCTTTTTGGGACCGCGAACGAGCCTCTACCCTCTCGTTTTTTTTTTGTCACGAATGAATATGCGCGCCCGAGCGTTTCGGCACTTTTTCCAATTGCCGGTCGGGATTGGAGCTTCGAGTGCGTCATTTAAATATTTACCGCGCGCGGTGCATTGTCGGGCGCGGGCCGAAAGATGTGTCAGTAGGAGCAATGCGACGTTGACAATTTATTATTACAAACGCTCGCGCTGGTAACTCTAGGCGGATGGAGCTTCTATACGTCCGGGAGTATTGATTCGTATTTCGTAAATATTTGCGTGGATGCGGTGTGCGCGAGTTCTATAAACGGACTGCTAAAAGAATGAAATATTCAAGGTACCTTTCAGTCGGAATACAGCAGGCCTCCGTCCGTGGATGATTAATTTCCTATCCTACTAAATTACGTCATAATTTCGATGTAAAGGAGAGGCTGATTAAATAGAAGAAGCAATTTAAAGTTCGCTTCATTTGCAGGCTTAAAATCCATCCTTTAAAACGTCCTCTCGACAAAATACGCCGTCAATCCGCAAAGTTTGGAGTAACTCGAGGCGCAAAAACTCTTCGCTGCAAATCGGCGAGCTCCGGGAGTCAAAGCCGCGGCGCGAGGAAGATCAAGAGGCGCGCTCGGCCGAACCGCTGCAGGCGTCGCCGTCCATTAAGCAAACATCATTAGGCAAGAAACGCCGGTTCCTCCGCCAGTCGCCAAGTTTCCCGGCGGCCGGTGCACTTTCTTCTCCCTTCTTCGCTAAGCGTCTTGACGTGCGTTATCGTCGCCCGTCGGCCCTTCCCCTCGCACGCAGCGATCGCGCAGATGCCGCGCCACTTGCCAAAACACACGCGCACATTATCGCGCCCCCGCCGCCGGCCCCCTTGAATTATCAAGCCCCCCGATAAGGGACTCGCGAGCCCAGACGGCGGATGAGTTTGGAAACTACGGAGACGACGGCGGCCACCGCGACGGGTCAAGTTCCGAGGGAAGTTCCGTGAGAACGATCAACACCCGCGGACGCGCCTGCATCGCCGGCTGCGCCCGATCATCCCCGCGGCTTTCACGCTCCACGGATTGTTTGGAGAGACTCGACGGAATTTGTCGAATATTTTTTTCCGACCGCGGGGTACCGCTATTTCAATCGTGGGCTCAGGGTAAAAAAGTAGATGTTTCATTATGGCTCGCGGATGTTGATTTTCTACGGTAAAGTTAATTTAGTTATTTGTGCGGGCTGGTGTATCTAATGGGCATTAATATACTCAAAGCTGTCGCAATAAATTATAAATTTATTGAAATTGCACGGTTTGCTGATGAATCATTAATGATATTTCCTGTAGTAATTCATGCTTTTCAGACAATAAATCGATCACTGTGTGCGATAACAAAGCAAAATACTTGGATCGGTCGTCATAAATTTACTGTGCTATCGATGTTAAAAAAATTTCACTTCGCATATTTTAGATACAGTAGTTCATTAATTATAAGCGATATTCACTCTTGTTATGTCGGGCGTTCAATGAAATTCGACGTTATCAGCTTTTTATTCATCAACTTGGTAAATTTTGAAATCATTCCAGATCCATAAATAATGAATTTCTCGACACAAAGATCGAATCTATACACGGATACATTTCAATGTTGATCGTGTAATCACCCGGTGATCGTCCCCCTGAAAAAAAAGCTAATGAAACTTTCTAAAAGTGGAACAATGCAAAGTAAACTCGGAGGGAAAAGCCCTAAAGGAACGGCAAACATCGTGTAACAAAACCTTTTGGAAAAAGGCGCATAAAATAACCGCACAGTGTCAAATTTACGAGTATTCAGCGGCCATTAGCACATACGTCTCAGCGGGTAGATCTTTTTTTTCCTCGCGAGGAGTGCCGAGCGCCTCCCTCCGGCCTCGCGCGAGCACTCCGAAAAAATGGCCCTTTTTTACGAGGACGGCGATTCCGGCGCGACTCGAAAATTCAAATCTAAATATCGTCGTGCTCGCGCAAACAAACAGAGACGGGAGAACCGGAGTGGACCACTCCGAGCCGAGCGAGCGAGAGAGAGAGAGGAGGAGAGAAAGAGAGCGAGTGTAGATGGCACTGGTTTGACGGCAAATATTTACAAGAGACCACGGGGCGGTTGCACGGCGATCCACCGAATCTCCTGTTCAGTCTCCTTTCTCCTCCGCGCTCCACCTCCGCTACTTATAGCGCCGCATACACCTTGGCCTGTACGTACGCGCTGGCGTGCGTGCGCTGGATGCTAAGCACCTTGTATACACACATCTACACTTCTGCCACTGAATCCTCCGGGCTGTTTGCTTTGATAATACGAGATCCGCCTGGGCGGAATTATTAATGCGTCAGCGCGCTCGCTCGCTCATGAGCCTCATCGAGACCGCGGACTCTCGTTTTTTTCCTTCTTTCTTCTCGCGACGCCGCGGTAGGCGCGCTATAGAGTGTAAAGCGGAGGCGCGACCTGACTCTTAACGCCACTTGCGGTTATCGATGTGTGTCGCGTCTAACTATAGAAATAGATTACCTCGAAGTTTTATTGAACTACGGCTATTGTGCGAGATTTGCTCGAAGCCATTAAAAACTTCGGTTACGGGAATTATTAATGCGCTACAAAATTATTTAAACCGCTTATAGATTTAAGCGATCTAAAGTACCAGAAAAAGCGTCAAAAAAACTTACTAATTGGAAGTGTTGCACAAGAACAATTAAAGATTATTACTGTTGTTAACAAATCGATTAGATGCTGGAGATTTAATCTACATCGTCCGATAAATAAACCGTCTCCCGCAAAATTTGCAAAGCTCGCTGAAAATTTCATTGGGAGCAAATCACGGGTAAAGCCGAGGGGCGGCTCCCGTCGTCTCGCTCGCGTTCAAACATCGCCCGGCCGTGACATTCTCGAAGTTCGGCGGCCGCTGCATGCTTCGCAGTCGAGTCGTCGCGCACGCGGGGCACGGCTCGGCTTTGCAAACTCTCTTTCGAAAGCCGAGCAAACGCTCCACCTGTCGCGAAACTCCGTGCCCGCGCGGAAAACTTTCGGTCAAGCGCCGCGTTTTCTCGGCCGATTATTGCCCCCCACCCCCACCTTTCTTCTTTGCTTAGGCATTCCGAGGACGCGCTCGAGCTCTATTTGGGATTGGCCGCCAAACCGTTTTTCCTTTCACCTTTGACGGTTTGCTTTGGGGTTTAATTTTCTTCTCTCTATTGCTTAGTACACACAACATTAGTGTAAATTCTAGTTTAAAGATTCCTCTTTTTTGTGGTTATTTTGTGAGTTATTTTTAGCGAACAACCCCTCAATTGACATTTCAAGACGGAGTCGTTACAGCGAAGATGGCGCGGAGAGGCACGATTTTTCGTCAATAGCGAATCTTTTTCTCCCCGAACGAGCCCAAGTGCAACGCTCGAGCGAGGAACAAAAGTGGCCGAGGAGAAAATGGGCTCTCCGTACCCCGCCCCCCACGTCTCGCCTCCGCCGCCGAGAAAGAAGCGGAGCTGCGGTTTCGGCGGCGGGGGAGAGAAAAAGGCGCTCGGGTAGAGGATTTTCGCGCCGAGGCGGCGCGAGTTACTCTTGGCTGGCCTAGTTCGGGGCGGCGGCGGACCGGAGCCCATTAAGCCAGCCGCCGAGGAGCGGAGAAAAATCGCTGCTGTGTACCTCGAAATTCTAATTTTCTTCCTCCCGAGCACTCCGTATCGCGCTTTCTTTTCTCCCGCTTCTCCGCGAGACGCGCGTGCCACCGCTGCACTTGTAACTCGAGCGCTGTATCAAGTTTTCTCGGGGAATCGCCTGAAAAGGTTGCACCGCGCTCGGAAATTCATAGTGGCGAAGTTTGCTCTCTGTAATAATATTAGGTGTGCTTCAACTTACTTTCCCGTTCCTTTTCCGCGTTCAAATGGGAATTTCCCTCTTACACGAGTAATGCTGATGCACTCCCCGTTCGCGCGCAGGAGTATCACTAAAAGTGCGCTTTGCGCCGCGCCGCTATATCTCGCTGGGAAAGTTCGAGGCTAAAAATACGCCGCATCCTCGCCGCCGCATAGGCGCAGCGCAATCAATCAAAAGGCTTTATTTATTGATCCGCCGCGCGGCGGATAGGACTAAACGCTCGCGTTCGATGATTCATTTCTAGCGCGGCCTCGCGGTAAAACTGCACTCGCGGGTGTTGCGAAAGGCGCGAGAGGCGGCGAATGAAAAAAAAGGATCGCGCGCCGATTGTCGAACCGCGACTCGCCGGCATTAACGGAGAAACCGAGGGCAGCGCGTCGTCGTATATTCCGCCGCGGATCGGCCTCTCACTGGGTGAAAGAACGCGGCCGCGAAAAGCCTTAGGAACGCGCGCGCGCGGCCGCTCTGTGATTAGCCCCGGCCGTGCGCACCGGCAATAATTGCATTTCGCGCCCTCGGTAATGCAATAATTACGCAGGCCAGATATGCGGCCGGCTTATTTATTTATGCTAATCCGTCGAGGTATCTTAAATGGAATCGCGCATCCTCTTCTTCTCCTTCTCGTCGTCTCGCGCCTTCGTATTCTCCCATTCTTTTACCGCTTCTTTCGCCTCTGCCTGTGTGAAGTCTTTTAATAGTGCAGTTTTTTTAACACGCTGTTTCACGCTTCAATATAAATGTTGCATGTAACTTCTTCTTTTGTTTGTTCTAATTAATGAAAATATTTTGCCTGTTAAGCTGGTAAAGAAGAAATATTTTTTATAACGCACCAAGGTAAGGATACCCGAGTACGGCGCTTGTAGATAATACAATAGCGGTAGTTGCAACTTGCAAGTATACTACGCGCTGAATCAGCATACACGTTATCATAATAGCTCATTCTTAAAAAAGCTTTCTAAGAAAGAGTTGCAGCTTACAATATAGATAAAAACTGCTTTTCATAAAATACTCAGTTTCTGACAGAAAAATTTATTAAAAATTAAAGGCAGCTGTAAAATAATGAAAAGGATTAATTAATAATCAATTTAAGCCTCTCTTACTTTTCACCTCACTCTATTTAATTACATCGCTCGGCCTTTCTTTCGCATAACGGTACCCCCGATGTCATCTCGCTGCCCGGCGTCCAGCGAATATTGTTTGCCCGGCGTACGAGGGACACCGTCGGCCTGCAGCAGCTGCCGGACTCGCGCGAGCTAAATTGTCTATTTACATAATGCCGGCGTAATTAAGATGTAAGCGAGTTTCGCGCGGCGGGCGCTCGCCCGCGCGATACGCTCTCGGGCCTCGACTGTTTCTCAAATCGAGTTGGACTATTTTGCTGCAGGAAATTACGCTAATTAGGACCGCGGCGCGAATTCGGGCATCTTCGCAGCCTCCGGAAATGTACACCGGTGGACGCCGCTCTAACGTGGTTTACGAGTGCGGTCAAACATCGGAAAATTCGGTAAATCGAAAAGAGCGCGGTGAAGGGCCCTCGAGGCGGGGAGTAAACGTGTGATTGGCGCGAATCAAATTCGTTAGCTCGCGTGATTTATCGCCGCGCGAGTTCGGCGGGCAATTATAGCGGCGAGCGCGGGAGGCCCTCTCCTCGTAAAAGGGAGCATATCGCACGCGCAGAGGGCAATAATCAATAGTCTCGCTGCTCGGACTCTGCGGCCGGCCGTAATTTCAATTTGGCAAAGGTGCGTCAGTCCCTCTGTTCGGCGGCGCGCTCGGAGGATTGACTCGTTAAGGCATCGAAAAAGCCGGTGATTTACGGCGCGAACCTCCCTCTGCCTCTTTCGGCGCTAAGCGCGCGCGTTTTTACGAGGCGAGCTAGCGGCGCGCGATGACCCACGAGGCAAGGGGGACTCGGAAGTGTCCCACGCTCCGCACCGACACGCAGGCGATCGAGAAATAAAAGCCTCCGGTACGATTGGCTCCGCAACCGTATGCGCGGGACTTTAACGGGCGAGGCGTGAAAAATCGGGATTTTTTAGCCCGAGACCTTGCATCTGCGCTCGTGATTTTCGCTGCGAAAGGGGATCGCCGTTGCGCGACGATAATGAACAGATTGTAATTGTTTATCGAGCACACCACCGGCGCTTTAATACGCGGCGCTGGTTTAATTTCAATTAACTGCGGCTTCGAAAATGGAGCTTAGTTTTGAACGGGAAGCGTGGCGCGCTGGAGCGATCCTTTAATCCCGGGGGCAGCAGCCGGCGCTCGAAAGCGAGAAAGTCGCAGGGGGGAGAAGATGCAGATAAAAGCCTCGGAAAAGGGAGGCGGAAAGAGGGTCGGCTCGCGAAGATACGCGGTGACCGCGCGCTCGCGGCATTAGCGTGCGGCACGGTGCGTCCTCTCGCGAGGCGCGCGGCATCTAAGAAAAGGAACGCGGGGGATATTAATGGCGCGCTCACGCCGGACTGTTTGCACCGGGCACGACATTTTAATCTTTGTCAGCCGCGAAGCGTATCGCCGAGGCGCCCGCTGCTACCGCCGGATAAAACGGAGCGCGTGCGAGCATATACGCGCGCTTGGAAAAGGAGAAAGGAGGGAAGGTGATGGAGGAGGAGGAGAGACCGCTCGGCCGCTCTTTTTTTTCCTCGATCCCTCTCTCTCGCGCGGCTTTTCGCGCCGGCGCGCGAGAGACAAGCCATTCGTGCGTGTGAGAGCCGCGTGCGCCCGTCCGTATTAATATGCATATTAGCGGGAAATTAATTACGTTCCAGATTGCGCCGAGCTTATTATTATTTCGCGAACGGCCGTGAACGGCGCGCTCGTGTACACACCGCGAGCCGCTATTGGTCAGCGGAATTTATTTCTTTTTCGCGGTTACGTGCTTACAATTATTAAGCGCCGTTCGTTTTAAACGGAGCTTTTTTTTCGCCGCGCTCGCTCTTGCTCTCTCGCTCGAATCAATCACCATTTGCTCGCGCAAATTGATTGATAATCTCGGGGCATTAATCCTGCCACAATGTAGAGTCGCGTTCATAAATCATGCACCAGCGAGGGAAGATTTTCCTCGGGAGGTTTCCCTCCCGAAAAATCCACGGCGGCGTATCGCGTTTATTTTGAGAAGCTTTTATCGGAGCCCTCGAGGTCCTGGTATTTAAATCCCCCGTTCGACGCGCGCCTCTTTAAATAGACGCATCGCCGACAGAATTTAAGAAGTTTATTGTCCCTAGCGGCTCCTCGTCGCCGCCACATAATAAACAGAGCCATTAGGTCGAATATTTTTGTTTGGCAGAAAATGACAATGGCAAAGGACGACGCCTCGTAAAAATGGCCGGGCCGTGTATAGCGTCAACTTCCGCGGCGCAATAATTTAAGCGCCGCGCTATACCTCGCTCTCTCTCTCGTGCTCTCGCGGTCTACGCCGTGCCGGGTCTTTCGTGGCGCTGTTAGCGTGACAAAGACCCTGTCGCCATAGTTAATTACGACGGAGCGTAGTCCGAGAAGCGATAATTGGGTACATGCCGATGTCGTTCGAAAATAACACGATGCGAATAGCGTCGCCGACTCCCTTTTCTCTTACCGAGTCTCCCGTATGTACACTAGTCGCGTCCGCGAGACGGACTGCGCGGCTGCAACTCCTCCGTGCTCCGGAGCACTTTATTTGCAACGTGCAAATATTTATGCGCGCGTTTTAAGGTATTACGGTGATGGGATGCCGTCGATTGCCTCGAGTCCTATTGAACGGAATCGACTGCATGTGAAATTCAATGACATTTTGATTGTAGATTGAAAGGAACGATTTTACCTATTATTTTCTTTCAATTTCCTCGATGGAATAATACAAAATTCATGCGGTAATATTTTGATATTGATTTTTTAAGTAGATAATTATACTAAGAATGGATAAATAATAAATCACGATCAATAAGTCCTTTGTACTGTACAAAAGTGTTAGTCAGGATTTTATTCATTTTCATTGTTAACATTGATTAAACAATTACATAAAACATAAAAACGTGAAGAAGCACATAATTCCATTCCTAAGTCTAGAAATGAATAATCCACATCCTGAAGACCAAACGAATAAACAAGCAATTTGATTATCATATAAATCATCCCCAAACTTCATCGCCTGATGAAATCAGCACACTCCGACCTGGAACCTCCTACGAAAAAATCAGGAAGCCCGCTCAATAATTCACCAAAAATTACGCATCTATCGTGCGCTCGAATCGTCCGCCCCGGTTGAAGCGACAAAGCTCCCGTGTTCCTACGAAAGAAAAAAAAAAACACACACACAAAGGAAAAAGTCGCACGCGACGCTCGCCGGGGGAGCCGCCGACGCCGGGAAGGTGGGTGCGCGCCGTACACGACGTCGTAGACACGCTAGCCGGCGGTTCTCGCGTTATCGCGGTGCGCGCGCGGGGGCCTCGCATGACGCACACGAGCTCCCGAAAGAGATAGAGGCGCGATTTCTCCCCTCTGCCGCGTATACGTGCGAACCGAGTCGCCGCGGCGCTCGCGCGTCTAATTTTTATCGGGCGCACGCGATACCCCGGCCGATCTCTCGTTAGGGCCGCTGCGGCTTTAATCGAGCCCCGGCTTGTAAAGGAATTACGGGAACGCCGAGCGACGCCGCGTTTAGAGAGCCCGCGCGCAGCGTCGCGGTTTATCGGTCGAAATATTGCGGAATTTTTTGCCCCCGCGTTTCGCGGTCAGTGATGCAACCGCCACCGCGTTTCCTCGTAGAGAAGGAAGTACTTGCTTTTGAAAAGATTTGCATGAATTTGGCAAAAAAATATATTTACTTCGATTGGAGGAAAAGTGCTTTCGATAATATTCGCGAATCAGGGTTTTATCGAGCTCTTAATTGAAGATCGAGTTGGAGCGTAAGCCGGTAATAAGGAAGGCGTAGAACCGGGAGGGCAGAAAGGCGACAGCGCGCGACTCGCATTCCAGAGGCGCTCGCGAAGACGATAAGCCGCGCAAGGATTGTTGTTATGAAAATAAACAAGCGCGAGAGCGGGCAATCCGTCGATACGCTGGAAACACCTCGAACAGGAAATTTACTCGCGTTTCTCGTGTCGATCGATAAGGTCTTCGTTATGCCACCGGCGCGTTCGGACGACTGTGTAAACTCGTTTATCCGTCGCGCTCCACGGCTCCTTTCTTTTGTTTCGTAATCAACAAATGCGCCACCGCCACCGGCTGCAATCACACGATCGCTTTCGTTACCTCTCCTCTTTTTTTTGCCGCGCCCGATGCGCGTTTGATAAATTGTTGTATCGATTGCTCTGATTGTGCGATTTATTTGTTAAATAGCGACATAATTGCTCTCGCAAAGTTCATTCATTAATTCCTGACGTGGCTTTCTATGAAATTACTTAAACCGCACGGAGTTATATAAGTCAAATAAATAACGATATAATTATCGTCTATAAGAAGATTTATCGATAAAACGCTCGTCGCAAAGATAAGCCCGTGATATAAAGTGTCGAAGTGAAAATCCACCGCAGTGGGAAATTAGTGACGCGCCTTGGATTTATTCGAGTCGGTGCAATGAAAATATATCCTCCGATCCGATGGCAAATGCGATTTTTATTACGCGAGAATGATCCGCACTGGGACTGTGGTGTGGAGGCGACGACGTGATGCGCGGGGGGGATGCATGCGGTCGAAAAGTCGCCGGAGAAAAATCAGTTTACCCCGGGTCCGACGGACAGGGGTGCGCATCGAGTCTTGCTTTGACGTACGAAAATCCCCATGAATAACAACGGCACCGCACTCGGCGATTTACGGGAAAGCCGAGATTTTCCCCACCCCCGTGGAAGCGAGTTTAAAAGCCAGGGGAGTAAGTGCGCGCGGCGAGACAATGCTCCGTTTCTCATGGAGACACGGGGGTAGGAGCGTCGTCGATATAAATTAGCGGGGTCGTCACACCCCCTCCGGAGGGCGAGGGGGGGGACGGAGCCCGCAAAGTAGTATAGTCCGCGTGCGAAGGACGGATGAAAGAGCGTGCGAGCGCCACCCCTAATTCAATCTTCACTCTTTCGCCATCATAAACCTACCCCCGAATTTGCTCGCACGCATTGTGTGCCCGCGCTGGATATCGGCGCGGAGTCGTCCACAATGATGAGTCAAATTGCTCGTGCTCTTATATCCTGACTTCGACCCTCGTGCTTTTTGACTATCGATGCGCCTCCGAGTGTATACTTTTTTTAGCCCGTTAGAGGAGAAAGCTTTCTTCGCATTCACGGGGAGTGAAATCCCCGCGCTATTTCCGGTGCTGGCAATGAAACTCTGAAAAAAGTTATGTTTAGATTTCGGATGAAGGTACCGACGTCAAAAAAAATGTAAAATATAAATTCCAACTTATTTCCGAGAGTAAGCAGATTATAATTCAAACTCTAATACCTGACGCTTTTTTTATAGCGAGCACTAATTTAGAAGTGAAATTATGTCTTCCACATCGCATGAAGAAATATTACAAACATATCCTAATAACCAGCTTATCGTTTAAAAAAAAATTCTCATTCTTATATTTGATTTTACTCCAATCTACAAATTTAAAAATGGAAATACGATTTTCGAAAAGCTTAGTACATTCAATTAAAAAGATTTAATAGAGGATTGCGCGCAAGCAGAAAATTCAATAATGGAAAAATGTGTCAGTGCACTCGAAGCACTTCTCTTTTTAATCGGTCCATTTCAGTGCGCAAAGTGGTTTCATCGTTTGTCCATGACTTAACTGAAAAGCTTATAGGAAAACATCCATGAGAAAATTCACAGGCAGCGGTGCACACACACACACACCGCCGGTGAGTTTAAAGCTCCCGCGTGCGTCACCCGACCCACCGGTCCGAGAAAGAGAGAGAGGCGGAAAAGGTCGAACGCGAGCACATCCATATGTCGGTGCGACGCCATATGCCGGTCGGACGTATACGCGCGAGCTCGAGGGCCCAGATCTATTACGGTGTGCCGCTCCACGAATTACACTGCGCAAATTGAATATGCCCGGCAAACTGCGAAGTAAGAGGCTATAATAATCGACGCGGCAGCGACACGTACGCGCGAGCCGCGTAATCGATATTAACTGTTTGCCGTGTATCGCGTGTTTTTGTGGCATTTTTAACGATTAGTTTACCCTACCATTAACGTTTTCATTCGGACGCGACTCATTGTTGCGTGAGCCCGCTTTCCGTTTCGACACCAGTGTTTAGAGCAGCATCTTTTTCTGTATAGCGACTTATATAAGCAATAAATTCTATCCGAGATCCATTAGCCCCGGTGCGATTGAGTTTAATTTGTACGAATGTCAGTTGGATTTAAGACTTTTCCGATCGCGAAGGGATAATTCCTAGAACGAAGAGCGCCGACGTCGTTGAAACGTAAACAGTGTAGAGATGTTCGCGGACAAGCGGCTTTTAAAAAATATTCAGCTCGCGGGGCGGCTCGTTGAGCGGACGGAAATAAATGCAGTCCGACGGATATCCCGAAAATACAAGCCGCGACGATAAGTGCGCACGACAGTTATAGAGGATCGCTTCATCCGATGTTGATACCGCGTGTAATGAGAGACAGGCGCAGCTGCCCCTCGAACGAAGAGAAACGAGCGACGGCGAAATTCGCGCAGTCTACACGCTGAGCCGATACTCTAAATATAGCCGCGGCGGATCCTCTCGCGTTCTCCTACGTAAAAACGCAGTCGAGCTGCCCGAAGATAGGCGAGTCATGAACAACACGAAAACAGCTAATAAAACAAAAAAGAAAAAAGAAAAAATAAAGTGGGAACATCGGATT
The DNA here is from genome assembly GCA_035586675.1 of Eurytoma californica. Taxonomy (NCBI): domain Eukaryota; kingdom Metazoa; phylum Arthropoda; class Insecta; order Hymenoptera; family Eurytomidae; genus Eurytoma; species Eurytoma californica. Next base: position 14,965,676 of record JAXIUT010000001.1, on the reverse strand, counting down.
TGGGACGTGAATGAACTCGGTCTTGCAGAGCGGAAAAATCGAGATCCGGAATGAAGGGGATGAAGAATGTACCTACATAAAAGTGAGAAGAGCCGTCGTGCAACAAAAGATCGAAGTAGTCGTGCGTGCGTGTAGGTGAGAAGGACCGCGGGACGTACAAAAGGCACGGCTCTTATACGTAGCGACGCAATAAAAAGAAGCGAGCGCAGAGGCGCTTATTTATCGTCGTTTTCGGGAGAATAGAGGGTGGCACTGTCCGCTGCGTGAGATATCGCCAACACGCGTCGCGACAACTTCATTAGGCGCACTCTCCGGATAAAGAGCGAGTCGGAGAGAGACACGTAAGGCAGGGGAGGCTTTTATGATGAGGATGCGACCGTTTGGGATTTTTATATGTCGTCGGCTTTGTGATTTTCCGCGCCACGCGAAAAATAAGATCCCCTTTAACTCCCCGCGGGGAGGATGGTGCGGGGGATCCAGTCTGTCGCGACTCGCGTCCCATTAGTGTACGCAAATTGCCAGCTGCGAGCCTACCGCGACACAATGCACCCACTTTTTTTTCACAGCCTCCTACCCCTCGGAAAACAATTGGCAACCAAATCCTGTGAAGATGGGTATCGCCAGCCTCGTTTTTTCTTCTTTCGTCGCTTTTTTGCCTCTGCAAATATCGACTGAGTGAGATCTGTGATATTTTACTTTAAGTTGTACGTTCAATCGTTTATTTTTTGTGCAATTTTTTTATCTGAATCTTATATACTATATTTACTTTGTAAAAGGATAAGATCGCAGTAGGTATATATGAACAATAATTCAATTTAAAGCTCTATTTCGGAGCACCGTTAATTTTCGAAATAGTCCGATAATCCACTTAACAGATTATTTTCGTGGGTACCACTTAATCAGAGGAGAGAATAAAAATGTAGCATGAGATATAGGTACGAAACACAAAGAAAAAGGAGAGGAAGTCGAGTAATAGCGCGCGAGCGCTGCAGTTCAAAAAGCCGCTTCTCTCCGATAAGCGTCTTATCGGGGCCAGCATATTAAGGGAATTACCTTGAAATTCAGCAAAGGGTTCATTACACGAGCTTCGAAAAACGAACGTTGCCGATCTCTCTCTCCTCTCTGTCTCTCTCCTGGATCGGCCATCGGCCTTGTTTGTTCTTTTGCGCGCGAGAAGGCAAGGTAGAGAGAAAGAGACGGCGAGTAGCGGCGTCGGAGGTGCCCTGTTTGGCAAATTTATCGCCCCTAAAAATTATCCAAACGCGTAAATCGAATGAACATTCAATGAACGATTCGTTAATCTAAATGTAGTTTCAGGCTCTTTACTCTCGCCTTCAATGGAATTTTTTGTTCACTTTATTGCCTCGACCCGAGTTTTAAAAGCCATTGCATGTTCCGCTTTTTCTCCCCGATACGTTCTTGCCCTCACTTTTTTTTTCAATCGCCAACAAATGCATTATTCACCAACGGATTTTATTCTTCGCGATACGTTCCGATATTGTTGATTTAAATTTATGCTCGATTGGTTAAATTAAAAAACCTGTTGCGATCTCTCAGGCGTTTAAAACTTGGAATAAACTTTCCCAGCTTTTAGCTGCCACGCTGAAAAAACACAATTTATTTTTATATAGATTTTAAAGTTTTTCCAAGTGATAGGGGGGTACGGCGTGCAGCATCGATTAATCAAACGCGCTTCCCGCTCGGCTCTTTTTGAGATACTCGTTAAGGTCTGCGGCGTTGATTTTCTTGAATTTTAATAATCTCACTCGCGCTACCGTGAACATCGAGAAAAAAGTCGCGGCGGCGATAGCGTTAACATCCCCGCGCTTATCTGCGCGCACCGGTAGGAGCCGCACGGTGAAAAGTTGCTAGCGCCACCTCGTTCCAGCAGATTGATCACAATCGCGTAACGTCGCCGCGAATTTCTAATTAGACACCATTTTTCCTCTTGTACGTTTTTCAACCTTTCGCCGGTGCGCGCACTTTATCAATACGAGATATACTTTACGACTTTTTGCTCTCATTCATCTTGCACTTTCACAACGCTGCTCCTTTCGGTGTGTGTATCAATATTTTCAATAAACTCCGCGTCGCTCCGGCGGACGCGATAAAAATTGCCCGGGCCGATATTTTCGCGTTTTAATAAAATTTCATTTTAATTTCGAGGCCGAGTCATAAAGGCTCATAAATCAGCGGGCGCGCGTCATTTGAATGTGTTTTAATCGCGCGTTTCAAAATTACGGGACTCCGGGGGAGAGGCACGTGCTCTCGGCGGCTACGTGCGCTCGGCGCTCTCTCACTCGTTATCGCGAGTGCTCCTTCACGATCGACGTGTCCCGATACACAGCCGCGACTCTCCGCGCGCGCGCACCGATATTATTAATTGCTCGGACGGGCGTGCGACAACGGCGGCGCGCTCGGGCTCCCTACGGCGCGTTTTTAAACGACCGATGCGCTCGCCGCGCGAAAATAGACGCGCGAAAGAATCGCGTGCACTCGCTTCCCTATATATACGAGCCCCCCTCCCTCCCGCCCTCGTCTTTTTTCGTCGCGCTCGGCCTGTTTTCGGCTGTTCCGCCTGTCGACGCCTCGGGCAGGTTTTACGGCCGATTCCCAGCGATTGATTTACAAGTTTTGCGTGCGCACGCCGCTCGAAAGCTGATCGAGCCGTAAAGTTTTTTTCGGTGCCGTTTTGCGGTCGCTCGTCCCGGCGCGCCGCGCATTGTTAAATATTTTCATTGTATTTTTAGGCGAGCCGGCCGAAATAGAAAGTGCACACTTTTCGCCGAGTTATTTTAATTGGATGTTTGCTTTATAATGCCCGTTGGACGGGAGCGCAATGAACTTTTAAACGCGCGTGGCGGGCCGTAAAAGGGAACTCGGAAAATCGGCCGGTCTTTTAATAAGACGTTTCGTTATGCGCTACCGGCAAAAAAATTGCGCGAGCGTTTAACGAAGCGGGCGCGGTTATCGGCGTAATTGAATCGTAAAACCTCGACTTAATTTTAATCATTCAAAATATACGTCATCGTAATTCCGGGTACCCGTCGCATCGCTCGCCGGAAAAGTAACGCGACGCCATTGAAAATTTCTTTTGTGGCCGATTTTGCATAGCGTTGTGTCCCTTTTAATTAAAAGCGATAAATTGTCCATCGTATCGTCGATTATTTTTTTTTTCTTCTCGTTCGGTCGATCGGTGTCCTCCCGCTCTTAATGACTCCGATCGCTCGGACGCGCGGAATGATAAACGCGCGTGTGTCGCGCAAATGTCGCTCGATAAATCAGGTGCGCGTTTCTGGTATGCAAATATCCCGCGAGCTCCGTCGCCGTTCAATCCGCGATGACGTTGAGGTTTCCCCCGTCTTCCGCCTCGTTTTCTTTGCAAATTTCAGGAACGTACGCGCCGCGCGATTCTAAATTGTTGCCTGTCTCGGAAATTTCTTTACGTGTTGCAGCTTCGATATCAACGCGAGCCGTAAAATTAAAGAAAATAAATAATCGAGCGACGATTATCCGGTAATAATTAACGCTAATGACGGATCTTTAACGCCGGCTCTTAAAAAAGTCGAACTCATTGAAAAAGACATTACCGCTACATTTATAATCAATCTGTAAATTATACAGTGCATAATGTAACTTTCATTTACAGGAGAATATCAGTTTCCTCTTGGCTCTGCCAGCTGCGCCACGCGTGCTCTCGATCGCCTATTCCGCTACTTCTCGAGCGCCGATGTCTTTTTATTTCTTCTCGCCCCCACCGCGAGTGTCCGGACGTCCCCTCTCGCATCTCACCTCGATAGCAGCGCGGACGCATTCCTCTTGTGTCTCGCGCCGCCGTCGCCTTTTTCCCCAGCGGCTTCGGTTTTTGCTCTTGCTGGCAATCGCCGGCACGTCAAGCTGTCGGACATTAATGACCGCCCCTCGCGTGTAGTAACGAAGCGTTTAAGACGACTTTTAATCCGGCGGTGGCGGCAACGGCGACACCCGAGACGCTCGCTCGCGCGCGCCTCGTGGAATCTCAATTTCCTCGCGCGTCCCTCACCGCGGAGCTCGCTGAAAGGACGCAGCCACGCGGAAAAAGGATGGATGACGCTTTTTTCGCTCGGGCTCCCTTTGACGCCTTGCCTCGCTTCCGGCGTCGCGGCCGCTTTCCGCGCAGCTGGAGGTGAGCCCTCGGCGCGCCGGGAGCGATATCGATTCGAGAAATCGTTTCGAGTAGCCGATGCTTCGTCTTTTTTTTACACACCGCTCGGGTGGAGAGAGGAGCCGCGATGATGAGGCTGCGATTCCGTTGTGCCCCGACGCTTGTAAAGACTCAATATATTTCAGCTCGTCCAACTCGATCCCCCGATCTCTATCTAGTTCGAATTTCATGATTTATTACCAACGTTATTCGGCGCGATTTCTGTACACGTGGTATTACAATTGCATATTAATCAATAAAATCATTTGTTAAATCTTCTCAAATACCGTGAACGCATTTGAAAAAAAAAAAAAACGTTTAACTTCAATGTATCAATGTATTACCCAACTTGTGTATACACGAGGAACGAAAGCAAAGGTATATAAAGGAGCGTCGAGTGCAGGCAGAAAACGGCTATTGCAAATTATCCGCATTATCGGAACGACGGAGCACAGTCGCGGCCTGCAATCTGGGCGTATCAGCTGCGGCAGGTCTCTCTCGGCATCGGGGATAGGTGACGACGTGGCTTCTCCTCCCACCCTCTTATCCCGGACACTTAGACGCGCCGTTTGTCCGGTTAACAATGTACCTGCGTCCCGCACTCGGATAATTCCTGCACTTAGCACGTGGGCCGCGAGACAGGCTCGCAGTCGTTTTGTGCCCCGTCCTATTATCGTATCTTGCTCGCGAAGCAGGAAAGCCGTGCTCACCCCAACGCGTCGACTTAGTTCCGCGCGCGTGTGCGCATGGACTCATTATGCATCGCGCCGGTACTTTTGATATCCTTTGTCACTCGTCACTCGCGACACCAGTACTATGAATTAGTTTTGAAGATAACATTTTTTTTTAAATTTTTTCGTTAATATTATATGCAGATTATAAAAAAAAGAAACAACGAGGACAAAGTTTAGTATCTGCAGGGAAGCAGCAAGCTATCATTTTTACATGAAGCGAGACTCCCGTTACATTCGTAGGTCGTCACTCTTGCATTTTCCACTTCTATCTTCATTTGTCTTGGACGCTCGTCTGGCTGCTGTCTGTCCATCTCGGCTCCCCAGCTCCAGCCAGCCGTTCATTTTAATTAGACTCGCGGTCCTGCTCGTGCCCATCTCGAACGCGAGCCACCCATCCTCCCGACGCGTTCCGGGCGTTCCTCCTTAGCGCGCGACTTGCCAAACTCGTGTAGGACCGCCGCGGGTAATGTGTACACGCGTTCGCCGCGAGCCTCCTCTGTCTTCGTTATCCGCCCATTAAGATGGGTATGCGCCTGAATATTTCACGAACTCCGCTTCACGCGCCACTGTTGCGCGCCGCAGCCCCGGGAGTGCGTGCAGAGAGAAGTGCGAATATACTGGTTTCTCGCTTGCAAGATATCACCTGCTGAATATTTCTCCGCTCTTTTTTTGTACGCTTGAAATCATTTTATGAAGATCAACCAAGTGACGCATAAATAAGCATTTTAATAAGCACGACGTAAATAAACGTAAACTTGTCTTCACGAAACATCTACTTTACCCTCATAATCTTCAAAATGTGGAAGAGTGAATAACCACCCGAAACGAGTGATAACACAGCCAATCGAGTTTCGAGTGGCTGTGTTTTTTCTGAAAAAGAGTGATTTTTCACTCCAA
>JAXIUT010000001.1:14932599-14953026 GCA_035586675.1 Eurytoma californica | reverse complement strand
ATAAAATTTCCTATTATCTCTGTGTTACTTGCCTACTTAGACGACGCCATATTGTCAGCTGACCATATATATAGATAGTCAATGATATGACATATATATTATGTTGCTTCCCAATACAATTACGCAGAAGCGACAAAAAAAAGGGTCCGACTGGGCTGTACTTCTCCCTTATATGACGGGCCCCGAATGGCATCCCTACAATGAGTCCCGGCGGCTCGCAGCGTTCGGCTATTGATTTTTCGAAGCGGCCGCCTTTCATATGGAAAATCACGTGGGGGACAATGACGGGCGTAATTGTGGGCGACGCGCCAGGCACGCGGCCCCAAAAAGCGCACAAAGGCCCGCGGGGCCGTACAGTGCGCGAGGCCACGGTATATATAAGTGAGAAATTGCCGGCTACGTGCTGGGCGTTTTGCGTGAAAAATGATCGGCCGACGAGCTATGACGATCGATAAATTAGGCGGTTTAATTAGGAGCTCCGGTCGTGTAATGCCCGGGCTCGCGCGTCGCCGTTACTATTATTGCGTTATGACAGCTCGGCCGGACTAGCCCGATGGGGGCCGTGATGAATTTTGGCTGCAGTTATTTTGCGCGTTAGTCCGCGCGAGTTTCCAAATTTTAATATGGAAATGCGCCGGGCCAACCGAATTTATGGTAATTTTCCGTGTAAAAGCCGAATGACATTAATCCTTCATTATAATAAATTTTCAATTTAACAACTAAAACGCTGTCCGGCATAATTTTACAAGCTAATGACTCGGCTGAAAAGTAATTAAGAAAAAAAGCCGATCGAGCTTTCAATTTTCCTAAACGTCCGCAAAAACGTCATTACCGTGACATTATTAAAACATCGGTGCACTCGCAAAAACGCGCGCGCGGCTTCTTGCTCGCCTCCCGTCGTTCTCCCTCGGTTACTGGCTGCACAAGGAGGTCGCCTCGAGCGCGCGACTTTCGATAAAACGACTTAATAACGTCGATTAGACGCGTATGCGCCGGGGCAAAAGGTAAATAAGGCGCGGGAAAGGCATCTGCGCGGCGTATCCGTCGTAGCGACGACGTGTCGCGGGGATAATCCGGCGCGACGAGCGGCTTGCGCCAACCTCGGCATTAGCATATTATGCTAATCCCGCGCTCGCGCGCACTCCTCGCTCGCTTTTCTTTTTTCACCGCACGCTGCCCCTGCGATTTCCTTAGCCGCGCCGTTCCCCGTAATGGAGGCAACAGAAGATGAATAAATTCCCCCGGAATCACCATAATTTTCAATTGTCTGGCCTGTCAAGTTTTTACGATTCTGAGAATTTCATCTTTGCTAATTTGAATATACTTATGCGACCGGCGGAGTTCAAGTTGTACAAACGCGTGCACACCGCGATGAAAAGTAATTTCGGCCACTTTTACGCCGCTCCTCGTAATTTAAATGGTAAAATTTTACGGCTCCCGTTCTGTTTTTCTGGGTGTACGCACTTTGCGACATTTCCATCAACGTAGCCGGCACGAGATCGATCAAAAGGCGCGGGAGTACGAGACATCGATCGATTAAAAACGGAGCAGTCTCGCGCCGCGTGTTTTTTGTCGCAAAAAAGCCCACCGGTTTTATTGGAATTCCAGAAAGCCGAGCGCTTGCATTAATTTGTCCGGCGCAATAAAAAGCTCCGTTTAACGAGATTATAAACCACAGGAACTGCGCGGCTCTCGCCGTAAACTCTCGAATTAAAAGGCCGGCTCGCTCGCATTCAATCAAATCGCCCGTTAACGCAACTCCTCCGCGTAGCGAGACACGCGCGGCTCGCGTGCGTACGCGCGGAAAAGTCCCGCCGCCCTTTAAAACGTCTCAGCGAGCGGTTTTATCGGCGCCGGGCTGTCCGCGGATCGTTAGCCAATTTCTTGCTCTCCGTGCGCGAGCGAGATTGACGTTTTATTTCAGCGCTCGATCACCGTGCGGAAAAACACGGCCCGGCTCGTTACGTACCGTTCGCACCTTGCTACGTCCCGCTGTCGAAGGTTTATTTTACTAATAGCTCGGTTTTCGATCGATTATCGTAATATCTTGTTCGCTCGTGTTTCGTTATAACTTTACTGCGCTCGTAAAATTAAATATTCAAGAGCATTGGCGAAAGACAGATTTTCTAAGCTATCGAGGTCGAAAGTTCAACGAGGTTTCGAGGAGTGATCGAAGCCATCCAGGGATCTTTTGTTCTGCGCATAATCAGCGATTTTCGGGGAAAAACGCGGGCAAGCGGAGGGAGCGGAATTAGGAGCAACCCCCCCGAGCGAAGGGCAGTTTCGGATGACTATGCATCAGGGTTTCTCCTCGCGATTCAGGTTTCGCCGAGGGTCGCGCGTGGGAGGTACGTCGGGCAACCGGGCAAAGATCGGGATTCAACAGGAAGTTGGAAGGTTTCCGTGGGGCTCCGACCGCGGCAGATAGCGGCGGATAACGTCGACAGACACCGCCAGCCAGGCACATACCGGGTGATTTATAATGATTAGCGCATTGTTCGCGGGCGCCACTAAATATTACCGGCGCTATCATTAACATCGGTAACTTCTCCGCGGCTTGGCGTGCGGCGAACTTCCTCGAGTTCGATTGCGCCTCGGCGGAGGAGCCGAACTCGCGCTCTTTGCCGCCAGTGTGTGTGACTGTGTACGTGTGTGCGCGCGTACCCCGCGATGCCGACACCTGCACGCGCGGCCCGAGAGGGAGTTGAGGCGCGGAACTCGGCAACTCGCGGGACTTCGAGAGGAGTCGCAAGTTTGAAGCGATTTGACGGATTGCCGACGGGGGAGTACGCGGGGCGAACAAAGAACGCCGTGAGATGTACACGACGACGAAGTTGGCGCAAGAAAAGTGCAGGCGCGCGGGCGGGGCGAACTGCAAACTGCGGTGGATGCAGGCGGGAGGTGTGTATCTAAACGAGCGGAAACGGCAAATACGCGTCTCCTGTGTCAACAGCCGAGGAACTTGATGGAATATAGTATCTGGGAGGAGCTGCAGCAGCGCCGCGCCGGCTTGCATAATTACTCGCGATATCGCTGTGCCGCGAAATTACTTGCTGATTAATTCCCAAAATCGTGGGATTAACTACGCGCGCCCGCCCGAGTGCCGAGAGCAATCTCTTTTCGCCCGCTCTAATTGCCGGGAAATTCAGACGAACCGATCGGAAATTGAATCGTCGGAATCCCAGAGGAGGAGGCGGCCGCGCTGCATTTGAAAGTGGGCGAGGCGGCTTTTTGCCGGGAGCAGGTGCGCGCGCCTTCGGAGGGCCGGCCGATATTTCGCGTCCGGCTACTCCGGGGCGGCCGCAGGTACAATGGCCCCCGACGGGGATCGTTAACTCGCGCGCGGCTTCGCTCCCTCCGCCGGGGCGGGAGATCGTGGCGCACGAGGAGCCGAGGCAGCCCGTGTACCTCTGCGCTCGAGCGAGCGTACGCGGAGGGAGAATACGGGCCCCGAGTCGGCTGTCTCTGCGCCGGCGGCAAGACGCGAGCGCGGCTAACTTCATTTGTGAGGCTCGCGAGAAAAAAAGCCTCGGGAAAGCTCCGTTATTTACGATGAATAATTTTTAATTTCGCCCGGGCGCCGCGGGCCAAGTCCGCGTGCATAAGTAATTACGCGGGCGAGCGCGCGCGGGAGGGGAGGGACGAAGCGCGCGCCGGATATCGCTCGTGGCTGACGCGTATGAATCCGGAGGGAATTAAGTGCGCTTTTTCGATTTGCGCCGCGTGGGAGGTTTTGAGAAATGACGCCGAGCCGCGAGCCCGCACTCCGCGATTAGGCACGACGCGTTTGTCATCGTTATACGGCGATTGGAAATGCGCCGCATCGTCTCGTCGATTTTTTTTCAATTAATTTAACTTCTTTATTTCTCTTTATGCCTCGTGCCGATTTATTCAAATCGCTTCAAATGAACTGCGCGATGATTTATGCCCTTCTGGTTGGTGTTCTAGCCGGACGATTTATCTGCAAATTAGCTGGGAAAATTAAGCGGGCTCTAGTGTCTGTATTCACCCGTACTTGTATTTCGATAAGAAGCGTCAAGTTTCCATTAGACGCTGTGTACCAAAATTTCGTGGCTGAAATGAAAGTTTATGAACTTGGATAAAAGTTAGATAAAAAAAGACGACGAGTCGCACTCGGAGCGTCGTTAAGAAGCTTAGGTCGAAAATAAAAGTAAAATCACGTATCTTGTCCGCGGTGTGTGGGCGACAACGCGGGTGTGGGGAGGAGGCCTGAGAGATTTTCCAAGTGTCGGGAAACACTTTAATGAAAACTTCTTGGAGGACCTTTCCAGAAGAATTCTCGAGCGCGTGTCACGCTTAGGGCACACGTGCCAGCCAAGGCTCCCAGCGAGGAAAGAAACGAACGACAAGGGAAGAAGTTCGGAAGGCCCGTCCAGAAAGAGAAAATATTTACGCACAGGCGGAGGAAGAGAGAGAAAAAGGGGGGTTCGGAGCGGATCGGGAGAGGAAGGGAGAAAAAAACAGCGGAGAAGGCACGTTGGGTCCCAGCAGAAAACTCGTTCGACTCGCCGTGGCTCCCCGCTTCTTTTATCTCGCAAACCACAACGCCGAAAGGCTTTTAGGGGACCGACGTCGCGGTATGTCATTGATATACAGCCTCTGGCGCGCGGGCGCCCGGCCGCAGGAGCGAGAGAGAGAGGGAGCGAGCGGGTCTGTCGCCCCATCGGGACCGAACGCTAAAAAGTACACTATGAACGCTAACGAATCCTCGGGGAATACGCGCCGATGCTCCGAACGGAGGCTGCGTGCGCGTATACACGCCGAGAGGCAACAGGCCGACGCTTTTCAGCCGGGGAGTAGGGGGGTCGATCCGGCCTTTCTCTCTCGTTCGGTTTTGCTTTTCCGGCGTGCGCGCAATAGGGGAGTGGGGGGCCGGCCCAGGAATCGCCCCATAGAAATGCTAATGATCCGACACCACGAGCTGCGTTAGGGCATCGGTTGGTGTTTCGGATTTGAGCGAGAGTCGAGGTCGCGCACGGCTTATATACACGTACACATTTGTCGTCTCAGATCGCTATCGCACTCACTTACTTTTTCCCCCCTCCGGCTACCGAGAGCCTTTGTGCGGGTGAGCCGAAAATCGCGCGAGACTAATCTGCGCGTCGAAAGCGATTAAGATTCTCACGGTGCGACGATTCGCGCTCGACGTTCGTACGCCCCCCACCCCACCCCGATATTATGATTTATTCGTCGCTTCGCGTGCAGCCACGTCACGCCGCACGCGCGCCCACGTGAAAAAGCGTATGCGCGCCGCTGTTTGCCCACGGGATCGAGACCGGATAGATACGGCCTGTTGACGCTGTGTGCCCGCGCGCGCGCCAACAGAAAGAGACGATGGGTAGGCGCGCGGAACTAAACCGATTAGGCGACCGGCGTGTTTGCCGATTTCCCTGCGCCGGGATGGAGCGTGCGCACTTTCACACGCGAGATTTCGCGTTTTTGGCCGGCGCCGATTTTTTTCCGTTTCAGTTTTAATGAAGGGGGAGCGGGTCAGCAAACACACCGGCCAATGAGCGAACTTTCAATTTCCTTTGATGCACGCCCAATCGTTTCCCCCGGTTTTTTTCACGATATTTTCGTGGGGTTGAGAGAACGATTTATTTAATAATGTTTACCTGCGTAATATTTTTTGGTCACTCCATTTATCAAAATTGTTTTTAAATTTGGCAACTTTATTTCTTTCGCTTCTCTATTGTACGATAGAACAGGAGATTAATACCTATAGTAGAGAGCAAATGTGAATATCAAACGCGAAATTTTCATTCTCATACGAAAATAAATGAAATTTTCAATTCAGCAAAATATGCAACAATCCCATCAAAGGCGAAGCAAATCTGACTTGACTTGCTGTTTTATAACAACTCGCAACCATTAATTTAAAGCTATTAGCTATTTGTCTTTATTACCACGCATACCTGCAATTTTTTTCCCGATGATAATGCGAGCGGCTAATTGCCGTATTAGCTGAAAATGAATCTTAATCTCGCACTTTACCGGATTATGCAAGTATTATACACAGATAGCTATAGCCGGACGCCAGCGGAGCGGACGAAAAAAATACACGGCAGTTATCAAAGGCAATTAGCCGGCCGGCGATAAGCCTAAAAACGAGAGCGCCGCCGGCTCGAAATCAGCTTAGGGACGCGCGAGCGCAGCCGTAAATTAAGACGATTACCGGGTAAATTTAATCGTCATTAGCTCGCCGAGGCCGCGGAGCTTGCGTATGTGCACGCGACAGGCGGTGCAGCGGCGCCACCGCGAGATCCTATCTGCGCCTCGCCGAGACAGCTTGCGACACGCCCGACTCGCGCTGCGCTCCGATCTGCGATCTCGGAATTTCCAGGCCGCGCGCGCGACTCCCTCTCGCTTTTGCGCGCGATGCCTCCGCGGCTACCACGTATACGAGAGGCGGCGCGCCAATGATTTATACCGCGAGACCGGCAAAGTGTTGCCGAAGTGCCCGAGGGCAAGATCGAAGCCGAGCCCGCCCGGGAAGAAGTTCGAGTTCCCGGGCGAGTAATCCCGCGCCCGCGGAATCGCCTGTTTTACACAATTGCTTATCGCGGCGTGGCCGGATGTTTCAGTGGGTTCCCCTCGTGTTTTGCATGCAGCGTCCGTTTGTACTAAAGCTACTTGTGTTAAGATTCAGCTTTATCTTTTTTTTTAAACGTGATGACATGTTTATCGCTGTACGTAGGTTGCATATACAATGTTGCACTTTCGTCAATGTTTATGAATTACAGAATAGAATAAAAATATGTATAAATAAATGTATAAATACCTTCACAATATTTATTAGCCATTTTATAGTAATTCTTAAGAATTGCATCACATCAGTCAATAATGTAAGAACTGATAGAACTAATAAATAAATCAATAAATGCAAGAGTTGACAATTACTAAAATAAAATAAAATACAAGACACTTTCACTCACTCAACGATGAGTACAACTATGACACAATAATATATAAATTAAAAAAAAGTAGTAACTTTAAAAAAAAAAAATGATAAATTAAATTTGAAAGTAGTTGGAACACGAGACTTAAATTTAAAAATTCTACAATTTCACTTAAATCGAAATAAGAGCAACTCTTCAATTTCGTCGCACAATAAAGCCAGTCGTCATTTTTCACCGGGTCCGCGCGTATAAACACATCGCTCGCCGTCCCGTCGGCATTAGCATTAGAAAGCGTACAAGGTGGGTTCGCTTTGTACACACAAACAGCACGGCGAGTCGCGCAATACCCACGGGCGGAGGAGAGAAAAGGGAGGGTGGGCTGCCGCGGAGCGACGACCGGAGTCTCGAATTGCAATTCTACGGGGGAGGGTGGCTTCGACTCGGGGCAAAGGAAAATCTTTTTCCTCCGATCGCGCGCGACAATGAACGCCGAACCTGTCTGCCCGGCGTTTCCCATTGCCCGGCGTCCGGCCGGCGAAGAAAAGGACCGGGGGGGAAATAAAGAGAGCGGACCGGTCAGCTGCGCCGGCTCGTGCGGCTTTCACGCGGCGACGAGTCCGCACCGCGCGCCGATGGAATTCGGAGGGGCATTCCGCTTTCCGATCGACCGAGGTACGACGCTTCCACGAACGGGTTTAAAACCCTTCGCGCCTTTTTTTTTCTCGATTGCCTCCTAATGGCTCAATTATTTCGTGCCGCGGCGCGGCTCTAACGAACTTTGGAGGAGAAACCGTAAATTATCGTCGCGTATCTCGAGGAAAAATTACCCTTCTGCTTGTAAGGTAGTAAGCGGAGTAACTGTCTTTTCCGAACGTATTCTGTAAATCAAAGTGAAAAATTCGGAGGCAGGATTAGATCGGCCGAATCCGTTGGACGACGCAGATCAAAGTATCGCTTGCAACGAGGGCCAAGAGAGTCTGCGCGTCAATTAAAATAATCGAGCCCATTCGCTGAACGAGATGGAGGTACGCGCGTACGCGCTACAAAAGAGGGGTCCTCGCCGGGGCGCTCCTCGGAAGGCGGCGGCTGCCCGGGGGGAGCCGAAGTGCATTGATACACTCGAGAGGCCCGGAAACCGCCATTACACTATTTTAATGCTTAAGTATTTAAGCGTCAAGGGCCGGTCTCTAGGAAGTGGGCGTACGGGCGAGGTGGCGTTCGGAAAGGGCTGCCAGCGTCATTCTTAAACGACCTCCATGGTTTTTTGCCCCCGGTGTACACGCGCGCGGCCGCTCGACGTGGCAGATGTGCGCGACGGGCCAAGGCGTAATCGCGCACCTCAAGGGCCGCGAAACAGCCCTCCTCGACATAAAATTGCCCTCTTGAAGCGAGCGCCGCGAAACTAACTCGCTAAGTAGTAGGCTTTGTTGCTCGATTTCTTCGAAGGAGGTCCATTGAGTTTGTAAATGCCGCTGATGTTTCGCTTGTCGAGCATTGTATTCTCGGAGTGTTTTGGCCACGCTTAGAAAACTTTTTTTCATTTTAAGAAATACTTTTCACCGATCCAAACGTTATAAAATGAACACGCTGCATTTACGAAAGTACGATGCATCATTACGCGGCTTAAAAAAATCGAAACGATCCCATGATCGTTTGAAACAATCACGGCATTCCCGTATCGTGCGAGTCATCCGCACAATGGTCGCGCGGCAAAAAAAGGAACGGGCTTATTTAGCGTCACTGTACCCCGATTCTCCGCAAGGCCAATTAGGGCGAGCCGAGCGCGCGCGCGCGAGCCGCAGTAACGAGATCATAAACGCTCAAAGGGCCGGGAGAGCGCAAAACAACGCGATCGCGCAATTAGGGCCGGGGCGATCCTCGCCGGTGTCCGACTCGTCCCGAGGAGGGTCGGCCCTCCTAATCTAATTAGCGTGCAGGCTCGATCGCCCGCCCCGAGATCAGCGACGCTGCGTCCGCCGGCGATTCCCAAACTCCCCGTCCCCCTCGCCTCGATACCGATGCGCGAGAGCCAGGCCGAGATCAAAGCGCCTTCGTCTCCGTGCGCTGCGCCCATATGCGTCGGACACCCACGCGCGCAGCCGGCCGATGCGCCGGGCACGTGGACACATGGGCGGCTCTCCCCGGCCCTGCAGAATACACAAACATACCCGATATCTCGAGCCGCGACCCCAATGCGACTCCGACAAACATATTGTACTTCCCGTTCTGAAATGTGCTAATAGAGGAGTAATGTCATACGCTGGTCGGATAGCTTAATGTGATATTAAACTGCGATTACGAATTTATCGCATGCAGTACATTAAAATTTAAGCTACCGCAGACGATCACTATATCGTTTTTCTGCATTTTATATAATCCAGTGGTATTCTCTAAGGTAACCAGCGATCAAACATTTTCAAATTGTTGTAATGTACTTAGGTAACTAGGTTGTTGCTGCGTTATGGTCTATAAAAGAGGCAATTTCTAAAGTTCCGTTATACTTGTTGAATTTTTGATAAGAAAATACATTAATTTTCAAAATTAATTAAAAAGAACACTCCAAAAGTTCAAAACTACTTTCCACTCTCGTACTTTAAAAAGAAAGCATAATATACAATGAAAAGTTCAGAATATTCCGGTCCAGCCCATGTTACAGACTGGGCGCATATCGAACGCGGTGGCGTGTTTAGCGCGACCGATCGCCGGGACGGCAGCGTGCATTCTCGTAAATGGGAAATACGAGGCGAAGTGGTCTAGTCCGCAGGAGCGAGGCGCACTATCCGGCTGGCAGGGCACAGCCGTTCGGCGGTTGCGCGTCGCATCAAAGCCCCCGCGAGCGCGACCGGCAAATGGACGAGATGCGCGTCGGACAAAGAGAAAGAAAGCCAGACAAACGGCGTAATACGCCGATAAAGAGCGAGCCACTCGCGCGGAGCGGCGAAGGGGGCGTAGTACAATACTGTACGCGGGCTCCGCTTTCTTTTGACGCTCAAAGATTTTTGTGCGCGCGGTAACGTAATATCCAATCGGCGCCGCGTCTGTATGTCAGGTGGCCGCCGCGCCGACTGCCAATATTGCACTTAGGTCCGCGCGGTGTTTAGCAATCGCCGGAGGGGGCGGCTAGTACATATGCGATTGCGCAGGGCCTCAAAGCCCCGCGGCCCACTCGATTATGGATGCGACGCCGACGGCGACCGAGCCAAGAGACCGAGATTACCCCGCGGCCTTTGCGCGCCGCTCCTCTCTCTCTCTCTCTGTGTGTCCGCCCGGGACACAAAAAGACTTCCGCGGGACCCCACCGTCTGCCAACTTTGTCTCCACTCCAATACTCCGCTCTCGTCGATACTTCGATTTTTCGGCTAACGACGCCTGATGGCTTTTATTTTTTTTGCTCCCGCACACGTGCGCGTTCTTTCGGCTATTGTCGAGTTCGCTCCGGAAAGAAGTAGCTGCATTAAAAGTGCAGGCTGAATGGAAGGTTCGGATCGACGGAGAGTCGGCCGGCAATTGATGACTGGCTCGCTTGTTGGGACCGCGTCGAGACAAAGATGGTCGCTGATCCCCGATACTCATTAAATGATCAATCACTTAGGTACTTATTTTCCGAGAGCCCGAATCGGCTTGAATGCCACCGTTAATTGTGTTTAATGCGCGTGTAACTTATACTGCCCGCAATGTCGGCGCGATACGTAGAATTGCCGTCGAGTAGCATTAAGCTGTTCTGCTGTTTAAGGCCTCGTTACGGAGGCCGTAACCCAATTCGTCGCGAATTCTCCCCGCGTTCCGAGCGATAGAGCGCGAAGCTTCTTGCGTTTCGCAACGGACGCGTTTACTCCCATCTGATAGTAGCTCCGGCGCGTCTCGCGTACATAAAATGACGGCGATAATGGGACGATTAGACGTCTGGGAAAAATTTTCAATGTCGAGCGCCGGTGAAAACGTCAACGGATGAAATTGGGCTCGCGTGCCGAGCGAAATGGAAATCAACAATAAAAAGCGGAAGGCCGGGGCTGAAAATTGCCCGGGTAATTGCCGAGACTTTGACGGCCCCGGCAGAATGAGAATTTTAATTCAATTCGATACTTTAGCCGGCGGTCGAGCAGAGAGGAGGCAGGGGGAGGGGGGTAGAATTAGCGAGATATGACGTCCATTAAAGCTAACACGCGGCTGCAGCGAGCCGAGCGGATAGGCCGAAATGTGCACGCGCGGGAGAGCGCGATATCTCCTCATCGATAATTTATTTCGCGCTGATTTATCGCGCGACGGGTATATACGCACCGACGAGAAAACTCGCTCCCGATCGGCGCGGGCCACTCTCGATTATTTATGCGACGCTAAGTGAGCGCTGTCGAGTTTTCCAGCCTAACGCTATTTTTATTTTTACTTTTATTTATTCTCGCTCGCGCGCTTGAATTTTCCAGCGTGGCCCGGCGCCTTTGTGCTCAGCCGAGCGCGAGCTGCTTACCGGCGCTACTCTTTTTTAATCCGCTCTTTGATCGCACTCGTTAACGGCAATTTTGAAATTTTAATGGCGTTTCTCGCTGGCGCCTGCGCTGCAAAGTAACAAATAGACGCTGGAGCTTGCACCTCGATCGGGATAATAATTCATTATTAGCGAGCTTAATGCTGCTTGGATTTGCACACTTCAGCGAGTGGAAAAAATTATGGTAATCGAATGAAATTAGCAAGATCGTACGGAAATGCTGTATGTAGTTAGCAGAACTTGAAATTCATTTTATTTTTATTTTAAATAAATCAACTGTCGTTTGCTTGACTGAAAATTGTGTCTTAACAGCTCATGACTGGAATTTATTTTCACTCTGAACTGCATTAACATATAAAAATCATTTTAACTAGAAACATAAAGAATTTTCTCTGCAACAAAATCATTATAGAAGAAATAATTTTTAATGTTATACTCATCTTTCTGTTACAGGTAAGAGCAGCCACGTTTGGAGCGTCACAAAGCAAAATAGTTCCGCATATTCTGTGAGTGCGTCAAACGCGATTACTGAAAAAATCTGTTTGCCTTTGCGATGAAGTCGTGCATTTTTTTCCAAGCTTTGCCGTAAGATCCTGCATTTTTCTCGCTTTTCCTACCGTTATAAAGGCCGCCTTTTACAAGCTCGTTTTTTTTAAGTGCCGCGGGACTTCCAATTACGGGTGATTCCGTTTCCCTCTTCTTTTATAGTAGTATTTTCGCTTTCCCCGTTGCGCAAACGCTTTTGCTTTGCAAGATTAGTAAAAGATTTTTCACCAAGGCTAACTCGTCGGCCAATGGTTTGCGCAAATTAATACGATTCGTTTATGCAGAATTAAATTTATCAACTTTGACGAGGTGGACGATTTTTAAGCAGAATTCGCAATATATTTCAAATGCCAATTAATCTCCATCGATAGTGGAGCATTTGAGATTTCAAATGACTTGGAAATAATTTTGATTTATTCAAGGCACTCAGTGTAAGTAACGCACATTGAATTAATCTTACTTTAATATGACTGCATTAATAATTTCTTATTATTCTTACTCAACAATTTAATAGCTGGGTACATTTATCGTTCAAAGGTTGTCATATAAATTTACATTAACATACCAATTATTATCGCTTTAAATGTTTCTATATATCATTTAAATTACGCTGTAAGTGTAAGAATGAATAGTCGCTCACGTTTTACACTCGGTATTTAACGAACAATTTACTCAACGCGGAAATGATTCAATTAAGGCGCGAGAAGCGAGAGTTACCAATTAAAAATAACGCATCTCACGGAGAGAGCACAACTCTTCGGGCCGTTAAAGCAGTCGAATCGCATCTTGTTCGGACTAACTTATTTCAGCGCCTCGATCCGCCGTTCGTTTTCATTGGCCAGTAAGTCGCTCTCGAGTATATAAAGTTGAAACAGCGGGAGGTTCGTGCGCCTGCATGTGCCACTACAAAACCGACTTCTGTTTTTCCACAAGCTCGCTAAAGCTTTTCGCGGCTCGCCGCTAATGCTCCCTCGCCGCGCGTCTAGCTAGATTTCGCCGAGCCGTTCGAAATTCGCATCGTAAAAAGAAATAGAATCGCAGCCGGCACGCGTTAGAGAAATTTTTATGACGGATTCTCCGACGAGCTGCGTATGTGCACGCGGCTCTACTTTAGATAAACAATTTATATCGTAAAAAGGGACATTTTTCCATTTTAATTTTTATTTTAAGATTACGCGCGGCGGTGTTAAGAAAACAGTTTTTCCGAGAGCAACTCCCCGAAATGACCAGATTAGTCGTAGTAGTTACCACCAAAGCACTTGTTTATGAAAACAGTCGTAAAGCGAAGAGGTTCGCTAAGGGGGAGAGAAACGAAGGCGTTAGTCAGGCGACAAGTGTAAGAAGAACGCGTGCCAAATGCCTTTCCGTCCTGGGGAGTGACACATAAATTTCTAGAGAGCGCACGCGCGGCCATGGACGCGTCGGAATTAATGCGAGAGGTACGGCGGGGGTCCAGCCGCTAATGAACGTATTTATGAAGCTTTTCCGAGATGACGCGCCGCGCGAACCCGAGACCACTTAAGAGGGACAAAACTTCGCGGCGCACTTAATGTCGTTACGTTGCGGGGAATGTGTGTCAGGGAGCTCGGGTACTTTAGATAAATCTCGGGCTTGGCTTCGCCGCTCTCTCGACTTTGCAGATTTTCTCTGTTTGCTCATCCCGGATTTTGTTTGTCTTTCGAACTCGCGCGCATCGCGGGGTGATGCGGAGCGACAAAAAAAAAAAAAAATAACGCTCGTCAAAGAACAGCTTTATAGCTGTTTAACCGATCCTCGCCGCGGCATATTACACCTCCCGTTAATTTGTTTGCTCGCACTTTCGGCTTATCTCCCGCTGATGGAATTTAAGCCGGAAATTTGAGGGCACGTGGCTGCACCGAGTGTTCAAACATTATCCTCCATTAACATCGGCGCGTTTCTTTTTCTCTATGCGCTGAGTGAATAAAAAAGGGAACGGACCGTCGCGCATTCAATTTTCTGCGTACCTCCAACGACGCGCCTTTAAGAAATACGCGCAAACAGCCGGGAGAGACGCGCGCGTTTTCCTCCATTAAGAGTCGGCGGAGCGCGTCTGAATTTCGATGCACTTCCGCGGAGGTCAGGCGAAAGCGCCTCTATGTGGCACGAGTCCCGGAGTGTCTTTTGACGCGGGGCCACGGCCGAGCCTCGAGGCGGACTCGTTATAATTTTTTTCCCCGCGGCTTATCGCGTGATTACACCGAGACACACACACAGAGGCGAGCCCCGGCCGCCTGTCGCGGGATCGTGATCGGCGTGAAAATCGCGGGTCTGCCTCGACAAAGGCGAGCGTATCGGGCCCGCGGCGGAAATCGCGCGCACTCGTCAAGCCGCACGACAAAGCGACGGCGTTTTACGAGTCGCGCCGCGAGTGCAACGACACCGGCCGAGGGCCAGCTGTAAATAATCGATGCGTTCATCTAAAATTCATTTACCCGTGTTTTTTCGGGACTATTACAACGCTCTTTTTTGCATTTGAATAATTCATGTTTGTTTTAATTAAGCTGATAATGGGTAATGGGCTACCGGATTAACGGTAACGCGATAATTTTCATGAGTTTCGTTCATTAAATTTATTAATTTTGCAAATTCATTATTGCAATATGTTGCAAAGTTTGAATAATGTATGCAATACTTTATCAAACAAAGTTTGAGCGATATTTTAGGCCGTAATTCGTCGTTTACCGGAAATTTGCATCATTTATTCACATTGTAAATCTAGCGCTCATTCGAAAAGCAACTTGGCAATTAGCTTTTAGCGCCGGAAAAAGGCTGCCTAACGGTGCCGACAAATCGCTCGCTAATATACTCTGCCGGGTGTAATACTAATGAAGAAATTAAGCATTTACGCACTATCAACACCTACTGCTTAGAGCAATTACAACATCTGCCATCTGTAATTATATTAGTATTTCAGGTGAAGCGCGCAGCTCACCGCCACACGCGCGCACATTGCGCCGGCGCGCAATTACACGTATCACTCCGTACGCCGGTGAGAATATACGGGACGTTTTTACGAGACCGCGGAGAGACTCGCGTGCCGTCCGCATTTATGCGCCATCCGACCTAATTAATTACGGGTTTACTTATGAATCATCGGGTTTTTTTTACAGCCACGCGTCTTTCTCTGTCGCGCTCGAACCGCCGTGGTCTCGTAAAATTCCGCGGGATTTCGAACAGTTGGTCTTTTAGAGCGGCGTAAATCTCGCTCGCGCGCGATCGCTAGCACGTGTTTTTCCGCGCTGAGCGGAGAGCATTTGTGCGGCTGTTCACTCGAACTCCTTTTAAATCGTCGAGGAATTCGCGCGAGAGCTTAAGCCGAGTTTCCTGTTTTTAGCGCTGCCGCGGGAACTTGTCTTATTCACCGGAGAGCTTTTATTTTCGATGTTCGCGAAAATACAGTGTACAGCTGCGCCGATAGAAATTTGAGACGCTATCGTATTGCTCGCGAATTTTTTTTTCAAACTCCGCGGCAAGTTTGCTATTAAAGTAATGAAAAACAAAATAGGTATATTAAATATGAATTTCCTCATCTAACAAATGTACCTGCCGCGGAGAAAAAATTGAAGTCGGACAAAAGCGACTGCATTCGGTACGTTAAGACTGGAAGAAAAGGCAGTAGCAAAAAGCTCCGGTGGCACAAAAACCCAGAAAGCCCGCGCGCAAACGCTCCGCGGACTCCTAGAATTTTAATCTATTATCTCGTGACTTGCGGGCCCGCCGCCGCCGCCTCTCCCTTTGTTCGCTTATATTCAAACGGCACTCGCCGAGAAATTCTTCTAGCTCGCGGGAAAAGAGCCTGTCCGGCTTGAGCGCGCGCGGTTTTTTGCGCGCGGGCCCTCGCAAAGCGAACTTCATTACGGGCACGCGAATTAAAGAGCCTTTAGCCTTGAGCCGAGCGCCGGTTGACGCGTACACAACGCGCCAAAGGGGAATAGTCGGCAAACTCTGACGAAAAATTGCAGCGAGCCGGTGAAATTGGACACGCGCAAAAGTGCGAGCCAACGAAAAAAAAGTCGCGGAATTACGCGAGTGCTCCGCTGCTTTTTCGCTGCGCTGTTCGGGCTTCATTTTAGGTTGAGGTTTGCACGCGATACGCGCGCTTTAAAATAAATTCCGAATTTTCTACGCGAGAGTCGCTTCAACAAGTATTTTCCGATGCTTTTATTCGAGGGAAAAAAAAAACGGGGAGCAAGTGTGTTCAGCTATTTGGCGGTATGAAAAATACGTGATTCGGGGGTGAGACTTTAATATACGTCGATCGGCGAGGAGAAGCGGCAAGTTTGCGATATACAGGCTATTACAAGGAGACGCCAGGCTGCGCTGCAGTATCGCAGCGTCGGCGGTGCGCGAGCTCTGATCAAATTGCCGGTCATTCGTCGAATCGGAAAAGTTCGGTAATCAGGAAAGTTTCGGGACTCCGCTGCGCGAGCACGATGTATATACACGACCTCCCTGCTTTTCGCTCTTGCTCTCTCTCTCTCTAGCTGTAAGTAATGGCCCGATACACGGTAATGGCGCGAACGCGAAGCCACTGCGCTCCTCTTTATATACGTACGTATACGTGTCGGAGGGACCTTCTCCGCTCCTTCTTTTCCGAGCTCCCCGTTTCTTCGCCGACCGGAGGAGCGATCGACCTCCGTCGAATGGTAAAGAGCCCCTTCATTCCTTTTTTTTTAGCTTGCTGGGGCGAGCTTTTCTGGGAGGAAAATATAATTTGGTAAAAATGAGGTTTTCATTCGTACTCTTTCGCGAGGTGAATAGGTCTCCAGTGAAAAAGTTTTTCTTTTCAGCACTTCGCCTCGATTTTAACGAATGGTGACAAATTATTTTTATCGATCGATCGAAGCCATTATTTTTCATTGGAAACGCGTCGACGTGCATAAAACCTGTCGCATAATTAACGCTCCACCTCGACGCATAACTTTCATTACAATTTGTAAAATTTGTTTAACGCGTTGTGTTATGCAACGGTGAAATGTCCAGTTCATGAATATTTTTACGTCAATCGCTGGACCAACTTGTCGCGGTAGACGGTAATAAGTGATCGATCGCGTACTGTGGCGCACGATCGATTTTTTTCACGGAGTCGAGCTTCCGCTTGCGCAATTCTTATCGCGCGCTCGTAATTTTTTAGCCGAGCGCCTTAACTAGCCCTTCGCTCGCGAAAGAGCTATGCCCCCGGCTCGAGGGGCCAAGTGCCACGATTTTTCTTCTCGCGAAGCTCTCGAAGGGCCTTCGGAGCTCCTGGATTTACGTCCGATAAGGTGGGCTCCGCAGTTTCCGCTCGATGTGACTAATTAACGAAGCGTAAAAAGAATCTCCTGGAAGAAGCGCCTGCTCGCTCGAAGGCTCCCGATAAAATTAATTTCACATATAACTTTCCGCCGCGACTTTACCACCATCCCTCTCCCGCGGGTTATCATTGACGGCGGCAATTCTTTTCTCCGCGGAGGAGTAAAAAAAAAAAGAAGGGAAACCCCAAGGAAAATTCCTTGCGAGCCTAATCCCAGATACGCTCTGCGCCCTCGCGGCTGCTTCACGCTCGGTTAAACTCGAGGGGCATCCCCGAGCCGGAGTTGACTTTAATCAAATATCAGACGGGCACGCGAGGCTCTTCTTTCGCGCTTTTCCGAGGCGCGCGCCCCGCGTGCCCGCAGTCAGTCTCGAGGGTCACTGCACTCGAGCGATTTTCCGGGTTCCCCCTCCTGCGGCGCGCCTCGTACTCCTCGAAGAAGCCGCGGGCGATCGCCTCGTTTCTCTCTCCCCCCTCTCGCCTGCCCCCCGACTCGGCGGAAAAGCTTCGTCTTCGTCTCCCTCCCTTCTGCTCCCCCTCGGCCGAGATCTCCGGGGAGGACGAGCGGGAGGAGTTTTCCCGATAATTTCGCCCTTTGCGCTTGTCGCCCCTGATAAACTCCCGACCCCCGCGCGTATATACAGGCTTCCTTCTTTTTTTTTTCACTCGTTGGGGAGGACGCGCGCGCCGAGCTTTCCTTTAAATCTCGCGGGGGACGAATTTCGAAAGCTGATTTCGACTGCCGACGGTAAAAGTTCTCTCCCTCGCTTTTTCGATTGCGCTTTTTTATGGCGGCAATAGTTTCCGATTAAACGGCAGGATGTGAATAATCGGATTTTGTATAAATAAAGAAAGTTCGCTCCGAGTTTTAAAGTAAATTTAGCCAACTTCTCCGTGTCGAAAATAGCACCGGAAATTCGCTGATCCAGCTACATTACTCTTTGTTTCAGAGCAGTTTTTTTTTCGCAAGGGGGAGATTAGCGCAAGCTTTACTTTTGCGTTATTTTTATTTGGTGACGAAGCTCTCTCGTATTTAAAAAATTTAAAGTTCAATGTTCCGTATAAATATTGTTCAATCCACTTTATGGCAATGAAACTTTCGGATTTGATAAATTCTTTAAATGATACTTGAATTATTTAATCAATAAAGATGAAATGAAATAACAGATTATTTCTCCTTTATAATTGCGCCAATAACAATCTTAGCTTACGCGATAAGTTTTCAAAAGAGTGGAAACAATATTCCGCACTTCATCCAACTAGCAGGAATAATCTCATTAATCGTTATAATTAACAGGATTCACTTAAAGGGATAAGCAGCGCATATCGCGGCTCGGTATCGGCATAACGGTTCGCCGAGCGGGGGATCGTTGAATGCCGAAAACGCGTCGTATAGAAAAGCGGCCCCCCTCATTATCATCCGCGTGCGTCGCTCGCCTCCGCAGTCGTCGGCGGCCCCCTCGCCGAAAGATTCAATTCGTCCGCATTTAGCCGAGTGACTTTCCGGCGATTTCTTCCCGTTTCGCGTGCGAGCGGGAGACGGGGAGACCCAAATTCGATTAGGATCTCGGCCGAGGGGCCCCTCCCCCCGCGTCGGCGCGACTCCTCCGCGAGAGTCTCGCTTACGCGTCTCCGGTAAGTGGATTAAAGCTCTACCTCGCGTATACGGGCGCGCGTATGAGCGTTTGATCTGCAGTGCACGGGGGAAAGGGGAGTCGCGCGTACGAGGAGATCGCGCGGGCGAGATTACGCGGAGCGGCGCGACGTCTCCTCTCCGCCGGAGAGGCCCCGAACTTTTCTTCGGCTCCTTTCGCTTCCGCGCGGCCGTTTGATCTTGCTTCGAGATATCGCCTCTCGTTTTGTCGTGCCCGGCAGCCCCTTACCCGGGTAAAAAGGAGCCGTTACGTGTGTGTGTATGTGTGTGTGGGTATACGACCGGCGTAGCTGCAGAAGCTGCCGCGCGTTGCGCTGAAAGAAAACGGGAATAAGGAGATTCGGGGAAGTGGGGGGCGGGGCAAGGATTACGCGTATCGAAGATCACCGATTGTCGCGCTACAGATTTTGACGTCGATACCGCGGACAATGGCAAATTAGATGCTTTTTTCGGATTATACCCGATTGAGTCGTGCAGCTGTTGCGAGAGAAAAGCGCATTAGCACGCACTGTAGAGGAAAAAGGTCGCCTCGCGTGCGTTAAATTAAGTGAATACACTTAAAAATATTTGTCTCTCTTTGTCAGCTACACGCGTATAACATACGAGCGCTATCAAGATTCCGACCCGGCTAATAATGGCCGTATGACGTGCGCATTCCAGCCTCTATAATCGCTAAAGTTCTAGATGAAAAAGAGACGCACAAGAAGAAGAGAAGGGCTAATTATATTCCGAATTCCGGCAACAATTTGTGTCTCTTGAAAAGGAGGAAGCGAAGAGGAAAAGTGGAGGGAATAAAAGGAGGGGCCCGCGTTGGAGGTAAACAAAAACGGCGCAGTTCCAGCCCACAGAGGAACGCAAAAGGGAAGGAAACGCTGAATGCGGAGTGAGCGCGTAGTACGGAATTACCTGGGAGCCGGAGGTAAGGCCGAGCGAGAGAAGTGGAAGAGATCGGTTGGTCCGATTCGCCGGCGCATTTGTGTTTGCACCGCATTAGGAATCGGCTGCGTCGCCGTCGCGGGCTGACTTCCTGGGCCGCGTACGCGAGCCACCGATGTCCCTTGACCTGGAATAAGATGAAAGAGCCCGATATAGAGCGTCGGAGGAGAGGACCATCTTCGACCGTAATTCTTCTTCCTCGAGAAACACACGAACCGTTTACCGCTCTCCTCTGTCTCGTCCTCTATCTCCGCACACTTTTCTGCCTCATCTTTTTTTACACTCGAGAGCCCGGCAGGCCCGTCGTGATGAAGACGTTCGCTTTTTCAGATTTCCTGAATTTCTTTCCTAGAATTCATCCGTTATAGTGTTTCCAGTTACAATTACGATTTTCCTTCTGGTGCTTCAATTATTCCTTACTTCGGCTGCTTTTTATATTGCTTCACTTTTACGAGAATGGAAATGAGAAAGGCAAGTTTTCTTTTATTTTACAAAAATGTATATTGCAGATTAAGTTTATGTTTGCGTTAGCAATAAACTCTCCACGGCGTAAATGTTATTGCATACCAGAAGG
>JAXIUT010000001.1:14877455-14923445 GCA_035586675.1 Eurytoma californica | reverse complement strand
ATAGTTTCTCAAAAAAAACCCAGTTAACTATTTTCAGAGTAAAAAAGTTACTAGATTTTGGTACATAAAGAATTAGATTAATTATTTATTTAAAAACATCAATAACATATAGGAAGCCACATTCGAGCGTAAAAAATGATTTGGTACGAACTATTAACGGAAAAAATCACGTGTAGAAGTCCAAGAGCAAGCTAATCTAGTGTAAAATTCAGCTCGTACGAAAATTTCAGCGAAAGCTCCCTCCGCGTCAGTCACGACCCCATGGTCAGAGGCGAGCTTCGTACGCCGCCCTAAGGCCGCAACCGCAGTAAAGGGTGAGCGCTGACCAGTCGTGTGCGAAAAAAGCAATAAATTATTCCCGTTCCATTAGGCGCGCTGCACACCGGCCGCGCGGCGTCTCGGCCGTTTGCGAGATCGCTACCGTCGAGGGCCCGCCGATAAGGCCGGCCGCCGCCGCCGTCGGAGAACAGGTTTGATTGTGGTTAAACAGCGCGATGATATTTCAGATCGCATCTGCGCGCTCGCCTTTCCTTCCTGCTCCTTCCCCTCTTTTTATACCCGTAGCCGAGTGTCGCCCGGCCGGAGATCTTGCACGCCGCGAATCAATTATTCAGACGTAATTTTCATCTAATGCGGCCGATAAGGAATTAAATTGACCCCGATAGCTGCGCCCGATCGGATCGTCGCGTGTTTTTTGCTCTGCCTACTCGGTGCGTTCCATCGACCGGAGTTATATCTCGCCGCCCCATCTCCATCTGAATTTCCACATCGCCTCTTAATTTCAATTTTTCGTAACCCCCGATTAATCAGCCCTCGATTTATACACCGAGAAGTAGAAATGCCTTTATCGCGCGGCATACAGCGAAACGCTGAAAATCCACGGGGAAGGAGCTCGGCGGCGCTTGGAGGGTGCTCACGTATGGTTTGCTCTGAAAGGGCGGCCCCCTCTCCCGCGGGCTCGCTCGTTATCATTCAGTCGTCTGGCGCATCCGGCTGCTTTCCCGGCGGTGGGCTAAACGCGCCCGCGGCCCCCCGGCGAATCTGTCGCATTAGCGAGTGCAAACAAAAGAGTCGCGGTAATTAAGCGGCGGCGCGTTGTGACGAGCAGCCGCGCGGCGGACGCGGGGAAATACGGGGAGGGCCGTTCACTCCCTATAAGGGCGACCTGCATCCATTTTATTAGCCGCGGCGATCACGGCCTCGGAATTAATCCTGCAGGCAAATCCGGGCCCTCGCGAGCGCACGCCTCTCCCCCCGTGTTTGCCGGCGCGGGCGCGATTTACCCGTGTGAAAGGACCCCAAGCCGCGCCTCGAATATTATAATGGCCCGGCTCGCGCCTTCGCTTTTGAGCATCGCTCGATCGAAACTAAAGCGTTGCTAAATACTTACTTGGCGGATTATTATGTAAGAGGGAACGTAAAGAGTACACTTTTTCTTCTGGGTAGACGTTGTCCTCTGTTAGATGCGATTGATTTTATGCGAAGTTGTAAATTTCTTTATTTCGATCGTAGAAATTTCTGGCAAAGTATAAAGGTAAAACTGAACGTAAAAAATGAGTATACGAACAGACTAGGATTGAGATAAGGTAACTCGTAAATAATCGAGATAGGGATCTCGGGCATTTGAAAATCGGCATTAAAAGTACCTCGGACGGAAAAGCCCAGCGGCCGTCGCGATTCTCCTTACGAGCCGCGGGAGCTGTTCCCAGAAGCGAGCTTTATTCGACCAAAAGCGCGTGTGCGCGGGAAATTCAGGAGGTGCGCGTTAAAAAAGGAGTGGGAGGGAAAGCCTCCGAATGTAACTCGGGGAACGATCCATCCTCTCTTATCGCGCCTTAACCGGCGCGGCGTCGGGCTTGCTCGCAGCGCCTCGTAAAAGTCGTCGGCGTTATGATATTTACGAGGAGCAAAGTGCGCCGACGCGACGAAATTAAACGACTCGCGCGCGCCCTTTTGCGCTCGGCCGCGCTGTACATCCTCCTCCTTTTTTTTCCCACCGCGCGGGCACGTATTTTCGTCGGCTTTTTGAAGGGCAGCCCGGGCATTGTGCATTATTAAAGCGGTGCGCGGACATGCGCCCTCGTCGGAAATTCTCGGCTGCGCATTTTTCGACGCCGGCAGCGCGGCGCCGCTTCCTTGGCCGGCCGGCACCTCGCGTGAGCCGTTTAATTAAAAAAGGGAGCCCGCTCGTGTTGCGTAAGTGGCCCGCGCTGCTTTTTCTTTGTGGCGAGAGCTTTTATTGACCCTGCTGGGACGCGACGGAATAATCCGGAATTTTTAGGCGGGAGGACGCGCGGAATTTTTCGGAGACTGCGAGCCGAGTGCTCTTTGTGACCCGTACGCGCGACGAAAAGACCGCTCTGGCGTCCAAATGGTGTATAAGGATTTTTTTCCGAGCACCGCGTGCCGGCTTGATGAATTAATATAGCGCGCGCGAGGATGTGCAGTTATTTATCAGCCAGATGAAGTCGTAAAGCTCTGCCAGAAAGTTTTATTATTTTTTCATTTAAATAACAAAAGTTGCTTCGCGAAGCGAAAATTTGAAGTAAATAAATCCGCTGCATTGTTAAATATTAAAAACGGTACATAAAGTTTGGAGGCTGCTTAATCTTACATGTGTCCCATTAAAGTATCAAAAATCAATCGCTTGTTTATCTTGCCCTAAAGGATATTCATAAAAAATTTCTTATCTTAGGCGGGGAAAAAAAGTATAATAACGGGTCGTGCAGTAAAGTCAAAATCTAACTCCTAAATCTCACTACAAGGCATTCGAGCGTTACGCCCGTAAACTCGGAAAACGTCACTGGGGCTCCTCCAGAAACAGCCGGGAAAGGGCACCGCAGAGAATAAAAAAGCGAGGAAAACACGAAATAGTCTCGAGCGAATGAGTCCGCGCTTGAAAAAAGAAAAAATTGTCCCTGCGTAGGGCCGCGCCGGCTCGTATCCAGTAGGTGTTGCTCGATCCCGGCCTCTGATACAGGCTGCTCCACGCGAACCCTAAATAAGAAGATACCCGGCCGCGATAGAGTCGGCCGGCAACGAAAAGCTCCGGCGCTAGGCGCTCCGATCCTCCTTACACGCATAAAGTGTGTCGTGCATAGGAAGCCGTATATACTCTCGGAGTGGGCAATAAAAATGCAAAATATATGACGGAGGCCCCGGGTTTTCGTAACGACGCACGCACGTGAGAAAGAGAGAGCCCACGAGGCGGAGGCACCCTCGTAAACTTTCGGGGGGGGATGGGGTGCCGTGCGTGAGAGTGATACCGGCCCGCGGCCGCACCAACACGGCCCATGCGAAGCGCCCGAATTCGATTGATCCGAGGGATTCATTATGAAGGAGGATTTGTCGGTGGTGGCTTCGCGTCACGAGGGGAGACAAATTTTCCCTTTGATTTCGGTGCCTAATTTTGTTTTTATTTATACCTAATAATTCTCCACGATTTTCACCGCTCTTCATGCCTCGCCACCAATATTTTCCCAACTGGTAATTGTGTAAGCGCACGAAATCAATTGGCTTTTCTACATCCTTCCTGTAAACATGGGTCTAGTTGAAAAACTTTAATTTTGAAATGAACACGTTTTGATAAGAAATATAAAACTTTATTGCGGCACATGAATAGTATTATTTGAAAAAAGTCGTGTATTTGTAAAAACCACAGATGGTCAATGTTTTTTTTTCATGTACATAAGACAGTTCTTGTGGTAATACGACACGCACGTATTATTTTACTGCTATATAATGCTTATACTTAATGCAAGGCATGATAAGTAATATTGGAAGTAAGCATTAGGTGAGTGAACTTTTTTTGCTCTATTACTCATAATCGATTAATACCGTTACCCAACGCATATTGTATCAACGTTCAATTTTGCACGTAACGCAAAAATTATATACCTTACCGCTGGCTCTTTAGAGAATTTCTGAAACAAAAAGTAAATTACAAGTAATTTTGCTACTATGCTTGCATATTTCCCATGATTATCTCCGTAAATGTTGCACACAAAATTCTTCGAAATAACGTTAGACTTTTATCGCTCTGCCTGAGTTACGATCCCTACATAAGACATATAACCGAAGCGACGTTTCTGCAACAGAGAGCTCCGCGGAAAAAAAAGCCGAAAAAAATAAATTGTTCGGTCGGATCCTCAATTAATAAAAATCTCCCCTCGGGTGCTGTGTAACTTTCACGCCGGCATAAAAGACTCGTGATCGCGTCGCCGGCACAAATACGAGGCACTTATGTCTGCAACTGATAGGGCCTATCGTTTTTTCTCACACACGCCCGCAGCATCACAGCCCCCGTTATCTCCGGCGATTTCGTCCGGCGCGCATCGATATTTCTCGCACTCGCCTTACGGCTCGCCCGCCCCCCCGTGCGCGTGCGAGCAGGGCGTCGACTCTGGCGGGGCGCGCGCGCACCCACGCACCGGAGAGGGTGCGTGATATCGCGCTCGCTCGCTGCGTTTCGGAGCGGCCGATCGATGCGAGGCCGCGCGACCGCGAGGGGGCCGCCGCGTATCGAACCAACAGTCGCGAATTTTGCCTGCGAGACGCCCGACAGGTATACGCGCAAATTAACGACTCGCCTGCGCCTGATTGGTCGATGAGCTCTGCGGCGCGCGCGGGCATAGCACTATTTCCGCCCCCCCTTCCAGCGCGCTCATTAGCTTCGATTTAGACTCGAATTTCGACAGCTGCCCTCGATGCGAACCCGCATTTTTTCGACCGGGGGGATTTTATATGTCCGTCGGCAAAATCTCTT
The DNA here is from genome assembly GCA_035586675.1 of Eurytoma californica. Lineage (NCBI taxonomy): Eukaryota > Metazoa > Arthropoda > Insecta > Hymenoptera > Eurytomidae > Eurytoma > Eurytoma californica. Next base: position 14,918,680 of record JAXIUT010000001.1, on the reverse strand, counting down.
CACTAATTTGAAAGCTTCTTTATTGACTTATTATCTTAATTACCAAGTTTTTTTTTGCTAAAAATGGAATGCATTTTAATAGGCTTTTATTAATCGAAAATTGTTTTGTTACAGGTAAGCCTGCTTGTCTATTCTTTGCGGTCTATACAGTTGTAAGTACACATGGCAATTATCTCTTTCATAAATAAATGCAGAGCAATTTACGTAATATTGTCATAATAGATTCCTCCTCCGCATTCTCTTTCACAAACACATATTGGCGTATTGAGCAAAAGTAATTAACTGTCCAAAGGTCCGCAAATTAATATACGCAATTAATTCGTCATAAAGCTGGAAGTTAGCAAACAATTTATACATTCAGTGGATTGCAGAAAATCAACAGATTCGGCGCGGGAAGTATATCCGCGCGGGTGAAAACGGCGAGGCGCAGGACAAATGTAAACATCAAAGGACGCGTCCGACCCCACGCGATTCTCTCACGATCGGTGCATTTAACAATTACGCACGAGGTCGCCCGGAGCGTAAAGAAGGCCCGCCACACAGAGACACGACTAGCCGATTGCATTGATCGCCGAACATGTGTACACCCGCATACTCGTATTTATAGAAGGCATTTTCCGAGTCTACCCGAGGCGCGCGATTGCATCATAGACGAGCGCGCGCCTTATGGTCACATCGGCGCCGCTCGGCACGCGAGCGCCGCGAGTGCACGCGAGGAGAAAAAGGCGAGCCGCCGTAAATGGAGATAAACGCCGCACGAAAATCCTCGCGCCGGTGTCTCCGCGTTCGATTTCTCCGAGCCTTTGCGGGAAACCGTAACGATTTCAGGCATCTGCCCGCGAGCCTCAGTTTCCAGCCCTGCAGTCGGGGGGAAATTAGAAAAGCGAACGCGTCGGGCGACCAGTTTGCTCGCTCGCCTGCCTTTCCGAGCGATCGGGCTTAGAAAACACGTGCGAGAATTATCGGCGATTCCGCGGGCGCGACGATCGCGCCGCAGTCGTTTAACCATTGGATTATGTAGACGCAGTGACTTATTTTACCTGTAATCGCCTTTAATGGCAGCGAAATGAGGGACGCCGCCTGCATTTTAATTCGCCGCCTGCAATTTCTCCGAGATTTATTGATCTCGAGTGCGTTAATTATATTAATACGATAGGTGGGTTGCCTCGATCATTCAAAAAAGGTTGCTTTTAAAATTTCTTTTTTTGCTACTCCAGTTCGGTTATTTTTACTGCACATTAATGAGGTGCGGTCTTGGCAGAGGCTTCGCGCCGGACGCATCCTTGATTTTTTCTCTATTGAGAAAAGTTGTTTTTTCGTCTTATCAAAGTGTTTGCTGATATTTCCTATTTTGTAAATTAAGCGTCTAATATAAGCTATACTTTAAAAATAATTGGTACTTTTACAAAGTTTACGACACAAGAAAATTAATAAGGAAGAAAGCCTGCATTATGCAGTCATAATCTTACATAATTAACGATTTATCTGTCAATATTATATTTCTCTCCTTTCATAAGAATTTTTAAAATTGGATAACAACAATTTCTTTTTAAAATGCATCGTAAAATCTTTTATTTATTTTTTAGGACGCACACAAATTTACTCTACTCGATTTAAAACAGGTACCCTGGGAAACCGCTTCCTAAAAATCTATAAAAATACGTAAATGCCTTTAGTGAAATTCTCAAGCCGCCAGAAGCAAAGTACTTCAAAAGTAAATTACGCGTCCTTTCTTAGCGACTCGTAAAACCCACTCCCCAGAAAATGTAGATCAGCAGCTGCGGGTGGGTCAGCCGTGAAATCTCGCCACACATCTTCCGGTCACTTCAAGAGTTTTTGGAGCCAAATGAGGCTTGCAACGGGTGCACGCAAGACGTCGCCGCCTTTGCACCGACCGCCGCGCCGTAATAACGGCTTGCGTCATAGCTCTGCGACGACTTGCCTTTCCCATAGCCGCGCGTACGCTCGCTCTCGATTCGCCGCGGATATCCATTATACACTTGCGTGTGCTCGGGTGCGCGCAGCGAATTAGTTCCCGCTAAAGAGGGAAAGGGGAGTGAGAGAGAGAGAGCCGAGCGTCAGCAGAATCCGATCGGCGCGGTGCAAGCCGATTATCGGCTTTGCTTTTCAATCCTCTTTAAGTTAAAGTTCGACCGGGAACCGCCGAGCCGCGGCTTCATTGTTTCAGCGCGGCGCGCATCGCCCGATAGGGCTCCGCTCGCCTGTCGCGGATCTTTTTGACCCACTGACTGGAAAAGGAGCTCCGCGCGGTTAAGCTTTTCCCCGCTAATCTTTCGCGAAGCTTTTTCTCCTTTTCGCTCGGGAGACCCGATACCCTTAATTGCCTAAGCTTTTGTTGATTGCAAATCCTTCGTTTAAATTGCGTTTGCAACGGGATTTCAAATATTCCGAATTAATATTGCGAGCATCTTGCAAACTTTATTTTCAACTCCACGGCGAATTATCGCAATCCGTAAATCCGCGAAATTGTATCACGCGCCATCTGCATAATTAACCCTTTCAACGCAGTGCGCGCGGCAGCGAGTGCGTCGGTGAATTATAACGAACAATTTATCCGAAGTTTCCTAATAAACATGCAGCCTCACAATCGTCTAATTTGCGCTCCCTTTGATCGTCCGCCCCTTACAGCGCACTGCGCGCGGCACCCACGCGCCTCTCGGGCCTCATAATTACGTCCAAATTAGCAAATATTAAATTTGTTTAAAAAGGCGGGGGAGTGCGCCGACCGGCGGGGAGCCGAGATTGAATCCCAGGATTTGCCGAGTGAGTCAAGCCGCGCGCCGGGCTTTGAAGTCGCGGCGCGCGTGCGCCCGGGAGATTCCTTGATCCGACACTCTTGGCGCGCGCGCGCGCAGCCCGCCAGCGGGGGATACAAATTAAAGGGACACGTGTCCCAGCGCGGCGCGTGCCCGGACAATGGCGAGGCCTGACCGCTCGTGCGTTAAACGCCGCCCAAGGATATTGGTTTCCTGCTTCCTCGTTAAGGGCCCGGCGCGCGAGGACCCATTAAGCCGCCTCTCGCCTTTTCGCGCCGCGGGACGGAGGATGCCCGGCATTTTTTGCGAGCGTCGCGCAAGGGGTGCGCTTGACGCGCCGCCGTTCGTGATTAAAGGACCGTGAGACGCGGACTCGTGGCGCCTTTATTAAAAGGGCAGCGGAGCGTCCCTGCAAATTTTTCTGACGCACGTCGCTTAGGCGCGCAGTCGATCGAAGTCTCTTGCGTAACGCGCTTTCTTTTTCGCGAGGAAATTAGCGGAGCGCGCACCCCGCGGAGTCGTAAAACTCGCGGTTTCTTCGCCGGGGAAATCGCGCGAATACGCCGGAGGAAGTTTCGCGCGGCGGGAGAGCTCGAGCCGGCGCGCCGCGTTGAATATGCACTTCAATCTCTTCTGGACGCTTGAGCCTCGGGAACGCACTTGGGACTCGCTCGCGCGCCGAGGAATTAGCATTTTCGTGTTTGCGTCTTGTTTCTGACAGCGCGCGCGAAACCGTAAAGCAGCCCACGAGTGGTCAGCCCCCTCTCCTTCTCGTCTCGCGAGCGTCTCCTCGCGCCGGGTGTGTTTTCGTCTTTTGCTCGCAGTGCTATTCTTTCCGCGCCGGCGTTGCGTAATAATCCGCCACGAGCCCTAATTTCTTTTCTTAATAAGTCATTTCCTTCGTTTTATTCAATTTTTCGCAAGAATAATTTATTACCTTTTCGGTAGGTGCATAAATGCATAAATATTCAACCTCTTGAGTCACGGCTATTGTTATCCCATTATTGGTACACGAATTATTGATTTTGCTGGTGGGAGGTAGATTTAATCTGATTAATTTAAGGCTAGTGGAGGTATTCTACTTGGCTTTCAGAATAGCGTGTTATTTTCTATTTAATGAAGGTATGTCCGATAATTTAAGTAAGCAAATGAGCATACCAATCTAATGTCCAGTGACCTTTGACGTGGTTGATAATGATCTACTTTGTTTCTTCAGTCGAGAAGCGTTTAGTGAATCAAAGGCCGTCCGGAACTTTGCAATATCTACATTTAATTAACAATTTAAATATCTCTTAGAAGTATTTAAAAATGTATTTCTACAACAGACTTAGCAAAAGTAAGTGGGCAGAGTTTTTACTTCAGTCCTCGCATACTGCAGTGCTTTTTGTTCTTGTTTCCTTCGTTCTTTTTGCTCTCTCGTTTTAATAACTGACTTTCATGTTGTCTCGAACGGTATTCTTTAATTTGCACAACGTCTTTTTTTTCTATCTCCTCCATTATTTCTTTAATGAATACTAAGCGCGGAGCCGGCCGTTTTTAATTTACCAGCGCGCATTGTAATCTCCGACTATCCAAAGCCTCCTCCCGAATTCACTCCGCGCGCCGCCGAAGCCGGCGCACGCGTCTCGCTCCCTCCGCGCGATTCTTTATCACGATTCGTTTATTTACCCTCTTGTCTCCTCTCTCGACGCCATTAGTTTCAATGGCCGTCGCTCGGCATCCCGTCGTCGGTCTCAACGTCTTGCTCACCTCCGCGAGCGCCGTTCCCGATTGTCTTGTTGCGCCTCGCTCTCGTCGCTGCCCTTTTTCCGCCGTCAACCTGCGGTACGAGCCCGGCTCGCTCGCATGTGGGCACGCGCACGTAGGTGTCGAGCGACTCGGGCCCGCGCGAGACTGGAATAACTCGCGGCGCCGCGGACCTCGGAACAGGGACAGTATGTAAATAAGCGAGTTAACCCGCCGAGGAGTGAATTAACGGCTGGAATTCGCGCGGCGGGAGCTTCGATTCCAACTCGAGGAATCCAATTCCTTGCGCCGGCTGCTCTCTCTCTCTCTCTCTCTTTCCATCTTGCCCCGAGGAAAGTTGATTATCGAGCCCGGGAATACCCCCGCCGGGCCGCGGAGCTTCCGTTCTCACGGCGGCGCGCCGATATACTGGCCGCATTTTCGATTTTCACGTTTTAAGCGCGATGCCCGCGCGCCCGCGTCTTGTTTCGAATGATAAGGTAAATTAGGACAGCGCGTGCCCGCAATGCCCAATCGGTGTACGCGTAATGAAAATGCGGCGAGGATAAAGCGTTAGACGGAGGTTTTTACGCTGCTCCACTCCGGCGGTGGGAATTTTCTGATATTCCGGCGCCGGCATGAATTATTGATAATTTACTGTAAATTGTGCGGGCTTTATTTGCGAGTCAAATGAATTCTTCGCTTTTTCATCAGCGTAATTGCAGCGCCCTCACAAAGGCGCGCGTGTTTATTTTTACGTTTACTTTTATAAAATGAAACGAATTTCCTTTGTAAATAAATGTGCATTTTCTCCGTTCACTTTGTTGGCTTTCTAAAAAAATTTCCCTCGCTTTCTCACTGTTATTCTTCAATAACAAATGTAAACCGGGGCGAAATAAAAATTGCACCTAACCAATATAAATAAAAGCGTATAGCTTGTTAGCGAAACGACCGAAGAGCGTCGGGTCAAAAATTTCGCGAGCACACAATCGCACGCAAAAGAGTCATAAACATCGAGGTTGAATGAAGCGCCAATCCGGTGACACAGTCACTTCAATTTCGAGCTCCGAGCGACTCGGGCGAATAAATAAACGGCGAAAAAGGAACGAGGAGGCGAAAAAAGAAAGAAAGTGATTATTTCGCGGAATCGGAAGTTGGCCGGTTCATCGGCGCGGAGAGGCGAAAAGACTCGCCAAGGCCATTCCCTTCTGGGGCACGTACGACACAGCCGTAAATTTACGATTTACGGCTATCCGGGCATCTAACGCGGAATACGAAATGATGCAGCGCGCCGTCGAACTTCCATTTAACTTTGGCCGGGGCCCCCGATCGTTTGCGGTTCCTCGCGTGCAGCGCGCCCGGCAATACGGAATTACCGCGGCGTGCGGAGAAACAAAGCGCATACGTACACTCGGGGCGGGGGAGGCAGCGAGGAAAAAAAGGAACGAGGACAGGCTGCGGGAGATTAGGCTGAGAAAGTTCGAGCGAGCGAGGAAGAAAGTGGGAGGGACGAAAAATCGCGCGCGCGGAGAGATGAGCGAGACCTGAAGTTATAATGAAGTTTCTCCGCTTGGCTTTGTAACTGTCTGCGGGACGTAACGATTCCTCGCGAGCTTCCTTTTTCTATTCGAACTCCCAACTTCGCCGGGCTTCCGATACGCCCAAGTCGGGGAATGTATAAAAGAGAAATAATACCTCGAACACTTTGGCCGCCGTCGTAAAACAGAAAAAATATTGCGGACTCGGGAGAAAAATTGTCCTAAGTACAGCAGACATCCAGTTTTATTAGCCAATATTTCCCGGCGAAGTGAGACGTTTCTTTTCTTCGCGAGAGGAGAGGCAGTTCTTTCGGACGGAAGAAAATGAACTTCACCGTAGATGCCTAATTAATCGACCGCGCGCGCGGGCCGGTGGGCGTACGGAAAACGCGAAAGCAAAGCGACTGCGCAAACAGCGGGCCATTATAATATCCGTTGTCAATGCTCCGCTGGACGGGCACTTAAGAGCGTATCGCTTACCGGGAGGGAGAAAGACGTCTGACTTGTCGTCTCGGCTTCTCCCGCGGAGTACTGCCGCGGCTCGCGTATCGCTTTCACCCGCTGAAACCCAAGAAGCCGGCCGAGTAGTGTCGCGGCCGAGGGAAAATACTACCATTACCGGGCGGCCCCGGAGGCGCGCGGGGATGCCCCGATCGGGATAAGGACGAGTCGCCGTTTCGTTGCACCGGATTAAACCGGGCTCAAGGCCAGCGGTTATTAACGCTCGCTCTTCCTTCGACACTTAAGCTCTTGGTTACACTTTACAAGGTTACTTTTAACAACTTCATTGTTTCTCGCTTGGCTGATCAAAGTGAAACTTCTATTTTGCGACTCCAGCGTATTCATTCTTGAAAAGGTGTTCTATTGACAACGTAAATGTAGAAAACTAATATTATCAATTAATGAGCGTATCATGAAAAAAAACGCTGCCAACTGCACTGGCACAATGCTTCCTCATAGAAATAATTGCAAATTTATGTCGAAAATTTGAAATAATCACGCCAAGTAGTTACGGGGGAATAAAAAAAAAATTTCGAAAAAACACATAATTATCTCTAAAATCAAATAAATAAAGTAGATAAATGTTATCCGCAAAAAATATAACGTTGATATAACCAATAAGTGAAAAACAAACTTATTCACTACAAAAAATGTCATTATTTGCAAGAAAATCGAAAGAATGAAAAAATTTTTTTTTTTTAAATTACATAAGTAGCTCTAAAATCTGAACCAGTTAATAGAAATCTTTTAAAATTTTCAAGCGCCCTTTCGAATAACGAGTCAAAAGTGTGTGCAAAATTTGGAAACGATCCACCGTGCCATTCAAAAGTAGTTACGGGGGCACCACGGCCGTACGCACGTACGTACGTACGAACGTACGTACAGACATACACACAGGCATTTTTAAAAAAATACTTTTTTGGACTCTGAAACTAAATATGAGTTTCTAAGCGAAAAATAGAAATAAAATTTTTTTTGCCGATACAAAGCTTTCTCTATGAGAAAGCAATTATTGCTGGTGATAAACATGTCATTTTGTATAGATATTACAAGTGTGAGGTTTCAGGTTTATCGTCCCGTTTAATTTTCGAAAACGCATCTCGGAAAGATTGTTCGCCTGGGATCGGAAAATTTAATCTCCTCTCCGACAATTTGGGTCTTTTCAATCGCGCCGTCGTCCCGTCCGCCTCTTAAGTCAAAAGTTGATAACCTCTCCGGAGTTGAGATAGCGACGGCGTCGAAAGCGAAGGGCACAACTATCGTTATCCCCATTTCATTAAGACACTCGGAGCATTTCCAATCGAGGATATATTCAGCTTCTTCCGAGCACCCCGGGATTAAGCCGGGACTTGGAAATTTCATGGCGAAAATGTAGGGGACCGATTAATCATAAAATGAAGCGCCTTTTTATCCCTCCTCGCTTCTCGCCTTTTACCCCTCTTGGCTTTATTTTTTTGCTGCGCTTCCTGTTTTCGCTGCTGCTTTTTTTACACACTTTTTTTGTTGTAAAGGGGAATAATTAATTTCTTGCTTTTCATTTATTAAGACACCATCCCACTCTTTTAATCAAGTCAGTTTCACGAGCGCCGGGTAGATGAAACTTTAAAACAAATTTTGTTTATGAAAAAAGTGCGTAATATAATACCCGAGGAAAATAGCAGTAATAGAGGCTCTTCATGAAATTTCGGTCTACCGCGCGGGAAGCAACGAGGAAAACAGAAGAACTCACTTGTGGAAAGTGTGAAAGCCGGCAGCAGCTGGGCCTCGCCAGACGCAGTGCTACATCAATTTACATTATCTAATCACGATACTCCCTCGCTTGCGGAACTTTTTTCATTCGGTCTCATTTTTCCCCCGACTCGCTTATTCCTTATTCGATCTGTGCCTCGCATCTTCGGCTCTTATTTTTTTCTCTCTCTTTTCGCCGGCGAGGCGAAGGATCGAAGCTAAGCCCGATAAGGCGACCTCGGAGTGCGTGCGTGCGCACGCGCGGGCTCCCGATTAAATTTTCTCTCTCCGCTGTGTGCAAGCCGATTCCAGCGGCGGCAAGCCTCGAAAGAATAACGTCTCGCGCGAATCCTCCGATGTTTTTTATGAATTTCGCGCCGGAAATGAGAGTGGGATTAAGAAAATATATGGCGCTAGACGGGAGTCGAATTATTTACGGAGGGGTAAAAATGCGCTCCTATAATGAAATTGCTTATATGCTATGAGGTGGCGAAAGCTTTTTCATCTTTTGCGAACAAAGGGTTTTATTCTATCGATCGATGAATGCTTGAGTATCGATTGATTGTACGAGTTAATGAGAAACGATAGGAATGGAATCTTCTATGTAAACACGATAAATAGCGTCTAACAGCAATGAAAATTCATGACTACATTAGTATTTCTGCATTTAGAATTTCAAAATTTTTAATGGCTTAAATCGTTACAAAGAACAAATGCAATTATCATATTATCGATCAAATTACATCGAATGTATAAAAATTTCTTTCGACAAAAAAATGTTTCCCTCCGGCGTATGAATAACGCAGTTCAATTGCACGTTGAAAAGCGAAGAGCGAAGATCGGGCTCTCGGTGGAGCGTCGGAACCTGCTGGCGCGTTCACCTTCGGCGTTCAAGCGCGCGATCGAAGGCGACGAAAGTGAAGATGGTGCGTGAAAAAAGTGAGGAGGGCGGTACGGCGGAACGAGAAAAGGGCCCGAATGAAAAAGCGGGAGAAGCTGTCGCGCATTGTAAGAGGCACCGCGCCGAAAAAGGGGTGCAGCGGAGGCGCCGCGGCGTCGCCGCCGCGCGATCCTCCTCCCCCGCTGACGGAATGGCTTTCTCCCTTTACATTTTTTGCGTAAACGCGAGGTTCGCGCCGCCCGCGCGAGCGAGGGAGGATAGTTTAGCATAAACGAGCCAACTTTTCTGCCGGAGACGTCGAGAGCCCCGTCGGGATTCGAAAGCCAGACCTCCTTCCGCGCAAGCCTCCCGCCGCTTATTTCTGCTTCCGCACATAATGCCACCTATCTCTTTCTATGTATTACCCATTTTCTCTTTATTTCCTCCTTTTTTGCTTTTCACATCGGCTTTTTTTCGTCGAGATCGATACGCTCGAAAGGTTGTGTTTTTTTACAACAAATATTTACTCGTGACTCCAATCCTCTTGAAAGCTATCACTGTTATTAAATCTGAATGGCTTTTGTCGATATTTTCATTCTAGTTCGACATTTTTATGTATTTCGGAATGAATGATTGAAAAATGCCGAAGTCCGTTTGTTGTATTTTTGAAAGATTGTTACATTTTGCAAGAAATGATACGAATATGAAGGAAAGCGCTGCTTCAAGTACTTCAGTAAACCAAAAAATATGTTATCAATATTTCCGCAAGCTTTAGTCTGCACAGCCAAAGTTAAAATCAACTCGGCCCTCACTCGAACTACAGGAATAAATCGATACACTCGTCGTCGGAATAAAATGCTCATGCGATCCCCTCGATAGTTTATACATTCGGCGTAAAAGACATTACGACTGGGTGCATAGGCATCGAGGTCAACGCGGAGACTGCGGCACCTTCCGCGGCGTCGCTCACGCACGCATCGCAAATTCATGTATGGGTGCAGCGCGTCGCGCCGATCCACCGTCCATTTCACGGGGCGACGCGCTCGGGTGTCTCGCGGAATTATTTCAGCCCCTCGCATCGCGGCCTCTTCTTCCTCTCGTATATGGCGTAGCCTCGGAACGGGGAGATGGCAAACTTTGCAAATGAATCGAGGGCGCTTACTTGCGAGTATTTCGAGAATTACTTCCTCTTCAATTAATGCGCCTTCGGCCTAAGCGTCTTTCCTTTCTAATTATTTCGACTAATTGTTTATTATACGAATTTTTCGGGCTGACTCATTAATTTAATAATGAGGCGTTTTAGAGCGAAGTAAGTCTATGGTGCAACTTAGTTCTTGAAAAATGAGAATTTGAATAGTTATTTATCTCCTCGGATAAGTATCAATTAATTGAGTTTGCGATTAGTGAAATATTAGCGCGGTCAGGAAAATTAAGTTGTATTATTCGCGTCGCGGGGGTATCGATTCGGAAAGGTTGACGTTAAAAATGCAGTAAAAGTGCGATAAAATTACGCGAATCATTGAGTACGATTTTTCAAACAAGCTCGGCCATTCTGGAACTAATAAAGTAGTAAACGACAGAAATAAGTTTCTGCAAAGGCTGGAAACCAAGTTTGACATTCGATTAAGACACACCTAATTTATCGGAACGAAACATATGATTTATGCGCTGGGATAAAATGGCGCAATAAACAAAGTTTTTGCTTCTCTAATTCCCGATGTATCTCGCTTCTGGTCTCTCACTTATTTACGTCACGCCTGGTTGCCCGATCGAGCGTATTGAGTGCCTTATATATACGGCCGCGAGAGAAAAAGCGACGAAATCGCAGAAACAAGATAAACATGTTAATGCGTCGGGCTCGTGCGACCGCGCGAGCGGTTTCGTCGCCATTTTTCAATGGGAGCACATCGCCTCATTAGACTTTCTCGGCGCAAGCCCGAAGAAGAAGGAAACTAAAGAAAGTAAAGCAAAGGCGCGTGGAAGAGGAGGTGGAGGGGAAAAAGGCGACTCCGACTCGACGGACTCATTAAGGTCCGGCGCACGTGGGTTAAGCAAGGCGCGATTAGCCGCGAGTAGTACTTTGGCAAATAACAGGCCAGACCCAAGGAAACAGCAAAAAGAGCGAGAGTCCGAGGAGCGAAGAGGGAGCGAGTGAAAGAGACAGACGAAGCGTAGTGTCGTCGGGTGGTCGCAACGCCTTTAATTTGCGGCCGCGCGCGTCTCGTTAAATGGACCGGAAAATCAGCGCGGCGCAATAATGGCTTATTAATATCCAAGGTACGCCTACCACCGGCGTGCGGTGTGACGAAAGGCGAGGCCCCGCGTGTTGCTTGCCGCGAGATGATGAGATTCGCCTTATCTCCCCGGCTCCTACGTTCTGCACGTATACACGTCGGCCGGACGGAGGCTCGACGCTAAGAGGCCGCACGACTATCTGATATCTGGGTTACCGGAGAGATAATAGTACGTCATTTCGTCGCCTCCAGCTTTTCCCTCCCCCCCTTTTTCCTTCTCGCCCCTTTCCCCGGTGTCTTTCGTTTAGCGGTAACGCGAGAGAGCCGCGGGCGCATGCCGAGCACGCTAAAAGTGCCCGAGCACGAAGACACTTTTCCGGCGTCCTCGAAGAGAGCGAGCTGCTCTTCGCTCCGCTCTAACAATCGATCAATTAAGTACTTTCTTCGGGGCAATCGAGGCGCCCGCAGCCCTGACAGCGCCGATGAGATAATGTAGACGGAAAACTTCTTCTCCACTTGAGAAATTTTCTCCGGGCGACTGGGCCGGAGATCGTGAGACGTGTATTTTTAACCCCGCAATTAAAATCGATTCCTGCCCTTTCGAATGCCATTGTTCCTCCTTCACTGCAGCGCCGCCGATAAAGCGAACTTAATAAGAACACCCCGCATGCTCATTGGAATCGTCGAATGGAAAAAAAGCTTGCAACATGATCCAGGGAATAATTCAATAGTCCATCATCTTTAGCGCAGCGAGTTCAATTTCATCTTTCGTGCAATTTCAGTTAATGTCGACAATAAATTCAACGCGCCGGAGATTTATTATGCCTCGCGCCGCCAGCACCTTTGTAATAAAAAAAAAAAAAAGCGCGGCCGGAGGGAGAAGCCGAGAGAAAGGATAACATTCGAGTGACAGAGGGATGAAACAGGGAAAAAGAAACGATAAAAAAAAAATAGGAGAGAAAGATAAAAGGGGGACTCGTCGAGGTGAAACAATTCCGCTTCGCATTCGTCGCATAATAAAAGGCTAAATGCTAGCCGTGAGACAGCGCGAGCGCTTTCCGTTCCCACTCGTCCTCTCCGCCCCCACCTCTCGCCGTCGCGACGACGCTCCGTGTGTGGGGGGAGGGCGCGCACGCGTGTGTGACTGAGCCGCGGAAAATTAAACTTTCGGCGAGTCTTTAAGAAGACGAAAGTGACAGTCCAATTTTCTCCAACGAGCCTCCAGACGCCTCCGCCCCCTTGCGCCGCTCGCGATCTTATTAGAACCTTTAAGAGACTACGGCCCTCCCGCTCATCCTGTACCCTTCAACCTGTGCTTTGTTTTATACTCCTCCTACTTTCCCCGCCTTTCTAATTCGCCGGGCTAAGGAATAAATGCAAATTACGTTGAATCTGATTTTTTTTATCGTCCTGAAAGTCTAGCCAAGTTTGTTTTTAGCTTACGTTTTTTTTTGAATGAACTCAGATTGGGAGAACGGAGTTGATAGTAGGGCCAAGGTTAAGTAATCACAAATAAAAAAAAACACTCGAGGACCAGATATGTTTTTTTAAGAGTTCCTCTCGTGTTTACTGAGATTCTTATCTTTTATCTAAAACACGCTGCAGCGATATACATCAAAACGAAAGTAAATCTCGCGCACTTATAATATTTCTCAGCAAAGTACAAAGGCAAAGAAGCGATTTTATTTACGAAGAAAAGCGCAGATTTTTGTTGCTTCCCGTCATCGCATTCAGCAAACAATCGTCGACACGGTGTAAATCACTCTCGAAGGAGAGGAGAGCGCAGGCCGCAACAATTTCCAGAAAAGCGAGCAAACAGTGTAAAGCGTTTTATTGGAGCGGCGCTCGCCCCAGTGCTCCGAGAAGGGTGGGATCCCGAAATTAAGATAATAATTGCGCCCCGAGCTTTCTTGCCCACTTGACAGTCACGTTCCGATTGTGTGTGTATCGGGGCGCGCGGGTCTTATACAGCTCTCCGGCGCGAAGCGCCCCAACTGCACCTCGACAAGACGAGGACGGCGTCGCTAAGCTTTATTGCCGGCAAACACTGCTTTCTCTCTCCTCTCCTCTCGCTCCTACCCGATTGTTAAACTCATAACTCTCCGCAGCCCCGTGTATACGCTCGGCCTCTTCATCCGATGAGTTAAGGCGCTAAGGAGCACTTCCCTGCCCAATCCTCCTTTTAATAGTGCACCTTCGCTTCGGCGATGTGTCAATTAAGCTTTATTAATTAATCCCTTAAATCCTTTATTATTTTTCTTCGCGCGATTGCTTTTATTTGCGATAAAGCTAAATTTCGTAAGTAAAGCATTAATCTTGCTGTCTTACGTTTATGTGTAAAATTCTAAATTTCCTGTTAATATTCAAGAAAAACATTTCCCCGGGAATCTTAAGCGAAAAAAACCAATTTAGCTTCCGACAAAAGAGTTCCGAAAGTACCTTGATTTAGAAAAATCGTAGAGGACTTAGATAAAGCTCAGCGGCGGATTCCCCGGGAGGCCGGTGGCGGTCCTCTGCGGGCTAGCCATTCCTCTTCGGCGGCGCGGCCTATAAGTCGATTCCGCCCGGGGGCGCCCGCCGCCGGCGGATCCCGAATAACGATTTTCGAGATTCTAATCTCGACGGGGCCGCTTCGTTCGGCCGGGGCTGCTTCAAGCCCCTCGAGCGGCCGAGGGAAAACCGCCGGTAGCGGCTTTCATTAGGGCGCTAATGACGCGCGCCTCGGCTCCTGACCTGGAATCGTCGCGCGATAACGAATGGAGGAAGGATTTATCCGGCGGACTCTCCTCTCGGCCACTTTTTTTCCCTCGCGCCCGAGATTACGGCTGTATTGGGCTTTGATTAAGGGGATGAAAAGATTCCCCGCTTGTTTCGTCGTTTTTCAACCTCTTCTGCCCTCGCTCCCCTTTCTGCCCGCAACCCCTCCACCGTTCCTCCTAGTAGGTCTTATTGCTCCTCTTCTTGCCGTTCAAACTTATTAAAGTAATTAAAAGCAGAGACTTTTTTGTATCGAGCTACGCCCCTATGAGCGGGGAAATTTCTCATCATTTATTTCGTCCGATCGATGCGCTTGATTAATGGCATTTTTCTTTTTTTTTTTTTCAGGTGAGTTTTTCAGGAGCTCTGCTACCCAGACTTTTACCGCATTTTCGTAAGTACTTAAGACGTTACATTAGCATGAGGTTAAAAAAAAAGCAGGTGCTAGGAAACATCAATTATTTGTGACGATCGAAGAATTTTGCCTTTACAAAAAAGTATGTTATTCCGGCCCCAAGGGTTTTCCGTAATCCGCAGAAAAACTCGTGAAAAATCTGCCGTCGAACGGGCAAGACCGATCGCCGTTATAATGGAGGTAGTCGGGTTCGGTCCGTTCGATTGGCGGCTGTCGTCAAAATCGCAGAAAGTTCGCTCGTAAAGCCGTGAAGTGGCTCGGAGGTACGATAATTCATCGGCGCGCCGGCAGTTCGACACTCCTCGCTTAATTAGTCGTCGCCTGCGCCGGGCGGCGGCAGCTTGGTCGACGCGCGTAACCCACGAGGAGGATAATTTGCCGGCCACGTGCCACCTATAATGAGCGGCTGCGCCATCCTCCCCGCCCGGCGCGTTTTTTCCTCGCGTCTTCCTCGGGAGGAGATGCGCGCCGTTTGATTTTGACAAATTGCCGCGCACCGCGCGATATCCATTTGTCACTCGCCGTTTTAGCGTCACGTTCTTTCGCCGGGGATTAAAAACACTAATTCAATGGCCTGTCCGCCATGTCCGTGTAGTTTCCCTTTTCACGGATCGTCAGCCGAGTTTTGACTTATGACGCGCGAGCCGGCGGAACGAAATTACGGGGCCAAATTAATTTTGATCTCTCGTGTCAAACGACTCACAATTAAGCGGAAGGCTTAAACGCTAGACGGCTACTTGACACGGTTATGACAGAGGGTCCTAACGCATTTTTAATTTTGACTATTTTTTTTTTTGCTGCTGATCTGCTGCGCTACAGTTTTTTTTTTTTTTTTTTTTTTTGACAGAAATCGCAGGAGTGTGAAGGCGATTTGTAATACATCAAATGCTCCGACGTACTTTTTTTCTTTTATTAATTCGATTTTGAAATCTGTCTACTGTAAACGATTAACTTTCCTTTCGGTTTATTACTATTATTATACATCACTCAGTTTCGATTAAAATGATGTGTAAGAAAAATGTTTATTCGTTTAAATTTTTAATATACCGTATTAAGTAAAAATAAGATTAGTTCACACGCTCCATCGAAACGAGTGTCGATTGAACAATCAAACTCTATTAGCTGCCGATAACACCAGTACGAAAAATAGATCGCAACAAAGAATGCCGGGTGACTGCGCAAAAATTTCGAAAGCACACGAGGTTTCACGGCTGAAAAGGTTCACATCATTTCGTAAGGAAGAAAGAGAAAGAAAATTTCGATCGGGCCGTAGCTTGCTGCGGCTCGCGCCGCTGGGGCAGTCAGCGATTCGTCACGTTCGCGCGAGACCTTGGCAAGCGAAGCGGGCTCGGAGGCACCGCGCCGGCAGTGAAGGGGCGATGATCATAATTGCTAAAGTTTCGAATTGCCTTCTTTTTTTTTTGTTATCGCGGGGGAAGTTTCTCGTTCTCGAGGAAAAGAAACGCGCGGGAAACATTAATCGCGCGCGAGAACCGCCGGGGCTGTTGATTTGATTTCGGCCGCTTTTATTACGCGCTTCATTTAACTTGGAGTGTTAGAGTCAATCACTGAGTCAATCACGCGAGGTTATTTTATTAGACTATTTTGGCCGGCGGTAAAAATTGGAAAAATCTCGCATTGTTCGAGAAAAAAATAAAGATTTCCGGGAACTTTATAGGCTGCTCGCTGGAGGACACCTGACACAAACTTTAACGACTTCCTTCACAAAATATTTTATCACCGGAGCGAAATCGCACTTCTGTAAATTTCGCTGTCTTTGCAAACAGAGGTCGGATGGTAGTTTACAAGTCTTCCTAGGCGATAAATTCGGTGACCGAAGTATTTCGGAAATCTCGTCTGATTATCTACCCTAGACAAAACTTGGCGTTCAATTGGAAATAGAGAGGTAAGGCTCCGTCGGAAAAAATCCCAGGTATCCCGGTGATGTATATCGCGAGTAATAAAATAGCCTTGCGCCCGGTTGCCCCGCCGCCCCGGAGGACGATTAGTACGTCGCAGCGGCGAGAAAGGGCCGCGGCAAAACCCGCGCGTCAAACAACACGTGTTTCCTATCCTCCTAGGTCCTAGTCTAAAAAAAGCCCGCATACCACGAGGTCTCGAATCCCAGCGACGCCGGGAAACGAAGTGCCGTGAGATGAAGATTAATTAGCCTCTCGGCCCAGACGTTTTCGATGTTTATTTTGTGGCGTATAAAAAATTTCGGTAAATAAACGCCGCAGCGCGCGCGCGAAAAAAGAAACAAAATTTTCGCCGATCTCGGTCTCCCCAGGGCCCGCTCGTGGGCTTCTGCGAAACCGACAAGAATGGAATATTCATTATGAGCTTAAAGAATGGGCTTGTGCAAAGAGAGAGGGAGAGGAAAGAAGCGCCGACGCGGCGTCGCGCGTGCGATGCGAAGCCGAGTGGACGCACCTCTTCGGTCCGGGCTCACCTAAACCTCTTGATAAATTATGCTAGGAACATTCCGGTGGCTGACGTTTCCCTCCTCCGAGCCGCCCCCGCAGCCCCCTCCCCCCTCCTCCCTCGGAGTGAAACTACTCGCGCTCTTTTCTCTTTTTGCTCTTCGGCCTCCGCTCTTTCCTGTCTCTTTCGCCTTTGTCTGTCCTCTCTTTCTCTCGTCGCTACGCCTCCGCGTCCTTTTTTTTCGCGACGCCTAACCGAACCGCCACATCCCCGAACTTTCGTTTCGCGGGAAGTAAAGTTACCGAGGCCTCAAGGTGACGCGAACCACTCCTCTTTTTTAAATCCTAAGTGGCTTTTTCGCGAACTATGAATGTTTAACGAGGGGCTAGGGCGCTTAGACAGTTTCGATGAA
The DNA here is from genome assembly GCA_035586675.1 of Eurytoma californica. Classification (NCBI taxonomy): domain Eukaryota; kingdom Metazoa; phylum Arthropoda; class Insecta; order Hymenoptera; family Eurytomidae; genus Eurytoma; species Eurytoma californica. The sequence continues at coordinate 14,901,289 of JAXIUT010000001.1, read as the reverse complement.
TTTTTCATGCCTGCATTTCCGTTCTCGTAAAACCGAGGCATTTATATAAATATAATATTGTTCAAAACGTTTCTCGACCTTTCAGAAAACGTGACATCAAGAAAAGAAAGCGAGTTTTTTTCGAAATAAATTTACAACATTCGATGAAAAAAACGAAATTAAATTCTCATCGATGCCAAGATGCACTGCAGGCGGTTTTCCTTAAAACTCGTTTGGTTCTTATCCGCCAATAAGAAGAATCCGCGGGCTGCCGAAAAAACTAATGACTTTGGGAATTCGCGCGAGCTCCGCCGTCCAAAAAAGGCCGCTCGTAAAAAGCGAATTGAACCGCTCGTGCGAATTCGACAGTCGGGCGGGGACGGAGCGGGGGGCAGCCATTAAAAACGCAATTACGGCTAAATGCGATTTGCGCGGGCGCGAGTAACAGCCTCGTCTCGGCGGCTTTACGATGATTCGTACGAGCTCGTATATCTGCGCTCGCGGGCCTCGAGGCACCGCGCGTGGAATCGGTCGGTGGCGCGCGCGCGCTCGCCGATCGGCGACCCGTTTTCGCGCGACCCGCCCCCGCTCGAGCCGTAATTCGCGAAAATTAAAGGCCTTAACTTTAACGTGGTAGGCGAGGGCTATATCCCCGGCGGAGAGGCCGCCGCGGGAACCGAGTCGTTATAATTCAGGGCGTCGCGCGCGAGCGACGAAGCTCCCGGGACGTTTGCGGCGCGGTTTAAACAGCTCGAAATGAGAAACTTGCGGGGAGTTATTGCTTCTCGATAATCTAGCGCGCCCCCCCCGACGGCTCACGGATTGCACTTTTGTAATTAATGAGCGGCTAAGTCGTTCGCTCGCCCGCCAGCTGCTGCGCGCTGTCGGTGAAAAAGTGTCTTATGCATTATTGGAGAGCGCGTCCGATGGAAAAACGCTCGGGAGAACAAATATCCATTTCTGGTGTATTTATGTTTAATGGAAACTTGTTTGAACGTCAATTAAAAGCTGACGCTTTGCGTTCTTTGTAATCGTTGTTTAATCAATATTTTTTTCCTTCGAACATCTGATACGTTAATCGTGAACATACAAATTACTTCGTGTAAAAACATAATTAGAATCGAACGTAAACGTGAGGTTTGACTAAAAATTAATTATTTTTTTCATTTTGCTGTACGAACATCTCGTGAAAGATTAAAAACGAAAATCGCATGCACCGTCGAATTTTTCAAATAATATAGCCATCGCTGCTTTTACGAGGAACGTAAGCGAACATTTCGCCGCTCGGACAGGGACATAAACATGCGGGAGCGGCGGCGACAATTAATTTTTAGCGATGCTACGAAAATGTGGCGCCTGCGCCTGTACGCTGCGAAAATTCGGAATTCCAGTCAGGTGCCCCGACGCGACGAGGTCCGATCCTTCAAAGCATTAAGCCATAAAGTCGTTATACGGCGTGCGCATTAATTCCGTGAAACGAGCGCCGCGCCGGTGCATTTTGCCGCGCCGCACGGCGAGAAGATCGCGACTGATGCGGGGGCAGCGCGGACGAACCGAGCGACAACGACACCTCGTAGTCGGGCGAAGGGCGGCTCGAGTAATATTAGCGAAATTTTGTGAATTCCACGTAGACGGAGGGACGCCTGCGACGAGAAAGGGTTGCGTGTAATCGCGTCGGGGGAAGTGTTGAAAATAGCTATAGGCCGAATTGCTCCGCCCGCCGACTAACAAAAAGGGGAATATCTTGTAGATTTAATGAGGAGCGCAGAGATAGCCGGCGATTAAATAAATATTCGGCGAGACAAAAAAATTTATTATTCCCGATAAGTACAGGATTTAAGAATACCTTATTCACAATTAACATGGTTTAAAATAAAATTTAATTATTTGTTATAAGAAATATGAGAATAACGCCAGGCCAAGTATAAAATTAAACCTCTCTATTTGCGAACTGCATTTTATATAATTTATTAAAATTGAATTGATTAATGGATATGTGCATTAAATTATTGAATATTTCAAAGCACTTTTAGATGCATTAAATTGAGCGACTAATATTCGAGATAAATTTTCTACCTCTGACGGGTGCATAAATTCAATTATTATAGAACTGATCGAAAAGTTTGGCAATTTAATTCGTTAAAAGAGAGAAATAAAAATAAAAGGCGAAAAAAAAGATGTATAAGGAGCCGGCTACAAGGGGCACTCGTAGGCAGCAAAAAAACCTATAAAATCGATAAGGAAGTGTCTAAAGCCCTCGAAGGAAGCGGGGCATTCGCCGAAAGCGGGGGTGGGAGTGTCGAGGTCTGGTGTGCCGCGGGGTGAAGTTTTATCGCCCAATAAACGCGTCGTCTACAGGCTGCCGCTGGGGCACGCGCGCGTCCGCTCGCCGTGCGACGCGAATTAAAATGCACGAGCTCGATGTAAATCTAGCGGGGCCCGTCGCCGCCGCAGAACCTAGGCCGGAGACCCGCGCGCCTAAGCCCTGAATTTCACGCATCGACGCTGCGGAAAATTAAAACTTTCAATCTTTCTCTCATAACTTCGAGGTATTTACGAGTTATAAGGACTTTGCCAGCCGAACTTCGCACCTCTTTTTTCCCCCTTAGCCGCCGGTGGCTCGCTTATTTTTTTTTATCAAAAAATTTTCCTCACTTTCGCCGCGGCGAACGCTTCATAAATTCCCGGGGGTCTGACGTCGCCGCGCGGAATGAAGAAATATTTTCACTGAGCGGCTCACCCCCTTTTTTTCCTTGTTTAACCATAAATTGCTTTATTAGCAGTTTCTGGCGAGCGCGAATTACGGGTCGAGACGAGCACTCGCGTGTACTGCTTTTCTAGTTAAAAGCGTCGGAATTGGTCGGCGCGTAAATATGCGCGTTCGGGTATCCCGGGGAGTCCGATCCCGGGGAGCTTGTTCGACAAAATCGCGACAACCCCTTCCGAGCGTCGCGTCCGCGCGGCGCATAAATCTCCGCGGGTGGAGGCCGCGACAGTCGCGTGGCCGTAATAAGCGGCGGCGCGGCTGCGACTCCCCACGTGCCTCGCCCACGAGCTCCGGCAGGGCCGTTATTAGCGCGTCGCCCGCGTCTCCTTTCGTCCGGGCAATAACATGTAAATTAAAATTAAGGGGGAGGGCGGGAGGCGCTGGGAGGAGCGCGCGCCGTTCTCGAGGACGCTCGGTCGCATTAACGAGGGAAAGACCGAGTCGCGCGACTCTTCTTACCATACAAAGTGCAGCGCGCTCTCTCGAGGGCGTCGCTGGCCTCCTTTGTCTCGTGGAATCGGGGCCCCGAGGCTCTCGAGAAGCTGCCCCGCGACTCCAAGAAGTAGTGTCCGCTCGCTTCCAGCCACCTCATTATCTTCGTTATATTGCGTATCTCCCCCTACGTGTGCTCGCCGGCCGTTTGCACAAGGTGTTTTACATTTCACTATTTGCGCAGTGCGACCTGTCGACCTCCTGCACCGGAGTCGACGACCACTGGTATGCTCCATACGTCCATCTCGTTTATTTCTTCTATAACGGATATGACCTAGCAGCTGAATCTATCCTGTTCAATTTTAGTCTGATTGACGTTTGTAGATCCGTCCAATATTACTTGAAATTTGCTCATGCATTATTTAAACAGTTTAAATTTTAAATATACCATTTTGGCCCTGAAGTACTTAATGAAAGATACGCGCGCTCAACTAAATCGATTATTCTTGTAAATTCAAATGTTTCAGTATTATTTATAGTTTACGTCTAAAATTTATGAGGTTTGCGAAAAGCATTCCTCGTTCCACAATCATAAACCGCTTGAAATGACAAATAGTGACGTTGAAAATTCATAACAGAATTATCGATACCATCATTTCCTGGCGATGCGTCACTGTAATTTGACAGAAAATATCGATTAAACAGCAGTCAGAGAAGCCGCGCCTTGTCCAACTGTTCACACGGCGGTTATCGTTTAATCTATCTGCAAGCTCACCGAGCGCAAATAACCGAAGGCGCGCGCGCAGCTGTTTGTAAAAAATTGCCGTCCGCGCAATCGCGAAAATAAACTCCAGGAAGCTATTTGTTTCCCGGCGGCGCGTATATCGCGGCATTACCATATCGCATCTCGGCGAGCCGTTCATCAGAGAATCCCGCTTAATTCGAGCGAAAAAACGTGCGGGCACCCCGCGCGAAAATCCTCCTCGTCGATTGAATGCCGGTCCCCTCCGCGTTTTCCGGGCGACTAACCCCGCGGCGACAGTCAATACCGCGTCTATCACGTCTACAGTACGCGGGTGCTAAACGCGCTCGACCTCTCCCCCGCCTGCGACCACTCGAGGGCTGCGCGCGTCAGAATCTGATTTACATCCTAATTACGGCTAGACGCGGTCTTTCCGCGCGGCTAATCTGCATTTGGAGCATGCGCGTGCCCTCGAGTGCGCCCAAGATCACGCCAAGTGCGAGGAGCGCGGCTCGGACTTTAACTTTTTCCACCGAGGCACATCGCGGTTCCCTCCCTCGCCGGGGAAATCCCCCCGTGGCTCGCGTCGCAGGATCAATACGTGCCCGGACAGGCAAATAATTTTGGGATTACTCCCGAGATCTTCCCGCGATGGGTAATCCTTTCCCCCTCCTTACTTATATCTCCGGGCTCCGCACGTACGCGAGGGGCGCGCCACGGAGAGGAGGAACTCTTTTCCCCGCGCTGGAGAAGGTCCAGTTACTCGCCGCGACGTTGACGAGTGTACGAGGTATCCTCGTAAAGTCCCTGCTCGCGTTCTCTTTATTAAGAGCTCAATTTTTCTCGCTCGCAGCGGGACGAATCTCGTTTGGTGAACTTGTTCGCGTTTTAAATCGCGATAAATCACGCTCTCCCTCGGACCTTACTCGGCCTTTTTTTTCACCTTGGACGCACGCTGTTTCATGTATGTTTTAGTACTTATTTCGCGGGGACGCGCGCGCGGGGAGTCATGCGCGTAAGATCAGGGCTATATTATTATCGTTAAATTTTACGATTAGCAGTAGCTTCTTCTTAAAGCGTGCGCGCCCGAAGTTCGTAAAATTTCTCACCTTCTATTACACACTCGCCACTCGTTAACTTATCTTTATTATGTTTATGCCGGTATGTAAAGTTTTAGCTGCTTTTAATGCGTCGGACAACTCGATAATTTTATAATCCGTCGAAAAATTCCTTTAAATGCCGCGCTACGCTGTTTGCTTTCCACTTTTTTAACGAGGCCTTTTTTTCCGACGCATTCGCGCAAAAAGAGCAATTTGCTAAAATGGCAGTGCGTACGCTAAAAAGGAGGGACTTCAAAGGCCTTGAGAAATCAAATCCAAAGTATTTAATTTTTTAATCATCCCGAAACCGCCTCTTTCGTCACGAGGGAACGCAGGACGAGGGTTGCAAATTGTTTAGGGAACGCCACTCGATTAAAAGAAACTTACGTCCCTTCGGTACATTTTTCTTTTAAGAAACACTCATTATTTAAGTTTTAACGATTTTCAAACATTACTTCGTAATTTTTTTAAATTACGTAACGAAAAAATCTGGTCGAAATACATAATGAAGAAAAAGAAATCTGTAAATTCGCAAGTATAATAAAAGAGTTGAATTTTTAAAGGAGGTAAATATTTCTGTTTCTCGGCGCCCGGCGAGCGGCCGAGTTGTCCTTTAATTATTCTCGACTTAGAGACGCGTCTCGGCTCTCCCGGCCGCACAGAAAGAGGAAGAGAGACTGGAGATTCTCTCGGAGGGTCGTGCTTTCTCAAGGTCTGTCTTATTTATTTGGTTGCGCCGCCCGGCTCCACTCCCCCCGTCGCCCGGGTCCTCCCGCGGATGCCTTTTCTATTCATCCCGTGCCTCACGATTCGCGCCTCCCTCCGCTTCCCTTTGGCTTCTCGGCTCATCGGCCGACGGGGGAGCCCCGGCGGCGCCAGTCCTCCGGGATAATGAGAAAATTCAGGAAACTCCGAGAGGCTCGGTTGCGCTCGCGCGAGCCTTAATCGCCCGGCCCTGCCGGAGCGAGTCGGATTCGCGAAATCACGAAGTGATCTTACCTTTATTTGCCCAGCCGGGCCGCGACCGGAGGAGCTTAAAAGGAGCGAACTGCGCGGCAGACGAAAAATTCACCGGCGCCGAAGCTGCTTTCCTCGGCGCGGCACTCTATTCCTCGTTAATTATTAACGTACTTCAGTTTTTCTCTAATTAAATCGGTAGCTGGAAATTTAAGTGTTTAGTTTTTTGTATCCTTTTGCCGGGAACAAAATAGTAATGATGTATTTTTATAGACTCTTTTCAATAAAATTAGTCTTTTATGTTATTATCATAGTTGTTAGTTATATTCTAGGGGGAAACAATTTTTGATGAGAAATAAATTGTGAAATAAAGTGTTTTCGGCCTAGCGGGCCGAAAGTACCAACTTTCCTCCCGGCTCCCGATCGGGAGTTCGTAATATCGGCCTCGCTAGACCGAAAAATCGTATACACACCTAGGCCTGTATAATAAAAAAGCGTCAGATCACATGTTTGTCTACCTCGGCTTCGCCTCGGTCGACAATTACATGTAATCTGAGACATTTCTTATTATACAGGCCTAGGTACGTAATATACTATTCTATTTTCTCTCAACTTTTAGGTTTTGTTCGATGAAATGTTCAGAAATGTGTGATGAATTTTTTAAAATTTGAGAGTGCGCTGATATTTTGACAAAGTTAGAATTTATTTTCAAGCTTGATCCATATTTAACTCACAGGATAGAAACTTCAATAATTAGACTTTGTCGTTCTCGATGCGTCACAATTTACAGCAACCAGCATAATTAAGTAGGCTCTTAACAAATTACTCTCGGTCTCCTCGGAACTCCGTTCCGATTCTTCGTACATAAAGGGGACGGTAATGAATTCCGTAAATTATTGAAATCTTAAGAGAGATCCGCGGGGTGATCCGTCGAAGCGACTCGTCCGATGAATAATTAATCCGAGTCGCCTTTATCATTCTAAAGCGGCAGCGATTTTTCCTCGCCCGTCGCCCCTAAAGCGGAGGTTAAAAAACATCCGGCGCAACAAGATTTCGAAAAGCGCGGCGAGGGGCTATGAAAAATCGCCCCGGCGTCCAATATCGCCGGCAAGTAGAACACGCTCAATGGACCGTGTCATATTCATTTTTTCTTTCTCTCGCCGCGCGGCCCCGCAGTTTCCCCAATTTCTTCCAGCGCGAGAGATTTCGTCCCCGAGGAGGAAAAAGACTCTCGACACTCATGAAAGATGTAGAGGCCAAAAAACGACGTCTGGCCTCTCGGCTTTCGACCGGCCGGGAGCTGCAGCAGCCGCCGCGCCTCTTCCTTCTCGAGCTCCTTTCGTCCCCCCTTATCTCGCCCGCACCCCCAAGACGAAGGAGAAGCCGGCCGAGTGGGGAGTGTGTGGAAATCGCGCAAAGAGAGGAAAAAGGACGATCGATAAGCTTTCGCCCCGTAAGACAATTTCTTTTCTCTCCCCTCCTGTACGTGCACCTCGCTCTCTTATTCTTCGCGCAGGGCTAACCCAGAAGCGTAGTTCGCCTCTTGTCCTCGTTAGCTCGAGCCTCTCTCTGGGGTGGCATCCGCGCCGTGTCCTTTACGCGCCATGAAGCCTATCGTACCTCGTATCAGATAACTGTTTTTTTTCTCGTTCGATCGTTGTTCACCTACCCGTACGTTATGGGATGTAGCTAAGACGGTTTCGTGGTCGATAATTTCCGAAACCGATCGCCGACGAACATTCTCCAACTTATCCAATATTGAACAACGCTTTCTTTTAACGGCAAACAAATATTCATCAAGTCGAAATTTAATTTTTTCCGAGGGATGCGAAAATCCAATGTTTCCACTCCGAGATTATAATGAAATATTGAGGAACAGGAAATAAAAGCGCCGGATTTGTATGAAATATTTAAAGTTCGTTTCGGGAATTCTCAGCGGGCAGGGGTGGAACGCAAGACAACGAAATTAAAGGCGGCTGGGGCGAGGAGGACGCAAAACACGTAGGAGGGGGAATATTTAGATTCGGAAAATTCCTGGGCATCTGCCGGAAATTTTCGGGGCTGCGCGCTCGCGCGCTCGCAATGAATTTACCACCTTGCGAGTTTTCCCATTTTCTTTCCACGGCGAAGAGGCTTGGACAGCCCTTCGGAACGCTAAGGGCTCGGGGGCAGCGGCCAGGAGGGTGGCGAAGACGTCGAGCCCCCTTGGGGTTGAACCTTCGCTCTCCCTTCCCTTGTCTTAGGTTTCCCCGCATCGCCGGAATTTCGAGGCCCCGGCCTCGACACTTTCGCTCTCCCCCCGCAAGCGTGTACGTGTAACGCGCAAGCGCCTATACGTGTGTATACATATGCGCGGGCGCAAGAAGTCCGTCCGAACTCGGGGGATCGAAAGTAATGAAACTGTTTCTTAGGAGAAGCCCGCCGCTGACCCCCGGCCCCGCACCACCTCCCCCTTATATTGCCTACGAGATCGGAATTCCTGAGCTGCCGCATCTTTTCTTTTGCTCCCTCACCCCCGCCCACATCATCCTCCACCTTTCGCCCCCGGGCGAGTTTTATCAAAACCTCCCGGAGGCTTAGTCTTGTAAATCGTTGGATTTCGCGATTAGGATTCTTTCAGCGAATCCCAGAAGATCCCACCGGCCTCTATTATCATCTTCAACTATCGAAGACGGGGGTCGGGGGTCGCTCTGTGAAATTCGAATGAGCCGCCGGCTTTCGCCGGGGATTCAGTCGGGGTTGAGGCGCCGGCGCAGGCCTCAATCAAATTTTCGCGAAATATTGGATTTACCAAATTCCGGGGGGCTCGAGTCGGTTAGCAACCCGCCGAAATCTGCTGGCCGTTCGAACTTTAAATCCCGCACGCCGCTGCAGTTATTTTTTAATTTTGCCCGCGCCCGGCTTTTCGCGACTGCGCCGCGAAACTTTGATATTCACTGTAGCAGAGAGACGAATTTCCCCGGCAATGGAATAACTTCCAGATTCCCCGAGAAGTCAATTTGCATATCGCGCGGAATATGCATGGCCGTGTGTACTTTATTAAATAATGGACTTACTCCGACTCGCATTAGGCTCTAAGTACATTTTGATTCGATTTTAAATTTTCGAAATCGCGAAACAAGTAGGTTACAACAAACTTCCCGTATCTCGAAAATTCAATTAATTTTCGATGTTACGAGCAACAACGAGCGGAACAATAATAAGAATAGAAATCCTTTGGAAGGAACGGAACCCAACGAAATCGGTATTGCAAGGGCGCGAGATTTTTTTTGCAGATAATGGAATTGTCGGGCTGGGAGCGATGAAGCGCCGGAGCTTACGCCGGGGGTAATAAAATGAAATATGTAATGCGATTTCGGGCGCATCGGCTGCAGTTTCATCACGTACGGCGGACGCGCATGGAGCCGCACTTGGCCGGGCGCCGGCGCGACGCCGGGTTACTCGAAAAGTTGGGGGGCTTGTTATCCCGCGAGTACGTAAACATTGGCCTACCTGGCCACGTAGCCTCGTAATGCGCGTTTATGCGCCATTCAATTCGCGGGGAAATTTTGACGATACTGCGAGCGCCCCGCCGCCTTCTCGCGCCCCGGTGCCTTTTACGAGCGACTTATACCGCCCCGGGAATTAGAGCTTACGCCGCTAAAGTATACCATACGCCGAGTCTTACACCCTTGGTTCCTCCTCTCGCCTTTTTTTCGTTTCTCCCGCCTTTTTGCGGCATAGCGAGGATTTGAATAAGTCGGCGTATATATTTTTACGTCGATCTGTAAAAATAAAGATATTCCTGCGCCGACGTTTCCCATTAATTTTTTATTACTCTGTTTCAGGTTGGTATTTTTCGCCTTCGCCGATGAGAAAAAAACTGTACACACACTTACGACGCCAATTCGGTATGCTTACCTTTGCCTTACGAAATTTAATTTTATTAATGGGATGCGAATTCGAGTGCCCTGTGTTTACCTTGGACTCAGCGTTAATTTGGTCGAGCAAAAGCGAGAACACCGAGGTCGACGATAAAAGAGGAGCGAGTCTCGAAAGCCGGCCGATCAGAAAATTCCCTCCTCGCGCGAAATTAAAAGGTCTCGGCGCGTCCCTTCGGATCTTCAAGGGCCACGGGCGCGCGATAATCGTCGCACAAAGGGTCGTCTCGTCAGACTCTCCGAGCTGGATTTAAGTAATTTTCGCGGAGGAAGCGGCCGCTCTCCTTCTCAAACGTTTTAATTAGCACAAAGGGGTGGGCAAAGAGGATGATTAAGCCGGTGAGCTGTGCGTTTCGCCTTTCGCGTCGTCGTGCACGCGCGTGGCTATTTTTCTCGCCTCCTTTCCCTCCACGCTCTCAGCGGAGGGTACACCGAGGAGGAGCGACTTGTCCTCCCGGATTAGCCCGACAGACGGATTACGTAATTAAGCGAAATTGGGCGAGGCGATATTTTTCGGCTCCTTGAAACGCCGCGCCCGGGGGGGACACGCGAGGCTCGAGTGTGTAACTTGCACTTGAAAAATTTCGCCGGGCACTCGCCTCTCGCGGGAGCTTGTAAGAAACGGCGAAAGGAGACGGCCTCCTTCGCGCGCGAATAAATTACTCGGATATACCGCGCGGCCGGAGATAAAAGAAGGAGGCGGCGCGGCGCGCAATTAAAGCCGCCTCGGCAATCTCTCGCGCGCGATGCGCGTCCTTTGCATCTCCGGGGAACCGGGTTTTTCCGGGGGCCGCGTTGCGAGAGCAAGATCCTCGGTTTTTATCGCGTTTACATGCCGTCGGGTGAATCGAGCCGCCGCGCAAACAGCCAGAACGCAGCGCCGGCCACCGGCAAGAAAGCGTGTTTACTCGCCGGGGGGATGAGTCACCCAGCGAGACTACCGCGCCGGGACGTTCTGCGACTTCAAATCGGACGCGAGATTAAGACGCTCCGGGTATATATACTCTTTTTGCTCATCCTCCTTCTCGCGGTGCCTGGCTAATTTAGCGAGATAGCCATTTTTGGCTTGTTGAGATTCCGCGCAACGCGTTCGGCTAATTACACTTTTAAATTCCCAAGTTTTATGCTTTCATAATAAAGCTGCAATGTTTTTTTATTGTTATTTTATTTACATCAACTAACTTTATGCATTACTTTTATTTACAACTAAAAATTTTTGTTCGTGTGAAAATACTATAGGTGTCACATCGACAGTTAAGTGTATAACTGATGACTAAAATAAATAATACTATAAGTCGTAAACTTTTTTTAGTAAATGTGTAAGATTGCATCTGCGCTATGATTATGACATTTATTTCCAATTCCCTGGATAATTCAACATTTCCCATCTCGCCCTTTTTCAACTGGGAAGTTTGGGCGTGATCATCTTTTTCTCGCGGTCGCTTCTTCACGGTGCAAAAAGTTTGCGAAGGGGGTGTGGATGAATCCTTTTCATTTCGCCCAGATTAAAACGGGATTTAATAAAGCGACGTACGAGCATTTAATCGGCCGCAGTGACGGGCAGAGGCGAGCCGTGCGCTACTTGTCGCTCGCCGCCTACTACTACATTTTCGCCGACTTCATTTTCTTAATTGAGAGATACGACGAGGAAACGGAGGGGGAGGGAGGGGGGAGTTGGCGAATTTGCAGATGAGACGCGAACAGTTTCGTACTCGTATTATATTTCTGTTTTACGACTCGTAGAGGATCGGATTGCCGTCCCTTTGTCCGCTGCGCCTTTTCGTTTTAATCCTTTTTTGTAATTTACCACGGCTTATTGACTCGTCTGGGCGTTTGTGTACCCAGCCTCTGAAAATGAATTAAATGTACTTTGTTAATTAATGTCATTAAGACATGAAATAATCTCTTTTGCGAAAGATATAAAAAAAGTTTGTTTTGTTTTAACTTACTGTAGGAAATATAGATAGTTCAGTTACTCATGTTAATTGAAAAAATGCTCTTAGCGAAGGGTAATTGAAATTCTTTAAAAGCGGTATTTAAAGGAAAATTATACAGCAGTTCGACATTGTTCTCTGCCGAGAGATTAATACAATAAAATTCCCCCGGCGGATTGGGCATTCAATCACGCATAATAGTTTCGTATAAAGTTGAAAAAGGCAAACGAGCGGCATTCTTATAAAGGCATTCTTGTAATGTCGGTGTAATCCTCTATAAAAGATCGGCCAATAAACGTTTCTCACGGCGCGGGGTAATCTGGTCCATTGTCTATGCTTTCAACTGGGTGCTTTAACTGCGATTCCTATGGGGCAATGACAATAAAGCGAGGATTTGGGAGCGGATCGCCCCGCCCGTCGGCTAAAAAAAAAAGCGATCTTAACGCGCGGAAAGGTGAGAAACTCGTTACGGCTAAACGCGGCTCTCTCGGCAAAATTATTGCGGCGAGCTTGCGATCTCATTTTAATTTCGCAGCCTCGCTCCGCGGGCGTAACGCACACAACTCTCCGTTATCCGTAAAAAAGTTTCCGCGCCGGGGATAATCAGGCTCGGCGAAAAAAATATATTGGTCACGCGCGCGGCAAATGAGCCCGCGGCTGTATTTCCCGCCGCGCGTAGGGTGGAGGTAAAGAAAGCACCGGCGGCGGCGCGGGCAACGCATTTCCGGATATCTACGCGGGGATTAAAGCGCTCCAGCGGGCGCTCGGCGGACAAAACGCTAAATGAATCGTGAAATCCTCGCGGCCCGAGCGGGTGCCTCGCAAAAAAAAAAAAAAACAAAAAAAAAAAAAACGAACGAGCCGAGTCGAGCCCCGACGGGATAAATCGCGGAAAAATTGAGCGAACTCGCGGGAGGACGCGCGCGCCGGGACTCGCTTAATGAAAAGTCTACAATCGAGAGCCCGGGAATTCTCGGCGCTTTAATTAACGGTTTCGAGTGTTATCTTCATTTCGACGCGCGCGCGCGAGGGAGAGCTTCGGCAATCGATATATATTTTTGCCCGGCCTCCTCTCCTCTCGCCCCGGAGTTTTCTCTGTTTTCCGCGGTAACCCTCCGGGCGCTGCCGACTGATGTTTAATTCCCGTCGTTTGTTGTTGTTTCCACCCTTTCTGCTTTTATTGTTTTTTATCCGCCACGCGGCCTCGGGGCAAGGGAGCAGTTTTCCGCGTGGCGAGACACGTTGCGCCTCAAGTTTCGCGCGTGCGGTTTTTCTCTCTTAGAGCTCCCGCCCATGTTTTACTTTGCCTCACTCTTAAAGTCAATCAATTACGCTCCTCCTGCGGCGTGAAAACTTTTAATAGAATTTTTAGCTTTTCCTCTCTCTCACTTCTTTTTCGTGCACTTCCTTTTTGTTCGACGACTATTTTTATTTGACTTTCGCCGCCATAACTCAATTGCCTAAGTCCATAACCACTCTGGGTCGTAAAATATGCGCTATAAAAAGGCAGCCGGCACAAAATAACGTACAAACACGTAATTACGAAAATCGTGAATACCGCATTAGTCGGATTCTTCGAAAAGTACTCGACAAAGGCGGCTGTTTGATCAACCTATTAGAGCGTAAAATCGCACTTGTCTTCGCAGCAAAAAGTCTTGAAGAGGAGCTCGCGTGCGAGTCTCTTTCTGAAAAATCCCGAGTAAACATGACGTCTCCGCCGGCGCAGCCCGTGGAGAGGTCGAAAAAGAACCGTATGAAATTATCTGGCACTTGGCCGCGCGGCGAGAGAAAACGTCACCGGCGCGCGCGAGCAGGCAAAAAGGAAGAAAAGGCGGGGGAAAATCGAGGAGCGCATCCCGCGATTCCTGTGTCTGACGACGGGACGAAAATCAGTCGCTCGGGCGACGTCGCGTGCCAAACCTCCGTCCGATTCTCCCGGCGCGTTATCGCGCGTGGTTTGCGCTCGCGAGGATTTACCGACGTCGTGGACGCGGTCATGCCAAATTTTTGTTTCTCCTCTTGCGTCCGAGGAGTATGCACTGCGGCATTCGAGCCACCCGTCAAACTCCTACTCGTACTCCATGCCTGGCTCGAGATTTTTTTTTTCAAATCTTTTACGACGGGTTCGCTTCAATTAAAAGCAATTTAAAGAATTTAAAAGTAAAATTCTCTCGAAAAAATTTAATTAATAAAAATATTTGAATGATGAGTGAATATGTTGCATTGGAAAAAATAATTAAAAATAATAAAAAAAACATTGAACGTGAAATACCTCGGCGATCCCATCAGCCGCCTCTCTGTTCAAACATTTTTAATACTTGATTAATGCAAGTCGCGTCCGTCATTTCTCCCGGGCCCCATCGCGTGCCTTCATCGAAATGCTCGGTAAAACAAACACAGCTTAGGCGCGCATACGGCAACCCTTCCCCATCGCTACGTACTGTCCGGTGCACGCAGGCCTGAAAGGGACGCGGAGAAAGCGGAAAGTCTTGGACATTATCCGGCCGCTTTGCAAGTTAATAGGGGTAATCGATACGGACGTTACGGTCAGCCGGCGACTGCGTAAGGAGGAGTCCGCTCGTTTGCATTTGCCGGCAAAATCCCTCGTTTTTCCTGCTTCGCCTTCTATTAGCCGGCTAACGAACTTAATCGGCCGTTTGTCGAAGGGCGGCCGTTTCACGCCCCCGCGCCATTTCCATTCCGCGCGCGCTACCCAGCGTTTTTCCCAATTGCGCCGCGGCAGTTTCGATTATGTAACGACCGAACTTAAAGCCCCGCCGGCCGGCTTAAAGGCCTCGCGGGCACTTCCTCTCCTTGGGCCTTTATTGCGCGGATTCGCTTACTTTCCGTGCTGTTCCTTTTTTCCGAGGCGATCGCTTCGCGAGTGAATTCGCTGCCTCGGCGAGCTCGGGAGAGCAGTTACCGGATATTGGTTTCGGCTAAAGTTAGATTTTAATAGCACCGCGACTAGCCTTTTGTCGACGAGGGTCTGTGTTAAAATTAATACACAATCAGAGACAGAATAAGCCGGGATCGGTTAATATTGCACGAGCAACGCAGTTGCATTAATGATGATTTGAGGAGAAGCCACGAATACACTCTAGCTAAAGTTAGACGCCTGATGGTTTTGTAATATCACGCAAACAAATCTGCTCGCGGTAAATAAATTGAAACTTCAAGACCCTTATTTTAAGGTACGCCCATATTTGCTCCTCATCAATATTGCGCGTACATTTTACACGCGAACAATTATGTGATTCATAAATAAATGTTTCACACGAGTGCCTCCTGCATACATAACGTGTCAAGTTATTAATTATGCACGTAGGCGTTTAAAAGAGGTATAGGTGTCTCTAAACGAGCAAAAGGCAAAAAATCAATTGAACGCTTAACAAACAGCCGTCTAAAATCTAATAATCACAAAAGTCATTTGGCGGCCGATAGTAGAGCCCGAGCCGATGCACAAATCTTCCCATTCAATCTTGGCCTCGTAAAATTCTCGCCGTCAAACGGAAATTTATGAAACACTCGGTCTCGCGCGGAGTCGTCGTTCATTACGCGCGCGGCGCACAAAAAGCGTAGACACTCGAGGCCCTAGGTAATCGTAAAAGCGGCCGGCGAGTATCGCGCGCGTGGGTGTGAGCGCGTGTACGCGCCTGCGATCGATTCCGCGCGACGGCGGCGCGTCGGCAGCGGGAAAGAGAGAGCGAAAGGGAAATAAAAACCAGCCGATCGATAAGGGGCCGCGTGTGCGAGGCCGTCGGTGAGCTCCGCGCTGAAGAGGAGGGCGGAGGCTGAAAAAAAGGGGCAGGGGGGGGGAGGAAGATGCATACGCGAGCGGTTCGCGGCGAGGCAATAATCTCAGTCGAGTGGGCCTCGCGCGCCCGTTAAAAAAGTGCTAAGTTATGGAGTTTGACGTTTTTACGATTCGGTTTTCATGGTCAGTCCGCCGCCTCTCTCTAGCTGACTCCCGCGGCTCCTTTTTTTCGCCCGCCGTCGCGTCGAGGAGAAAAGGCTTCCGACTTATTACTCCCACTGCTACGGTCTTACCGCGAAGCTCGCCGCCCCGAGCTTTTCTCCGAACGTATGTCGAACGGGCGCTTGCGTGCGAGCCGATGCCGCATACCTTTTTTATCCTCGACCGGCGACTTTGACTCCTCGACGTCGCCTCTGATCTTTCGAACGCGGCAGTTTTGGAAAAATAAATCGGGCCTCGAGTGATTTTATTCGTGGATCGCGCGTTTAAATGCTTCGCCGCGATCCGCGTTTATATGAGCGCCGCGCTGTTTGCTTTCTTTGGATTTTATGAAGAGGGTCGGCTGCGGGTTAATAAAAATTTTTATCGCACGCCCCGCGGTTCTCTACTCGTGTAACTGAAAACTGTAAAACTTTTAAATTCGAGTTTGAAAACGCTAGAATTGTAACTAAAATTTTATTTACCCTTAACTGAATTTTCATTTTATTGCGATTTCGTTATCGCGTTGCATATATCACACGGCTGTTAAATAATCATGGGGTCATTTTTAAGTTTAAAGTGTTGGACCGTAAAATGAAATAAAACGTTATATATTTTATTGAATAGTAAAGATTGATGAAATAAAGGTCCCGAAAGATTTCCCACGATATAAAAGCAAGCGGATTAAATAATGTGGAAAGCGCGAATTATACTCAAACATTAAAATTCGATTGTAATAACAAACAATGAAACGATATTATCTTTCAATTACGGTAGCAAATTGGACGATAAACAAAATTCAGTATGATTCAGTAATCATAAAAAACAATGGACGTAGCGGCGGCAGATAATTTCGACTGTCCGTAAATCCCCGAGTTCCCCGAAAGGGCCGTCGCATAATGGTTTCCGAAGGGCATTTCTCGCGACAATTAGCTTCGTCGTGCCTTGGCAGTCCGCCAGGATAGCGCGCGAGTTTCTCTCACCTACTCGCCCTCCCCCAATCTGACATAATAGTTCCCGAAATGTCCGTTAAATAACTCCGCGATCTCGTTGGGATTCTCTTTTAAATACTCGTTATACCGCCTGCGGCCCGCGGCTGCGGCTCGCCGATGAAAAACCATTTTTAAATTGCGTCCCCTCCCTAGCCTCGGCGTTTTCATTGTCCCCGTAAAAGTTTCATGATTCAATCGGACAAGCAAAAATCGAAGCGTCTCGTACATGTAAACCAAACAACGAACAGTTGACGCACGATTTTTCTGATATTTGATAAAAAAAAAGATCGACGGTGGCTTAATTTAATCAATAAAAAGTACGCCGTGCGACGTAAACTACCGAAAAAAAAAAATGGGCGAGCGTATCGCGATGGAAGGGCGCAAGTTCACGGCTGCGAAACGCGCTATTACAGAGCGGCGCGGAAAACATACGGCTGTCTGGACGCTTTATTGGTCCGATCGCAAACAACGTTTTATTCCGCGGCGGCGCGTCAATTTTCGTCCGCGCTGGACAAAGACGGGAGGGGGTGGCCGGCTCGGATATCGGCGATGCGTCGATTCCGACGAATAAGTCATTTCCGCTCCGAGCCGTGACTGTCATAAAAAGCGGCGCTTCGCGCTTTGTCTCCCCGACTCGATTCGACTCGTCCCGCGCGTATCTGTCGATGTTTTCGCTACATTACACCGGGAGCGGCCGGCGGCGCGACGCGCGCGCCCAGCGGCGGATCTCGCTTCACGAATTTTCGCCGCGCGGCCGGCATATTCGGATCGGGCGCGTTCGCATAGAAGCCCGAATAAACATGTCCCTTCCGGACGATTAAACGATGTCACCACGGCGCTAGGGAAATTAGGTGACGGGACTGCCGGTATACGCTGGATGGATTTTTTTCTTTCCACTCTGTACCATCGTTTGTTACGCTTTTCTCTTTGTTTGAATACTTTCGAATTTATATTCATAGTTATTTTTCAGGATTTCCTACATTTACAGTGATAACATTTTTTTTTCTTTATTTTAGAGTATAAACGAGAATATTCAGGTAGTACAAAAATGTACACAAATAAGTTTTTTCAAACGGACGCATGTTACAATTAATAATAGTTCAAAAATTTCTCCCCTATACAAAGGTAGTTTCAATTTTTTTACAATGGTTATAATAAATGTTAGAAACTTTACAGTTTGTTCCCAACCTATGAGTCGCAGTATTTATTAAAATTATACAAGTAAAAGATAGAATTATTATTATTATTGCGAAAGTATGTTTCCTATTAGTGTAAATTTATTCACTCTTGATAATAAAATAACATAAAATTTCGTTGAATATTTATAAATAATATTAATCCACTTATCGGTAATTGGACAAAGCATTAACACTGTGCGCATGAAATAATCCAGAAATGATTCAGCATCAGTCAAGTAAACACCACAAAGATGCGTGTAGTCCGGCATATTGATCATTGATAGGAGTAGGAGGGGAATGCGTATATAGAAGCTATTGCTCGCTCAGAGGGCGCAGTAAAATTCAGGAGTCGCTCGACAAAGACACGCCGGTGAAAGAAGCAGACGCTAATTTCGCGGCTAAAGAGAGAAAGAGAGAGCGCGTACATTCAATTATCCGCATTCCCGGTGAACGGAAGAGCAGCGGCGCAGGAAAACTTACGGGCCGTACGCGCGCGATTACAAGCTCCCGGCGATCCGTTTTCGCGTTCTGGCTTTCCTCAAAGCGCCAGTTCGCTTTTCCCGCTCGCTCGCCTCCTCCTTTGGGGTGGAAAAAAGCAATTCCTGCGCAGCAGCGAGAGGGGGGAGAGAGAAAATGTGATTAAAGGCGGCGCGCAGCCCGAATGCCCGGCCGGGGGAGCGGCTCTCGGGTAATTTCTCCTTCCGCCTTCCCTCCTCCAACCCCCTCCCCTCGTACAATTATACTTTTATCGTTTATCATTTATTTCAGGCCTTCGCGGCCATCAGCCGCCGTAGGATCCGGCGCCGAGCGCACTCCCAAACTTTTTCGACTTCGCAGCTATATATATACACGCGGCAGTTTCGCCGCGTCGAAACGAGCGCAGGCGCCCGAGTAACGCCCGATAATAAAGTTCGCTTATTACGCAATGAGACGCGTATATATTTCTTTCTTCCTTTCGCCTTCCGTTAATAATCGTCCGTTCGATAAAAACAGCCGGGGAATCCCCCCTCTCCATCGGAAATCAACTGCCTAATTGAAACTTTTTATGAAAGCGAGATAATGTGCGACTACACACTTTTATTTATTTTTTTCCAAGTAAACGGAGAAAAAGTTTTTTCACCCCCCGGAGTTACATCGATTTGCGTAATGTTTTATGGCTAATATTAAGCGCTCGAAAATTACAGGACGGGCCGACCGGCCGTAGACTTTTTCTACTGACAGGAAGCACCGGGCAATTGTAATAGGGTTTTTGTTTTACGAGTCCGGGAATAATTAAAATTCTCTAAACTACAGAAGACCGGCCCCTCTTGGCCTTTCGTGCGGCATTCGGCCGCCGGGGGTCGGTTCATCGGCGCCAACGCCGCGGTCGAGCAGTTTGCCGCTAATGAATGGAGTCTCGGCTCCTAAAGAGAGTTCGAACTTTGCGTTTCGCGGTTTTGACGCACCAGCGATCTCCTTTTACGAGCGGCACTTAAGTAATTAAAGATTTATTATTAGGAGCCGGAGGAAAAATTTCATAAGTCCAAAAGCCTTAACTGATCTTTTAAGAAACCTCGCTCATTTTTTCACCAGTTCCTTTTAACATTGTAACTTTTTTAAATCCAATAGCTCGCGTCATAACCTTTTGGAAAGTAAAGCGACTTCAACTTACCTTTTAAAGTAACAAAAAATTAATAAAAACGCAGTAAAAGCGCATATTTCCGCTAACCCGCACTGTGAAGTGACCTGGCTCAATTGTTTAAAAAAAAGTTTCGTTCAGTTTTTTCATCACCATAAAGTCTCGGGAATTTTATGTAACCCATCATTTTCACACAATTTTTCTGAATACGCCGTCTCACCTCGCCGTCAGTCCCCGCTAAGGTGGCAAAGGTTAAGGCGAAAATAGCCGGGAGCGCGAAGGTAAGCGGCTCGTCGTCGGGTCTGGCGTCGACGGCTGACGCCTCGGCGCCAAATTTCCCATGGCTCAAGGGCTCATTAGGGCGAACCCTTTTTCGAGCGAGGTCGACGATCGAGGCGGCGACGGCGTCGGCCGTCGGCTCTCGTTTATACGAGCGAATCCGAATCACCGGCGGAAGGGGACAGGCCGTCCGCGCGGGGCCGCAATAACCGCGAGCTACGAGCTTCTTCGCTGCAAATAGCTAATAAAGCCGGGGGACTTAAGCCTTCCACCACCCCCCAGCCTCGGAGCTCGGCGCCCCACGCGCGACTGATCCTTCCTTAAACGTCACTCATCCTTCATCTTGACTCCGCCGCGGCCTGTATATACGTATATATAAGGAGGGCTCGCGAGCGCCCTCGACTCCTATCCTGTCAAGCCAGGTAATAAAAGGCGTTAAAGGGGGAGAGATAGGAGGGACGAGTGCGCGCTCGCTAGCTCTCCTCCGAAACTCCTATTCAACATTCAACAGCCGAATTTCAAGTTTCATGCTGTCATTTCGGCCGCCGGCGAACTTTCGCACCGGGGAGCCGCGTGTCTGGCTTTGACTCGTCAAAAATCACCCGCAACCTCGCCGCCTCTATTCTTTATATATACCGTCCTCGGAGAGAAGAATGATAAACCCGTGGTTTTTTTATTGTATCTTCGGAAACTTAATTATCGCGAACCGAAATAATTCACCGACGCGCGGTAAATCATCTCGGAACACGGCGCGTCGAAAGGGAGGATCTCCAGGTGCGCAATCGCGGAGACAAATGCGCCGCGATAAGAATCGCGAAAAGAAAGAGCAAGCGAAAGGGAGCGCGCTCTCGGCGAGTCTCATTAGCGACTCGTCGTTAAACAGCGCCTCTTTTGTACGCTCCGCTCGGACTCTCGCGCTCACGGTCACCTGACACCTTTGAGGTATTTACGAGCGAGCCGCTTGACGAGGTAATTCAAGGGGGACCCGATCGGCGAAACGACAACGCGCCTCCTCTCGTTCGCGCACGCGCCCACCTCCAAGTTTCCTACTTAAGTCCCGGACGCGCACTCTATCACGCACTTGACATAAGTTAATTTCCTTGCGGTCGTACGTCTATGTCTAATCCACTTGTTGTTGGATTTGTCTGCCGTAATCCGCAAGCCCGCCCGCCAAAGCTCACTGCCTCCCGTAAACTCGCCGACGAAACGGATTTACACGCGCTCGAACCTCCGCCGGGTTATCCCGCGGAACTTTTCCCAAACGAGCGCCTCTTCTTTTTCCGTTGTTCATCGTCGACTTCGCCCGTCGGGCCGGTGATTCTCAAAACAATTTGTTGGCACAACGGTTACAGCTGGAAATCAAGTAATTGGGTTAGCGCGAACTGGGTTGATCAAGCTGCGAACTCGCTATTTGCCGGCGAGCAAATTGCTCAAAAAGTTTCGCCGGGGGAAATTAAAAGTCAATATCGCATAATTAGTTGAGAGCTCGAATTTTATCAAGACGGAGGTGAATCATTTATCCGCGACTCGGATACAAATTGGAAGGGACGTTTCGAAATCCCGGCTTAATGCGGAAATATGCAGCGCGGCATCGCTAAAAAATTATCGCTCTTTGTTAAAGCGGCTCCTTTTAAGATTCCGAATAATGAAAGCGCTCCTTCCACTCATTCAGCGAATAAATTAAGAATTAACTGTCTTTCTTGAACGACTAAAAGTCTCCGGTTCTCGGCTGCATGAATAGCCGGCTGATGAGCCAAAAACTTTGCCCCGAAAGTAAAAGCACTTCGACGACGTGCTCGCTGCAGCGTCGTAATTTTTGCATGGCGCAACTGCTTTTTCTCCTTGCGGATCTACCCCTCGCTAAAGACTCCATCTAATTACTTTAATGAAAAAACAAAATTTTATTTTGCTCTCGCAGTACACAGTCAAGTAAATAGTTTTAGAAAAAATTCCGGAACTCTCGCGTTGGATGTAGTAAAGAGAAAAAAAATGTTGAATTTAGCAGGGTATAATTCGCCATAAAACGGAGGCACAAAAGTTTCCTCTGGACCGAGCCTCCTTTTTTCCTTAGCAGCAACACGGCGCCGTGATGTAGCCTCGTAATAAGCTTACTCCTCAACGGTCAATTTGTCAGGGGGCCGCGCATTTTATTTCCCCTTGGAGAGTAGCGCGCGCGGAGCCCTTGCCCGGTGCGCAACTTTTGATGATTTAATTTACTCTTTGCGTTTTAAACCTGGCCTAGGGACAGATATTTCATGGTTACGCCCGCGCTCGCGCGGCCGCGGAATATTCGATTTACGTTGAAGAGCTAACCAACTCTAAACGCAATTAATTACCGGCGTTAAATTAAAGAAACTTTCCGTTAACTGCCGGCAGTTTCCGCGAGCCACTTGGAAAACTGATAAGACGCGCAGTTTACTTTTATACGGCGGCGGCCGCCGCTTCCTCGCCACCGCCTTTTATTGTGAAAATAAGCTACGTCTTGGGCGAAGTTCTCCGAAGAGCGAGAGCGATTGTGTACGTTACTTTCAAGCCGTAAAGATTTTCAATTAAACTTATAAACTTGTACCATGCAAAATGGAATGAAATTAAAGAAACGCCGCCGCGGCGAACCGTGAATAAGATTAAGCTTCTCAATCGGCCGCTGCCACTTAAAGTTTGTTTATAGTTACAATTATCATGTTACGTCCTCATCTGCAGGTTTTATTAGCTTTACGTCATTCAAAGATTTTTTTAACATTATTTATTCAAAAATTTTTTAAATGATTTAATTATAGTGCAACATTACCATAAAAAAAATTTACGGCGTGCAATCTATTTATATATTATTGAAATCGCCTCCCCTATGTGTGAGTTTCTAATAACAGTAGTAATCTCGGTAAATGCACTATGTTTCTCGGCGAGTATTCCTTTTTCGGGTGCCGGCAGCAGCCCGCGAGCGATGACGCATCGTCTAATAGCATGCGCGAACGAGCACATTGTTGCACGGAAAATGTCGAGGGCATAAAGAAAGCGACGGCTCAATTACGCGAATGGCTTTCCGAAGGGAAAGGGCCAGCCGGTATTTCTGATTATGTAATTCATGTCGATTCCGCTCTCGTGATTCTGGCGGGGGACGCGCGAGGAAAATATGTCTCCCCTCGAGCGCGCAGGAAGTTAGCGGCGTATCCGCGGAAAGAGGGTGTCGAGCCTCATCCTTACGCCGTGAGTGCCGCTTTCTACCCCCTTCGATGCCTCCCGTATTCTTCTCTCCCTGCCGCGCGCGCAATGTTTTTTCAGCGATTTCGCCTTTGCTCTCCACGCCTCTTCCCCTTCGGAGAGAGAGAGAGAGACTCCTTCTTATTTATAGCGGGGACTGTTTACATTTTCATGCAATACCTTCCTCGCGGCCCTCAGACGCTGCACCCTCTCATAAACACCCCTCAACGGCTCCATTATGGAGCGTGGCTTAGAATATTTTTTAGCCTCAAAGCGACCCACTCGTCCGCCTTATTCAATATTTCTGATTTATACAGTTAATAGCTTATCAGATCATGCAAATTTCGCAGTCGCGAGAGAGGATCCTCGGGGAAAATTGATATTTTATACTAAAACGTGGCCGGCGCGGAGCATTTTCACTTTCGGCCGTGATAAATCGACCGACGTCAGCGTACATTTTCCGCGGCCTTTGTTGAGAAACACGCTCGTTGCGCAATCGGGGAATTACACGCTTCCTTAAACGACAAAGGGTTATTAAATTGACTCGAATAGCTATTTATTACGGCGGCGGGTTAATCCCTCAATTTCGCCGCGGCTCGAGCGCCCGACTGTGTAACGGCCGTTTTCTCCGTCTTCGACAAGACAAGATGAATGGAGGAAATGGTGAATTAGAGCGAATGAGAGTGATAGGCTCGAGAGATGTCCAGGACAGTCGCGACCAGCCTCCAGCCCCGATTCGCTCTGACGAATCAATACCCGAGCTCCTTTCTCTCTCTGTCTCTC
>JAXIUT010000001.1:14866491-14877355 GCA_035586675.1 Eurytoma californica | reverse complement strand
GGACAGTCGCGACCAGCCTCCAGCCCCGATTCGCTCTGACGAATCAATACCCGAGCTCCTTTCTCTCTCTGTCTCTCCCTCTGTACCACCGCATTCGAGACAATGGGAAGTCAAAAGCAGGTTTTGAATTGAGCTTTCGCCCCTCAAAAAAAAACACGTTTTTCTAACAAAACCTGCAGGATTTTATAGATACATATTTCATAGATAAAATCCAGCATGTGGTCCATTTACAACTTCACAAAAAAAAGTTTGTATAAATATATGAGAACATTAAGCTTCGTTTCGCCGGACTACTTTGAAAGCAAACAAGTATTGGAGAGTGCATTAGACAAGCGTCATTGAGCGTTTTATTCGGGCCAGTCACGAGGCGTAGGTAAATATTACGGCAACCGCAAAAAAGTCTTTCGGAAAGTCAGCGTTTCGTCGTGGGGCGGCGATGAAGAGGGTTAACCGAGAGGGGGCTCGAGTGCTGCGTCGTCGCTTGGAAGTCAGTCCGGGAGCTCGTCGGTCGAGCCGCGCGCGCTGCAGAGGGGATCGAGGTTCGATTTTCGTTGCGGTCGCGCGGAGGGCTCGCGCGCGCGCTGCGCCGGCGAAAAGCCAAAAGTTGGCTGGTGCGCGCGCCGCTCGAATGACCGGGCGCGCAATGACTCTCGACTTTCGCTCCCCGGAACTTTCCGATCCTTTTTCGACACTTCGGAAAAGACTTTATCTTGCGGGCCGAACGCCGCGGATAAGCGAAGATTTATCACGCGTAATCTCCTCGGTTCCGACGTGTCGAAGTAGAGCGAGAGTAGCTCCCGCTGAAAAGAATTGGCCCGGGCCACGGGAAATCACGAATCTTTTCCGCGGACTAAAAGCCCTTTTCTAGTTCGCTTTACCTTTCGCCGAGGCGAAAAAAAAAACGCCAGACTCATTGTTCGAAATGGAGTTTAGCTTTTTTTGTACCCCCGGCGGCTGAATGCACGCCTCATACGGTTCCGCTTTTGTATGCGCTCCGCAGTTGCCGGCCTCGCTTCCGCTCCGCGAAATACGCGCGGAATAAAAATGGCGCCGCCGAAATAATTTGCCCCGTCGTAACTCTATCGCTCGGCGGGAGAAATTAATTTGTACGCGAACGTATTGAGGAGGATCTTGGAGATACGTTGGACTCGCTCCAGGAGGCGCTTTCAAAAAGTCGACGTCGCTCGCGAAGCCCTTAATTAAATTGAAACATATCAAACGCATCGATGCTTCAAATGCACGACTCTATTTTGCCGGATAGCTCCGGGGGGTGACTTTAAGGAGGCGCTTGCATAACAGAAGTGCGCGCGCGTGTTTAAACGAAACTCGGGGAATTGAAGAGCCAAGTCGGCGGGGGAAGGGAGCGCCTAAGTTAATGAAAGCGCGGAGGAGCTCACCGCGCGTAGCCCGCGGCGCAGCTTCGGAGGTCCTCGGAGCCGGCCCGACGCGAAGAAGAGCCGCGGCCGTTTTGTGTTCGCTGCCGTTGTCGCGGGGCAAATGAGGTCGTTAAAGAAGGATTTGCCTGATGCTGCGTCGCATTAGGACCCGTTTACTCACTCTTCCCGGGCCGCCGCGCGCCTTTTCCGCGATGTAAAAGACCGAAGAGCTGCTACGCGATCCCAATTTGTAAACTAGACTTTGTTTACATTTGCGGTGCATGCTGCTTTTGCAGGCTGCACCCGAGAGAGGAGCTCGTCTTGGAGTTGCGAGCTTAGTTTATAATTAAATTAAATTATAAACTTCGCTATTGGTGTACTACTACCCGCGGTGTTCTTACAAATTAATTAAATTTTTTCTTTAATAATCTTGATTTAGCGCCGCGGAGTTTGCTTCTAATATCGTCATCTAATTTCGGCGAACTTGTGTGCGTCAAAAATGTTGAGGTGTTTCATAACTTCATCCCCGATTGATAGGGAGGAAAACTTCCTCCGGACTTTTACGGCGCGATGAAAGTCATAATGGCTCGTAATTCTGCATAAATTATGCACGGCTCTATGAGAGCCGGCCAGACGGTGAAAAAAGAAAGGGAGAAAAACCAAAGACGGAGACGCTAATGGAGCCGGAAATTTGAGCTTCCGCAAATTTAAAGAGACGCTGCCGTTCGTCAGTTTAAACTTTGCGAATTTCAATATTCGACACTGCGGCGTCGTTTTTTTTTTATACGCACAAAAGCGGAATTAATGCTTCTCTGCATAATCGACCGAACTAAAAATAATGTATCTCCGAAATTTATTTGATACTATCCCGATGATTTTAGACTTTAGAAGGAAGGGTGATTATGGAAGCCAAATTGACTGACCGACGAAGCGAATTATCGCTCGGTTGCGCGCATCTAGAGTCACTTAACGATCATTATTAAACAAAACGTCAAGCTTTCAACGCAAATTTACAAAATTACATAAAACGAGGAACAACGGGGAAAAACGTCCATCCGGCAGAAATCAGCGGAAAACGGCAGGGATCGGACGTGGAAAAGCCGTGAATTTTTCAAAGTCGTTTTATTAGGGCCATTTTCACGCAACACCGCTCGGCCGCGTCGACACGGCGAATTGTTTAAATAAACCGATCGTCGCTCCGGGAAAAACGCGGCGCGCACAAGCCGACTGCCTGTCGAAAGTGATTGATACTCGACGGCCCGGGCACGCTTTCGATTCCGCGGTCGGGGGTTTCTCGTCGCGTCGGATCGGCGCTAGAGAGAGAGAGAGAGAGAGAGAGAGAGAAAGAGAAAGAGAAAGAGCGAGAGGGAGAGCGAGCGAGAGCTGGCCGCTTTCATCGGGCTGTCGCATGCGCGAACCTCTCGATGACGGAGATTTCGGGGGAGGGGTGCGCGCGAGCATGGAGGGCCCGGCCTGCAATTGAAGATGATGGACGTCGAGTGACGGAAAGGAGCGCGCTTCGTTACACTCGGCCGAAGGCAGATGAAGGGTTGCCGCGCTTTTTCCTTCCCCTGGCCGTGCACTCGAGCGGCCCTCCCCGTTCGCTCGACTATTAGTCGCCCTCTCCTCGATATCTTCCGGCATTCCTCTGTAGCGCTGATCCCGCGAGACGCTCTCCATCTGTCTGTCACGACCTTCGGCTTGAAATACAAACTTTTCCTCGTCAATGCATCGTAAGGATCCAATAGTGATGGTCGAAGAGATCGGCGAATTTTAGAAATTTACGTACGAGGCTTCCGCGATTTGAACGCACGTCAAAACTGGCGAAACACAACGTGAAATTTGAAATTTTGGAGAGAAGACCCCTCATTAAAAGCAGCGGAGCTTTTACGGCGGCTCTTTCCCCCCTGGAGCTTTATGAACCTACTTGGGTCTCTCGTCTCGGCGCGGCGCTTATCTCCGTGGAAAATTAGACAGGAGCGCCCGTGCGAGGGGTTGGAGGCTGGCTGAGCGACGTTGACCCAAATGCTAAGGCAGAACGAGCCATTGTGCTTCTCGCACGTCGTAAAAGGAGCGGGCGATAAAGGGGAAAGGACGTACGCCCCGGCGAGCGGCGGAAGCACGCGGGAGAGCGAGAAACGCGCTTGCGCATCGGCAATCGCTCGCGAGAGAGGGACTTTCCCGAGGAGATAAAAATACGAAATATGAAGATGAGGAGGCAGAGAATATGGCGCCTGAGAGAGAGAGAGAGAGAGGGACTCTGGCGAAGGAAGTGGAAATTTATAAAGAAAAGGGCGGGCCTGGGTGGAGAGAGCGAAAAAAAAGAAGGAAGCGCTCGGGGGTGACGAAGCGCCGCTCGGTTTCGCTCGCCGCGGAGATATGCAAAGACCGAAATGAAACGAAATGCCGGGGGCCCGTGGGCGAGAGAGACGGGGCGTCTGCTCGGCGAAATATGAAAACTCCGGAGGCGGTTTTAATTTAGCCACAATGTCTATTGTTTCCCGGTAGCTCTCGCGGCCCTCCCGCCGCCCGGGAGACAAAAGGAAATCGCGGCCACTCGCGGAGACCCGGCAGCGGCGTCGTCGCCGAGGTACGAAAGGAGGTGCAAAAAATAAAGGACTCGGGGAAGCTCCGCGACAAAAGAGGCGTTCGCTCGAAACCGAAAAAAAAGCAATGACGGATTATTGTGCCTCCCGCGCACACATGAGCTGGCTTTTTTTAAACGGGATTAATAAAGATCGATTCGCCGGGGCTTCAATGAAATACTCCGCTAGTATTCGTGGCCTGTGTGATTTAAATAAACTGCTGGTATGAGGTCTTTTTTCAACAAAAATCAAATAGATTGGTTTGATGAGAAACGATTTGAAAAAAGGATTTAATTTTTATCAATCTCCGCTGCATTCAAACAATTTCCTCTTATCATTTTACTAATTGTTTCATTTCTATGGGTATATACGGTTAACAAATTGATTGTTTTTTCGATCGCACATCCATTATACACAAAATTCATACGGCAAACATTAATTTCTCTCTTCTCTACGGTAGACTCGTCCAGGCTCTGAAATTCAAAATATATCAAAACTAATATTCCACGGGTGTAGGTACAAGGAGCGAGAATCACGCGGGGGTGCGAAGAGTTATGGGGTACGGCCGGGGCCTCCGTTGACGACGGTGGCGCCGAGGATTTCGCATATTGGACGGCGGAGGAAACTCGCGCAGTAGTCGACTATCTACATTTAAATCGACGTGATGTACGCCGATGAAGCTTTTAATATCGGCGCACATTCTCGCGGCCCTGGAGCCCTTACAGCCCTCGCCGGGATAATATCGTTCGGCCGAGGGCGCGGCGCGCTTTTCGCTTTCCCTGCCCTCCCGACCGGCCCGTCCCCACCCTCTGCCGCCCTGCTCTTCGTTTATTTTTATCTTCCGCGCTCCATACCGCGGAGGAATTGTTTCGCCAAACGAGCAATTTCCATCCGACTTTTATAAAAGATCATAGCCGTGAAGTATAGTTAATTAAAAATATAAAGCTGCACTCGCGCATGTTTGTAAAACTCAATTAGCAACATCGAGATTGGATCTCAGATTTGTCGGGTTTTAGCTCTTGATTAATACGGGATTTAGCTATTTTTTTATAACGCTGCTTCAGGCTTGTATCAGTCGTTTCGCACCTCAGCGGTGTAATTACGTTTTTAACGGTCAGTTTTTTCGTCTATATAAGAATTTATTTTTCTAGATTTTTATGACTCCGTGTAGACAAAAGTGGTAACTTAGCGCAATATTACAACGACAAAGGGTACATCAAAATAAAAACTTCGGAATTCGTTTTGCGTGAGTACATTTTGTACGCACACGCGAAAATCGCGCAGCCCTCAATAGCGCTTATACTTCGAAAAAAGTATAAAAGGATGGAAAAATCTTTAATAAAGACCTCGACCAAGCAGGCGTGATCCTCTGTCGATGCGAGGCGTACAATAAAAAAACGTCATTATTTTCAGTGAAAGGAGCCGAGTGAGAGGGAAAATGGGTAAAACGAAGGGGTGCAAAGGAAACGAAGGAAAAGGTCGAAAAATAAAAAGGAAAAAAAGGCGGTATCTAGGGGAGAGGGGAAGAAGGGCTCGGCGGCGCAGTTACAATGCGGCGCGTGAAAAGATATCGGGGAAGAAAGGGATATATCCGCGTGCTTATCATTTGTGCGTTTAATGAGCATCGCGCGTACGATGGCCGAACGGCGCCCGGATGCCGCTTGCGCGCGCGCTCCAACCCCGGGCCGAGGATATTCCTGGAAGAAAAGTCGCTATATACGCAAAGCCTCGTTATATCGCCGGGGCCTGGGAAATCGCTCCTCCATTGTTCGCTCGCGCGCCGAACGGGCGATGAAAATAACCGACGCGGATTTTTCGAGAGCTTCCTTGTTTCGCTCCGGTCCTCCCGTGAGCGAGAAAAACACTTTTCGAGATCGAAGCTTTCGCACGACTGCGATTTGTTTGCAAGGCAGATAATCCGGCGACTCCTATTTTTCAAATATTCAAATTCCTCGAGTAAATAAATACCCGAACGATGGAAGCTCCGAGGCGACAAATTAATATCGAGGCGCGAAACGTAAAAAGGCGGAGACGCAAATTCAAATGCAAATACGGGTATACGCGTGACCTTTCCCGGGAAATTATTGACGAGCAGCGTCCGGAGCTTTCCATCGGCGGTGCGCCGTTTCAATAAAAGCTCACCGGGTGCGCGCTACATAATTAAAGAGAGCCGCAGTTCTTAAAGCGTAATTCCCGCGGCTGCGGTCGCGAACCGTTAATTCCGAGGAATCCGAGGAAATTCAAATGAGGGGATTTATCGGCGCGCCCGCGCCGCCGCGATATAAAATAGAAAGCCATTCGAAAGCGATATCTCGCCGCGGCCCAGACGCCGTCGCGAGCTTAAGCCCCGCGCCGAGCGTTAATACGCCCGAGCTTTCCCCCGGCGCGGAATATCCCCATTGTCTTCCGGGCCTACTGTCCTCCCCTCCGCCGGGTAAGCCCTCGGCCTAGCCCTTCGATTGTAAATTACCGCGTGGCTGGAAATTATTTCGGCGATTCGCAGCTCCCTTTGTCGCACCTACCTCTCGAAGGAGGGAGGGAGCTCCGATCGATAGCAAACAAATTCGCGCGAGGATCCCAGGAAGGAGGACCCGGCTGCCGGCTTATTCCTTCAATTAGAATTCAGACGGTTGAAGCCGGAACGCGCGAGCGGGGACTTTGACAAATCAGTCGATAGTTCGGCGATATTAACTTTCCCCGAAAAACATGCCATTCAACAGGAAGAAAGCGCTGACGGGGAAAGGACGGTGTTTTTACCGTCCGCGAGAGCAGTTAAGATCCTCGACCGTTCAGTGGGTGGCTGGGTTCTCTTTTTGCGTTTAGTCGCAGGGTTATTTATTTTTCATTGGAAACCGATACCCCATAGCGTAGTGCAATTAGTCTCGATTTTTTGTCTGCTTCGCCATGCCGCCGGCTGGGACAAAACGAGGATCGCGAAAGGGCTCGATGGGAGACGGCGGGTCGCCTAAATAGAATTTATCGGCTGCTATTATATTTTAAGCGCGAAGATCTCGTCGCGTGGAAAAAGGACGGCTATAAACATTCATTATTTCAAGCCGTGCGGCACAAAAGAAATCGTCTGAAACGATAGAGGCCGTGGGGAAGAAAAGCGCGTCGCGCGTAAAAATAGGGAGGCGGGCTCATCTCGCGGGTTATAATTCCGCGCGCACGGATGATAAAGGGAATTAGCCGAACGTCGGGCGGAAGAGAGCGTGCGAGCCCTAGAAAAAGTCGGGACGGAGTGAAAGCGAAAGAGAGAGAGAGAAAAGTCGCTGGAGAGACGCGTACGGATAACTCGCGAGCGCGCACATAGGAGAACACAGATTAAAAGGAGGGAGGCGAAAGGGTGGAAAGGGGATGATCCGCGGAAGCCTGCTTTTAATCCGGGCTCCTACGAGCGGCGGGAAGGATGGCCGCTCCGTGGCTTAGTGGCGTGTCTGCGTGGCTTAGTTCCGCGTTTTCGCGGGTGGCGGGGGGATACGCCGATACGCGGCAAATAAAACGCGAAAAGTGAAAATAAAATGACCCCGGACGGCCGGGGGATTTGAGTTCGCGCAGGGTAAAAAGCTGCCCGCCGCGGAGAGAGAGAGAGAGTCGCGGGCGCCAGCTGCGCCCGCCGTTCCTCCGAGCGCTTTTTCCATTTTTTAAGTGCACTTACGTGGCCATGGAAACAAAGGGATCGCGGGAGCACGAGCTGCGTAGTGTCGTCTGCCTCGCCGCGCCGCGGGTGCTAGACGAGATGAAAAAATATACCCTGCGCATGTGCTTTATTCTCCTCGAATCTTTATTCTACGTTTATTACAAATTTTCTTCTTATTTACAAAAAAATCTAAGAATTCTTATTCAATTCTCAATTAAAAATTGTTATTATTTTGGATATTTTCATGTAAATATCGAAAAGGCCAGGAAAACTTATTTACCTGTTCGTATCGGTTTCTGTCGAAAAAAAGCTCGTTTCTGCTTTCGCTGTGCTCTTTTTCTAGATCGCTATCGGCAGATAGATATTGCTTTATAGTTTTCATGCGGTTGTATTCTTTTATACTGTAATAGATTCCACTGTGGCAAAATTCGATGATTCGGAAAATCGAGAAAAACAATCGACAATACGTTCGATTAAAAAAATAGAATTTCCCTGGTATGAAAAAAAAATCGTTTTGTATTTCCGCTGTGCAATATTCGGCAGTCAGTTTTTTCCTGCTTCAGGTGAAAATCAATTTTTGTTTATTTTATATTGAAATTGAGATATCCAGAGTGCATGCACGCATATGGACTCCACGAACACGGGTTATCAAGTGAACTATTCACGAAAAGAAGACAAAGAAATTTACGATATCGAAAAAAGAATTTTTTAAATTGAAGGTTTGCACGCGAATTTCATTGACTTGCGCTGAAACATAGAAAAAAATGCGGGTGCAATCGATTAAAGCAACAAGCCGTTGGATCATTAGAAAAATGGTGTAATTCGCGGAATAAAGGGGAGCCGGCGTTAGATCGAGCGTCGCGCAATCAACAGAGCAGTTTTAGCTCGTTCGCTCCATTTCGCAGTCAACAGGGCGCGAGAAGCACTAACGAACTTAGCGAGTCCGGCTCTCTTTACCTCTCCCTCTCGGCTCGGCCTACAAGTGAGTTCGCGCGCGCCGACGGCCGATAATGACCGGCCAATAAACGCTGCCGGGCTCCATTTTGCCCAACGCGCCGGCTATTATTCGGACTTCCGCGGTCTCGTTCTCCGTCTCGCCAGCAAAATTGATCGGGACCTGCGCGCGCGCAAACAGAAAGAGAGGAGGCCTCTGTCGCGCGAGGGGCTCGAGTGCAATTCGGGGTTCTTCACGAGCGACTGAGCGACAAAACGTGTAAAAAGCGCCGGGCCGACGCGAGAATTCTCTATTTCCTTGCGGCCCGGCGACGGCCGGTCGATAGCTTTTAGCGGAGTTTCTGATTGCGGCGCGGCTTCGATTCGACGACCCTCGTCGATGAAGAGGTCGGCGCAAAAAAGAGACCCGAGAGAAAAATACTCTCGGCGCGGCCGGCGGATTTTCAAACGCAATCCCCAATTAATTGCTACGGGCGCGCGACCCGAGCCTATATAAATTTTCGAGAATATCGCGCGCTGAGCCCCTCCAATACAGCGATTTGCGACTTTCGAGGATTTCCGGAGTTTTGCTTGGATTCGAGAGCTTTTACCTTGCTTTTTCATCAAGGTGAAAGTTTACCTTCAATACACCTATTCTGTGTATACTTTCTTTTATTTACGATAATTACGACTTTATTGTGATAAAGTTGGATGAGTTATTAATACGTAAATAACGTTGATAGGGGAGAAATCACGATGACAAAAACATCTTTTGAATTTTCCCCGATAGTTTTCATTGGAAAAATAAAATGAAAAGTACAACTGTGCAGCAATAAATGCGAAGCGATCAATTTGAAAATTACGTCGCGCAAAACGCACATTAATCTAATTTCCCGTCGAGAGTGCACGATACAGTTGCTTCTTTTAATGGCTTCTTTTCGGTGGGAAAAAAATCCCGACATCCGTGGCCAGTGGCGCGCAACACATACAAGCCCGTCGCGTTACAATAAAGAAAAACTCATTAATAATCGTAAATATCGATTTGTTTGACGTGCAGCCTCCGCAGTGCCAGTCATTGCGCTGCTCTCGCTCCTCTCTCCCGGGACTTTTGGAATAACGCTCCATTGAGGCGGGAATGGCCCGTAATGGCCGTAAATTGATTTTTTTCAGTACGCCAATACCCAAGCATCGATTCGTTGACTTTAACATCTGCACCTATCTACGCGAAGCCAATCATAATTTTTGCGTTTCTAGATTTCTTATGACGGGTACATGGTTACTTCATTCTCGTAAATATTTTACCGTCGATTGTGTCTAAGTACACTTATCCATAAATACCATTTTTTTCTCTAAACGTATATTACAGAGAACTATTTGAATATTTATTTTCTTTTTAATAATATAACTTGTGTGAATAAAATTACACGAATGAAAAAAAGTTTTCCAATGAAAATAAAATTTGAATTGAAAGACGCGATAACGAATGCTATTCTGCGAAAGGTATAATTAGACGATCGGAGGATCTTCGGAAGTGCAGCCGAGATCCTACGTCTAATGGACGAAAAAAGAATTAGAATTCCATTCACGAGTCTGGTAGTCGACGCTCGCGCGCCTTTTCACCTGGACATTTTAATATTTCCACGGCGCTTCGCAGTTCCCGATAAAAATCGCCGGTCGTGTACCGACATCAGCTCCGACGGCAGTTTTCTCCCGACAAAAATGAATAAAAGACTTACGTGCCGCGAAAGGAAAACTAGCGTAAATCCCCCGCGCCCCCCGGGCCGCCGCCTTTACAGCCATTGACGCGACGCCGGCGTGTCGACGAGCGTGGCGCTTTCAAAAGCATAAAAGTCACGGGGCAAACGTCACGCGTCCTCGACTGCTACGAGGTTGCCGTGTCGCCGATTTTCCCTCTTTCGCGGGCCTCTCCCGCGGCGCTCCGCTGACTCGGCGCCTCGAGTTCATTAGTTCACGCAAATGAAGCGAAACCGTCTCACTCCGAGAAACGAGACTTTTATCTCGTAATTTTCTACTCCCCCCCCCCCCCCCAACCCCCCAGCGACTCTCAACTTTTAACTCCGGATTTTCTATTACTCTCGAATATTAAAACGCGAACTCCCGGCCGAATCTCTTTTATTTTACAAGCGATGCCGCGCGAATTCCAGAACTTTCAATTCTCCCGCCCGCTGCTCCCACCGTCCTATTTCACTTATTTTCGGTCCGACGCAAAAAAAATGTTATTACTTTTAGAGCTCAATTTTAGCTCGTCGGTGGATTACCGTTGAGAAGGAGAAAAAAGTATCAAGTGTGAAATATAAATTCGTATTATT
>JAXIUT010000001.1:14797722-14866391 GCA_035586675.1 Eurytoma californica | reverse complement strand
ATTTGCATCGATAAAAATTGTCCCAATTCCCGGCCGTCCGTCGTAAGTACGTGCGGCTTATACCAGTGGACTGCAAACAGCGCTCGAACGATTTCGCCCCTCATACGTCATCGGAATATTAAAGAAGGGAAAGTACGACCTTTCGGAGTCGACAGGCGTGTCCCACCACCCCCTCGTAATGCGGCGGCACTCGTCCGCCGCGTCGCCTATTTTTTACTTCCGCGAATTTCACGCGGGGGAAAATTTTCTCCTCTCCCGGAATTTAAATAAATTTATTGTTCGAACCGACTCGCCGGCTCTGCCTCTTCCCCCCAAGGCGGATTTCCCAGCCGTACTATTTTCCAAGTTCCGCGGCAAAGACGCATAGCCCGCACGCTAGAATTGTTCACCGCCGCTACTCGTCCGCGAAGCCCTTTCGCCTTTCATGAAGTATGAGACTTTTTTTGCGCTCCCGAGTTTGACTTCTCTCTTTTCTGCGATTATGGCTTTGAGCTGCGGAATTTTGTTTTTAATGTTCGTACTTTTTCGCGCGCTATTTGTCCAAAGAAAAATAAACCCGGTAATAGTCGTAAAATGCACGTAATAATTATAAAACTTTTGCGCGTGCACAGGTAACATCCTGAAAAGTGCATAGCGCTCATTTAAAACTAATTTTTCGCGCATTACGCATAACAAACCTCAAAGCTCGTCCGCCGTTCCTGCGCTCTCTCGAATAAAAGTCGGCTAACCAGAGAGCGCGGCGCGGCGAGCGTGCAAATTGCGCGCGAGCCTTAAGGGCTGTTTCATCATTGTCATTGCTAACCACTGTAATTATCCTTTGTGTTGCAGGTAAGCCAAGGAGACTCGAAGCCGTAGGCCGTAGCCCCGACCGCATCCGAGGTATTTTCAATCCGACGCGCACGCGCGCGCGAGCGGGGATTACGGTCATTATGGGATTTCTGATGCAGCGGCGCGCGAGCGATTCTCGCGAGCGCCGCCTAATCTGCACGAAGTAGCTTCTTCCCGAGGAGCAGAGATTCGCCGTACTTGTTCGGGAGCGCGGCTCCTTCGACACCCACGTAGCGCACTTGCCTGCGCGCTGCGGTCATGGATTAACTTTGATTTAGTGCGCGCTTATTCGAGGGGTCTTACCTTCGCCGAGGATTGCTATCTGTATATTACAATTGCGCTTCTACAGTTTTCGAGTTTATTTTAATTTCAGATACCTTCGTAATGAGAAAGAGTGAAACACCACTCGAATCGACTGAAGACTTGACCAATTAAATTTAGAGTGGTTGAATTCTTTCATAATGTAGAAGAGAGAAAAAATCACTTTAGCCGATCGAATCTACGGATATTTCACGTTTCTACTTTTTTTTTCTTAAATTTTTATGGATATTCACTTCAGATCACAAAAGTAAATCCTTTATATAAAAAACAAGGAAAACTCTAAAATTCCGCACTTTTTGTTAAAGTCGGATATCGCTATCGCGATAATCGGGTAACTCATCCATCGAATTATGGCCTGTGCAAATAGCAATTACTCCGGCGGCCGGACTAAGCACCGTCCATTATTTAACGTCCGTTCGTCAAGCGAGAGAGCCGTCGCGCGTCGGGCCTTTGTTATGAGGTCTCATTTGACTGGCAAATCGTAGCCCCTGGCGGCGACGCCGCCCGCCTTTTCCACTCGTTCGGGCCGGGGCTCGCGCGACCCTCCCTTTTCGCGAGTCACGTCTTCGGGCCGCGCGGGGGCGAAATCCCAGCGCGGATCCGCGCTGCCGGCGGTCTATCAGTGCCGGATCGAAGCCGTCGGGGGAGACGAGCGCGTTAGCCCCTGACGTGCACGTCCACACTCCGTGAGGGACGGGCTCTGCCTGCGTGTCGCCCTCGACGAGGGCCGACCCTCCTGCGAATACTAACACGTGTACGCCCCCGCGAGCGAGGACGTTCATCATTTATGAGGCCGCGGGTTTGTCACTCCGCGCGTACGCGTGATAAGCGCCAATACGCACCGGACTGATCGATATACTTTCGTGCGTACGGCGTTCGGTGAATCACTGCGCCAATTAATCCTGCCGCTTCCTCGAAAAAAGGAGAGAGAACAAGTAAATAAATAAACGAAAGGAGGGAGGAGCTCGCGAGAGAGGCACGTACGTCGGCGGCTGCGGAGCGATTTCGCCGTCTAAGTTTGCGCCGGGCCGGAGGTCGCGCCCGCTGCGCCTGTAGCGCGTTGTTTAATTTCCTATTCCATTTCCGATGGGGGCATTTAAATCGCAGTTACCCGAACTAACTGGAAATGGAAGTCGTCCCCGACCTCTGCGAGGGGTATTCCATCTTGGAGATTGGCGGCGAATGGGGGACGCGAAAACCGAGCGAAAGAGGAAGGTAGGCGCGCGCGGGCTCTACAATTAATTTATGGAAATTCGATCGAACGCGCTGATGCGCCCCGGCTCGTACGTCGACGGCCCCAATCGATTCCTGATTTCTTTTTTCCTTGCCCCACTGGCGCGGCTGCTCCCCGTTTTCTGCTTGTTATGCAAAGTGCCGCGCGTGTGCAGGCGGAATTGCCGGGGGTTTATAAACAACGATAAAGCCGAGCGAGTGATAACGTGACGTTTCGACTTTGTGATTTACAAATCCTTCCCCGCGAATATTTGTAACGGGCGCGCGCCCAGATAGGCAACTTATCTGGAATTTGAATAAATTAAAACTTTGTAACGGACCGAAAACTTTTGCGGCGTTATCACGCGCGAAACATAAATAAAGCGAACGGTATCCGGTGGAAAAGTCCTTTATCTAGAGAGCCGGTGATAACAATGTAGAAAATAAAAATTTCACGTAATCCCAACAATATTTCCCTACTCACGTCGAACGGAGGGGTCGCTGCTGAGTTACTTCCTCGGCCAAAAAGGGGGCGAGCCGAGGAGCGGGAAAAGTGAAAAAAGAGGAGAAAAGGCAATAGGGCAAATACGGAGCAATCTAGCGGGCTTTTATTATTCTCGGGGGCCGAGCTCGGACGCATTATACGCGTGTCCGGAATCCTCGAGGGCCGACGAGGGAGAGAGCAATCGACGTTTGCCTCTGCGGCCGATGCTCTCGGAGTTAAGGAAAATATTCGGCCGACCAATATTGTCATCGGCGCGGTTGCCGGAGACGCGCGGGGGCCGACTCGAGTGTGTACGGGCCGCGACGACACGAGCCAGTCGAGTAGCTCGGCCTCGAGGAGCCTTAACGACTTTAAGAGCAAACTTCGAGAGAAAACTACTCTTGTTGCTCCCACCGAGGCCGACGCGTTTTGGCTTGTGCATTTCGCGCCTTCGCCGCACGAAATTTCTCCCGCTTGTATACGCGCGGATATACTGAGAAAATATCTCCTCGATTGCTTTTACCAGAAACAGCTTTTACGTTGCGTGAACGTCGAGTGCGTTGCCAAATAGAAATCGAATTTTCGAAACATTGATGGAAAAATAGCGTTAAATATACAAGAGAAAAATAAAGATCTGTCTAATTTTAGTTATATACCTATAGAGAGTAATACTTTTATCGATATGTTCTGCTTGCTCGGTTCTCAAAACTTTATTGCCAACAGACTTTCGTAAGTGCGAGCGCGTAAAATATAAAGGAAAGCGAATCTCCACGGAGTATAAGAGTGTCATAAAGGGTAACAGGTGGCGGGTCATAACCGAGATTACACACACTGTATAGGATACATGACAATGATGTGTATTCCGCGCAAACAATTGCACCGACTCGCTCAAATACACAATCGCTGGTCAGATATCTCTCTGATTCTCTCTGTCTCGCTCTCTCTCTCTCTCTTCGTTTCGCTGTTGTTCCGTCTACCAGATTAATTGCCGGCATCCCTTAATTTACTGCTTCATTCGTGCGTTAATTCACGCTACTTTTCTTTAACGACTCGCTTATCAACTCAGTTATCGATTTTTTAACAAAAGGAAAATAATCCACAAACTTGTACGTGACTGTTTCCTAAATAGATTAATTATTTTCTAAATAGATAATAGATTTCTATATAAATACATTGTTATTTATGCACATGTTATTTGGTTACAAAATTTGTTGGTGTACAGGGCTGAATTTATCTAGACGTTATCGCTAATTACCGCAATTAATTGAGTCCCTGCCGAGGGTTATCCTCCGGGCTCCTCGAGGTCAATCGGGGTTTTGCGAGGAAGCGCGCGCGGCTGAGCGGGCTACACGAGGGCCGTATTCATCGGGGCGGCATGAGCCTCGACTCGCTTATCCGGGGTAAATATCTTTATCGAGCCGGGAGCGCCGGCGGAGCGAGACGGCGTCCGAGAGACAAACGACACGGTCGAGGAGACGCGTCGAGGGTGCGGAGACGGGGGGCTCGCTCGGCTTGATTTGTTGATCGCGGCCCGAAGAGGTGTGATGTTTCTCCTAAAGGAGAGCCCACGAGCCCCGGACGTGCGCTTGCACGGGCTTTGAAAAATGAACGCGAGGCCCGGGCTTATAGGATGGAGATAAGGGGGGAAAAGGAGTCCGGCGGAAACGTCCCCGAGTGGAAGCGGACTGAAAAGGAGAGATAAACGACAGGTTTCTGTCTTGTGGGAATTTGTTTGTTTTTTTCCCGCGGCTACGCCATTGTCCCCGGCGCCTTCGCCCGTCTTGATTTGAATTTACTTTTATTGTGAATTAATCTTGTACGGGCTTGATAAGAAACGTGTCACTTGTCTCGAATTATTTAGCTTTTGTTGAAGGGAAACGACGACGTTGGGTTTCCTTTTGAGGGGCAGGATTTCTTCAAATCTTTACCAGGACTTCTGGGGAGATTGAGTTTGCGGAAAGTGCGGATGGAAATTGGGTGAGAAGAATAGGTAGCGCTGTAGTTAACGACGAGAAAAATAATTGGGGGAAAGACGAGGACCATTTCTCATCGGGGAACACACAAGTGGGTCATATTAATTTCCGAAGATTTATGAGACGCGTTTGTCACTTTCACGGTAATAGTATTCGTACCTTTGAAAAGTTAAGTGCGTCCCGTTCTCCCGGGCGTCGATGCGTTAGGCATTCCTTATTTATTTTACAGGCATTTTATGTTAAACCAGCCAGCGGTGTGTCGACGTTTTATCTTTAGCGTTCGGATTCTTCACAAAAGAAAGAGAAAAAAAATAATATTTCCCGGTAAATACGTATGCGCTCCTCGGTTTTGCGAAATTTCCGCTTGTACAGATTGTTTTTCCTTTTCAACCGCGTCTCGAGGTTGCGCCGTCAAACAATCGAAAGATTCAAAGGCGCAAGAGTGCGGCGAGCAGCTCCCGGCTCCTCTCGATCGCTGGCTCAAACCGAGCCCTCCACCGGATTTTTTATCAATCGATTTCCTTGGCGGCGCTGCGACAGTGCGCCCCGGCGCAGATAAAAACTCAAGGGGTTATATTGCCGATCGATCCTCCTCTTCCACTTGCCCCGGTGGTGCCTCGCCGGGTTCCTTTGTATTCCCGCGGCAGCGCCGCTTTAACTCCGAGGGCGACGCGGCGAGTTCGGGATCGGGCGAGAAGGGCAGAAGTTTATAGCGGGAGATAGAAGTCGCGAGCGAGCGAGAAACAGAGAAATAGGGAGGGGGCGCGCCTCGCCGCGAATCAGCGCGGAATCGGCCGCGCTCTCGCGGCTCCCGCTTATCGCGATCGTAAAACTCCCGACTTATCTCGCGCCTCCGCAGTTCGCCTCGAAATCCCTTAACGTTTGATAAATACGGATTCGCCCGGCCAGGGCAGAAGCTCCCGCGTCGATGGCAGTTTAAGAAGGAATAAAAATAATCGTAAAGTCGGCCCTCCGGCTTCTTTCCTTTTTTTTACTCCCGGGGAGCGATTCCACTCCGCGGCCAGATCCGTATAACTGCAGCGCCCCGCGACGATCGTTCGAAGGCTTCGAGCCGAAATCCCCTTTCTTCTCTCTCCTCCGGCGCTGTGCGATCCTCCTCGCGCGCACGACTTCTCGCTCCGTCCTCTTTTCATCGGGGAAAACGAGAAAAACTGGAGAATAAAGTCCGAGATGGTCTCCTGCGGGATGCGATGCGGAAAATTTCGGAGGACGGTCGTTCAGGAAACCTTTAGATTGGAAGCTCCTTTTGCTTTTCTTTTCTCCTTCCTCCTCGATTTTTTCTTACTACCCCCTTTTTTGCGCGGATGCAAACTCGCTCTTGCGCGTTTTGGCAAATTGAATTAAACTAATATTTTTCTGATCATTCCGACCCTCAGCAGCGGAAGATTACGGGACTATTTTCTATTTAACTTTCGAGATATGAACGTCTTCGCCGATCGAAAGTATGAGAATGCTCGAATTTTTTTTTTTTTTTTTTGTACAATTCAATTGAATGCAGTGGAGAAAGGGGCGGAGAGCACCAGGTCTATCGTACGGCGGGAAGACGAAAACCTCGAAGTAAACCGCTTACGCGGTGAAAAAACGTTGGGAAACCCCTTTAAGGCCGGGTGTGGGCCGGCTTATCGCGCAACGGGTCCCGCCTCTCTCCTCGTCTCGTTTTCAGACCGAAATCGGTATCTCGCGCGTGAGAGATTGAAACGTCTCCCGGTGGCTCCGGGGCAGGGAGAAAAAGAACGAGGAGATAGAGAAGTCCGAAGTCCTCGCGCGGCCTTTTTCCCTTTACGCTTTCCTAATTTGACATAATGGCCGCCTCGGATTTCGATCCTCTTTATCCCCGTGTAGTGCAGTCCGGGCGACGGGTC
The DNA here is from genome assembly GCA_035586675.1 of Eurytoma californica. NCBI lineage: Eukaryota > Metazoa > Arthropoda > Insecta > Hymenoptera > Eurytomidae > Eurytoma > Eurytoma californica. The sequence goes on along the minus strand of JAXIUT010000001.1, from coordinate 14,859,690 downwards.
GAGGAGCTCGCACGCGCGCGACTCGAAATTCCAAAGAAGGCTCGCTTTCCTTTTTTTTTTCTCTTCGTCCCTCTCAGATAGCGCTAGGCGATATCCTGGCGACGACAAGAGTCTCTCCTACGGTGTACATAACTGCTCGGAATGGTCTCGTTGAATCGAAGTGAGAGCGTAAGCTTGTCGATAGAATCTTTCTCTCGGGCGTGAATGTTTTTCTTTTCCTCCTGACAATTCCAGACACCTTATGGCCCTTTTAACGAGCCTCGTGTGAGTTCTTGAGAATCGTCGCGCGGACGTTTGAATTCAAATGCCATCATTAAACTATCGCTTTCAATGAATCAGCTCGTTTTAATAAATTACCCGGAGTATCGACTACAAAACTTTTTACGTCTCTTTTTCTTTCATGGCACAACTTGTTGAACAAATTATACTTAAAGCGATGCAATTTACTGCAGGAGCACTTCAATAATAAAGCGACGTAAAAGATTTTCAGTGAATAACTACGAAATTTCTTAAGTAATTTTCTGAGAAAATGTAATTTCAAGTTTTCGTCATTTACAGTCTCATTCAATAAAGCGCACGGCGCATATCCGCAGCTACTTGACCTCAATTTTCATTCAAAACAATCCCGTGATAAAGCAAAGTGGACTGTTCATTATTTTTATTAATAAGTCCTCCTTATAAGCTCCACTTCCTCATTTCCCCGGAGAGGCACTGCGGCACGTTAAAGAAGCCGGCGGCCTGGAGGAGCAGGCGAAGAAGGCGGAGAAGAAGCGAGCCAAGAGAGGCGAGCTGGTCCCCAAAGCCTCGCTGTACCAGCGGTACGCACGCCCGCAAAAATCAAGGCAGATGTGCTCGTGTTTTCTCCGCTGCGGTCTGCCCTTTCAATTAGTTTTCAGCCGGGCCTTTATTTCTTCCCCGCATCAAAGCCGATTAATCAGCCAATTAGTGACTCCTCCGGCGCTGCACCTCGGATCACTCCAAGGAGGTGAGGTCGCCTTTGAAAACTCGGCGGTGTATATATCGCACGGAACTCCCTCTTTCTCTTCGCGCCTTCGGCCCGGGTGGGCGACTTCCTCGTTTAACTTTTCGCCGGGACCAAAGGAGAAAGGAAAAGAAGAGCGAGGAGGGCTGCTGTTTGCTTAGGACCGAGGGCTTTCACTCTTTGACTCTTTCATTATGTCCGAGTGAACGGGAAAAATACTTTTTCGCGAATCGCTGCAGTCAAAAATAACAGATTTACTCCGCTGGCCCCCGATCCACGCTCCAACGGATTATTCTATTTTCGCTGCGAGATTACGTTATTGACTTTCGACGTTAACTTCAAAATTCAAGACTTCTTTTTTCCGCTCCGACTCGGACTTTGACTGCTTGTTTCTTTTTTTTAAAAGAAAAAATGATAAAGTTTCAGGATGGAATTTTATTGAAAAAAGAAATTACTCCGTAAAATCTTTGCAAAAAGCATGCATAATTAGAGCGATGAAAAACATTCCGCACCGGCTGCACGAGCTCGCCTATTTACATAATACGAAAGGAAAAGTTCAAAGACTGCGAGCCCCGGGGTTTGCTCTATGGGCAAAATCTAAACCCTTTAACGTTTACCTTAACGCCGGGAAATCCTATAACCCGCCTCTCTACTTACAGTCCCCAAGTTTTTCTTTCTCCAGATATAAAAATGCGAATGAAAAAAAATCAAAGCAATAACAAAAAGAACCTACTGGAAGGTGCAATACGACTGACGCATGCAAGTGCATTGGAATCCTACCATTTTTGTATAAAAAATGCGTGGTATCTAGTTTAACGGAAGATTTTTTATGTGTTGTGATTAGTCAAACTACAGTACTCTTTTCTTATTCCGATTGCTGTTTTTAAATTTATCTGACAGTAACCTATCCGCGCCTGATCTAGCAGATAATAAATAATTCATGCTCGCACGTCTCATGCTTACTCCCTTTCTCCCGATCGCGGCGAACCCTCCTTTCCCATTCAGCCCGGTGCTCGCCCGCGACCGAGGTTTCGCGCATTGGCTCGCGCGCGGAATACATCGATTATCGGGGGCGTCGCGTCGTAAATGGAGTTTGTACACGCGTTCGGCAGACGCTTTATTGCACCGCGGAACAAGTGTCGGCCGGACTGGAAATCGGGCCGCGCCGCGCCGAGCCATAAATAAGCGCGCGTGCCCGCTCTGAAATTGATAAATGATCGATGCCTGCCGCCGCCGATCGGCCGGTCGTTCGCGCGAAAATCAGCGCCGCAGCTGCGCCACCGCGATTATAAATGATTGAGATGAACGCGGTAAATAAGATTATTATAAGCTCTATGAACAAATCATTGCGGAATTTTACGTTCGCGAGGCGCGTATTTATCGCTTTTTTCGGTTTTGCATCGTTTTTTTCGAAATATTCATGCTGTTTTGACTTATTTTTACTCTTTTTTTTACGAGCTGGTGCGAGCGAATTTTTACGTGTTTGCGCGAGACGTGTTAAAAGATTCGGCTGGAAAAAACGTTGCGGAAGAGTTGCTTTGTTATTCGATTCGCATACACGCTAAAGGCGAGAATGGAATATCTCCGTGACTTGAAAAAATGAATTTGTCCGAAAAGGATATAATGAAGTCGATAAAAAAGCTAATATAATCTTTAAAATGTTGAAAATATACTGCGAGATGACAAAATAGGACGAGCCCTTTATCATGGAAAAACAGAGGCTTAATGAGCATATAATTTCGCTGTATTTATTCCTGCTCATAAACACTTAACGTCGCATTTTAAACATTTCTTCCTGAAGCACTAACAAGATGAAACTTCTTTTCAGTTGTTTAATTAAAAAAAATATTCCCGGAATTTGAACGCGTGTTTAAAGAAATGATGTAACGCTAAGTTTATGCCTCTACGGTAAGGGGACAATTTAAAATGTTTTCTTTACGAAGTAATTAAAACGAAGCACTCTGCAATGGAGAATAATGAAAACGATTAATTAATGACCAGCGAGGCGACGGATCAGTAGGAGAGCCGGCGCATAACTCAGCCGAGCGACGGAAAAAGGCTCTAAAGGGTGAAATAAAAAATACAAGCGCGGGCTTAGATAAGCCTCGGGCTTCGGTTCCGCATTCCCGCGGCGGCTCCGAAATTCGGGCTGCGCTTAATCGGCGCATTAATTTCTTCTCCCGGTCGGTTATTTACGCGGCGTTCGGGGACCACCGGTCGGCCTTATCGGGGCCCGCATGCGGCCACTACAGAAATTCATTCCACGCGCGAGATAAGCGCGCGAGACTTTTTGTCTTGGCGCGAGCGCGAAGACGAGCAGCCCGCTTGATTTATGATCGCGTCCGCAGCGGCCGCTTCCCCGGCGGCGACGCGCGGCCTATCCGGCTCGCCGAGGACGGAGCGGGAAAGAGACGGGACAATAATTAATTTAAACGATTATACACAAAAGCTTCCCCCCGCGAGCGCGGCCTCTCGCGCGTTTTTTCCGCTTATCGTTCGTTAGCAGTGCTAAAAGCGAGTGTGACTGATGGGCCGGCCGGGAAAAATGCGAGGGGCCTCCTACTCAGGAAATATTCGTCCGATAGCGATTATCTTGCCTCCAATTTTTCAGCCGCCGTCGCGGTGCTCCGACTCGATAATGCCCCGCGCTAAGGAACGGCCTCGCTTATTGAATTAGTTATACGAAAATATTATCTCGGCCGCGGTCTGACGCTGAGAAATCTCGCAGAATTGGAAAATAACGACGCGATAAAACGGCTGGCTCGCTAATTCGCATCGATTTCCACGAGGTATATTCCTTGGGTATAGGTGACTTGACGCAGATGTAAACCTTCATTTTTCATCTTAATGATCGATTGCGCCTGATTAATGCGGCGCACCGCGCGCCTGGAATTCTCGTTAATATGGATTTTTATTACCAAAGTGCTTCTTTCTAGAAATTACTTAACTGAAGTGCCACTTCGCATTCACAATCTTTTCTAACAGTAAACAAGACAGGCGTATTTAATGAACCTATTTTACAAATTTCGTAACACTTCAACTATCTAAATTTACTTTTGTAAAAGACGTGAAAGTCTCGTTGAGCCGGTGAAATTCCCGACGGCGCCGCGCGCGACTAATTGCACTCGGTAAAAAATTATTTTTTATTTACCCGGCTCTACCGGCTTTCTCGCTAATTATTTAAATAGATTTTGCATCGTTTTGATAAACGTCACACTCGTTCTTTCACACTCCTTCCGCGTTTTCAGCAGCAAGCAAAGGCTGCTGCTTCTTTTCCTCCTCGATCCTTCTCGCATTCCCGATCGATTTATCACTTGGCCATAAGAGCGAGAACCACAAGTCTCTCTTAAATTATGTCACCGCGGCACTAAAAGCTGCGAGTCGCGCTTGAAAAATGAAGCTCCCGCGCGAGCAAGTGCGTTTGTTCGCCGAAAGAAAGCCGCGGCGAAAAGAAAGCTCGCGGCTGTCGCAGTCGATTCGCAAGCGTCGGACGCGCCGCCCGGCGACGTTTAATTAATCAGAAACGCGCGTGCGCTCCTTTTGCGCTTACTCCGCAGGCCGAGCGCGGAAACTGCAGTAGTTGCACAGGTGGGCTCGTCATATCTTGACTAATTAAACCGGCATTGTCCGAGGCGACCCCCCGGGGGGAGGGCCCCGGCCAAGTCATGAATTAATCATCCTCCGAAACCGTTGCACCGCGTGTCCAGCTCGTCCCGCCGGCGCTGCTCCCTCAACTTTTGTCACACCGCGCGCGACCCTTTTATTTAACTTCTTTTTCATAATAAGCGGCTCACTTTTGCCTCGCCTTGCTCTTTGCTGTGCGCGAGAAAGGGAGGGCGCGTCGTCGCTTTAAATGCAGCCGGGCTGCTCTCTTCTCTCCGCGGCCCCGGGTAAAGCGGTTTTTAGCGGACTTTTTTAAAATACAGGAAATTAAAAGTTTTAATTGTGATAGTTTTGAGAAACGCTGAGCCGCGACTAATTTTATTCACTTTGCTAATTGACTGGGACCATGAAGAACTCGCTACGCAATGCATAATGAGCATTAACGAGGAGACAAAACGAGCGAGGACCGTTGCGACATCGAACTTTTGTTGCGCGCGTTATTAAATCCCAGCGAAGAAAATGCCCGGCGATTTGGCGTACAAGCCTTTCGTTTGTTTATGCGCGCTCCGTGAACGCGCCGCAGCTTTATCAGCCGGTCGAGGCGCAGTTCCCTTTTGCCGCGGAACCGGGTTGTCGCTCGTGAATATTTAAATGGAAGTATTATGTATCTTAAAGAGCAGCTCGTAAGAACTTCGGATTTGCATATTATCAATCATCCTCGTGTTCGAGCGGACGCGGATGTCGAAATCGCAACTACCGTGAAAAAGAAACGACAAAGAGGCATTAACGCTGCTGCCTTTGCGCGTGTTTTTCTCCCGGGGACTTTTCTTGAGCTTCTTTTTCTCGGCTCCTCGGGGCCGCGTCGTTAATATGCGCAAAAAGTACGGGGGACCCTCGACTGTGGATTGAATGAATTTCGATCGCGCCCGCACGTGACTTAGTCCTCAAGATCGAACGCGTGTCCGATACGAGAGTTCGCTGTACGTCGAGAGCGGTCCATAAATCCGATCGAATAAAACAGCCGTTACGGTGTACGACTGCGTGGGTCTCGAGTGAAACTCGCATTAATTTAAGACAAGCAAACGCCTTTTGTTTTCGTGGAATTTAAAATTGTGAATTAAAGAAAAGATTCGTTTTAATTGATTGAAGCAATGTCGCGATCATAGATCTTTCGGCGTTCTTTAAAAGAGTTTCTTAAAGTGTCTATTTGAATTTTCGCCGGTAAATTATCCCGTTTGAAATTAAAATCGTCACCAGTTAAAAAAGAAAGGGAATCCGTATAAAATATGAGCGGTGGAGTAGATCTATATACGGAGCGAGGCGGTGCAAAAATTCCGTTAAAAATTTACATATTTGATTCGAGCCAAATGGACCAGAGCCTTTAAAGTGTCGATCGAATATTCCGACTGTCGCACGTGAGTGGATATATCGCGGGCGCTCGCGGCACATTTTGCCCGGCGGTTATATCCCCCTCTCGCTCTTCTTTCTCTCTCTCTCGCACTGCACTTTGAACGTCGGCCGTTCGTCAATCAGCCGCGTTACCGTCTCCGTCCTACCTCCCTGTTTATTTTTCGCCCCTTTTATGCCCGCGCGAGCTTACGCGAGCTCATTCTTTCCTCCTCTATTTGCTCGTGCCTCCTCGCGGGGGGGCACGTCGCTCGATCGATCGACGCCCGCAGACTCGCGCGCGTCGCTCGCGCGGTAATTAGCGAATGAAACCGACGTTATATTAATTAGCGGCGAGGCGGAAATCGCGCTTGACGGAAAAGGCATTGACACTGCTGAAACTTCGCCGGGGCGCGCGCGCGCGCTTTAAGTCGGCCCCGAAGCCGTATCTGGCTGTTGCGCGCACTCCCTCGAAAGGACTTTCGGGAGTCTTATTGTTGCCGCGCGCGCCACTCTTATCTCGAGGCTCGGCGCGCGAGTGAGTTTTCGGCAAACTTATGTTATCCTTCAAATTGTTCGACTGACTTTGCCCGCGCCTGCCGGCAACTTTGTCGTCGGCGCAGCGCCTGATTATTTCTCTTCGTTAAATTGCCGTCTTTGCAAACTTTAATTACAAATGTTTTCGGTGTACGTACGCAAACAGTGGACAAAGATCTTATAAACAACAGCAACAACGCATTCAACGCTCGTCTTTAAAGCATTTTAAAGATCATTTCGTGCCTTTATTCGCGGGACTCGCGAGATCGTTACGTAAGTTTTTGAACGTCGAGCGGAATTTTTTAACTAACGAGGATTCAGCCCTGAAAGGGAGATTCCTCCCGGTGCTTTGAGCGTAATAAGGAAAGTCGAAAAAGCCGGCGCGGCACAATTGAATTTACCTCGCGGAGAATTAGACTTAATAATGCGGGGGAAAAAAGCGACGGGGAGTAAGAAGCGTCCCACATGCGTCGCGTGCCGCGTACGCGCAAAGGCCGAAAGAGCGCTCGGGCATTATGCGCGCGCGTCTCGACTATTTTCTGTATGCTGCTCTTCTCGAAGCGACCGCCCGGCTAACGAGTGCCCCGTGCAAGTCTCGTCTCCCCTCCTGCCCCCCGTATTATGCGGCAGCTGAGGTTGTACTTCTATTTCCGGCAGGCACGGTGCCCCGACTCGTCCCGTCCTCACTGGAGAGAGCGGAGGGACGAGTCGCGGGAAAAAAAGGAGCGGCAAAAAGTCCGCGGGCAGAGCGAGACGGCCGACAAAAGCGAAGGTAGACAAGCGCCGAGGAAAAAGGGACAGGAAAATCAGCGGCGGCGGACCACACGAGTGGCGGCATTTGGCGCGGCGCACCGACGATGACAAACGTCGCCGATGGCACTCGACTCTCTCCTTCTCGTTTTCTACTCCCTCTCTTCGGCCGCCAGACTCTCTCTCCGTTTTTTACAATTCATAAAGTGCTTTGTCGCCGAAAATCCAGTAAAGCTCCCGGGAGCTGGTTCGCTGCCAGTTCCTCGTCGTCGTCGCCGTCCTACCAGTCGGCGGAGCCGCGGCGAACTTTCGAATAATTATACGGCCCCGCGGACTGACGGCCGACGACGACGAGCCTCCGGTTGCTTCTTTCAACCGCTGACTCTTTGCTTTTCTCTGCGATCGCGTTTGTTTGCGAGCCACGAATATTGTCGATAATAAAGCGCGATATTACTCGCTCTTCGCCTCGTCTGCCGTTCGACACTTTTTCACGCAGCCGGGCTTCCACGATCGGTTTCTGCTTCAATCAAAAAGTTTTATCAACTATCGATCCTTTACGTTCGGAATAAAAAATTAATTGCTGAAATCAATACATTATTAGCAAACTCTGCATATAAATTGCATCTTGTTTTTGCAGAGATATAGGTAGTCTGCCTCGTTGAAACATTACGGAACGGCTGTAAACTGACCATTAACGCTCACTTGAAATTCCGAGAGATGAAAGTAAAACTCGCGATGGGTTTTCAGAATTGACAAATGAATCGTTGTTACCGCTTGAATGATTCAACGCTCAAATAAACAAGCTACATATAAACGGCTTTTTAAGCGAGATCTAAAAAGCCTCCCGTCTCAAGGTCGACTTTCGTTCGCACTAGTTTTATACCCTTATTCGTATCGAGGCGCGTCGCGCTGGGCTTCTACGGCTCTAATAAGAATTCAGGATTTCTTTTACCCGCGACATACTAGCTCCACCGGAACGAGCGGCTCACTGTAAAAGGCAAAAACGCAGTCGCCGGGTTTCTGTGTCGCGCGCGTTTTCAAAATACTGCCATCAATTACGCGTGCCACCGCACCGCAATTGCGACTTCGCGTACTTCCATTTTTTTTTTTCAGAGCGAGCTCTTTTTTTTCACTCTTTTTCACGGGCGCGCGTGATAATGATGAGGCGCAGTGAAAGCTCGCGTGTTGCTTTGCAGACGTTATTAAATCGCGTCGCGACGCTTCCGCCGGGTGCTTTTTAAAGCGTGCGCATTTTTTTAAGCGGCTCATTGAAGATTAAAGTTTTTTCGCGCACTGTACAGAAATGTTCCAAAATTAAATGAAGAGGTTAATTTTCAATTGCAATTCCTTTGTGATGGAAATGTCGTGGCAAAAGGCTGTTCGTGCAAGATAAATAATATCCGCAATGTGTCACCGGGGCTTTTGTTTTTCTTGCACAATAGTATTTTTAATGGTCGAACCGACAAAAGACGTCCGAGCAAAAGCTCTTTGAGCATCGAGCCATTTTCCTCGACTCCCGAGTTCACTCACGCTCGCCGGTCCCAAGCCCACTTTCCTCCGGTTTCTTCCTTTTGCTCCTCTCGAGTGGTCGCCGTCCATTTCCCCCGCGCCGAGATTGCCAAGTTTTGACTGGAAACTTGGTCGTCGCCGCGTGCGGGATTTTTCTCTTCCCCCTTCGTCGATAATTTTTCAACGTTACAGGTGCAACGGCCAAAGTCGCTCCCTTTTTTTCTCCCTCGAGAAAAAAAAATCGAACTCGTCGCTCGCGAGCACTCCTTCAACTTCTCGGGTCTCATTACTCTTGCGCGGTACATCGATCTTATGAAATATTCATTTGTTTCCCGAACGCGTCTTCGCGACTGCGCAGCGATATTTCAAACGATCGCGATCCCCGCATCGGGCTTACGCACAAAGGATTGACATAATACGCGAGTCGGTATTAATGCATTCGGTGTTGTGCGCGCGCGGAATGGCTCGTTCTTCTCGCTCGCCCGATGCCTTTTTCTGGCCCGGGAAATACGATCGTAAAATCGCGGCGCGATATTGCGCGCGGATCGGCGGTACCTAGCGCCGAATGCAACACCGCGGCTAGTCTGCAGCATTTGCATAATCGTAAATGATTTATGAACGGTGCCGATGCACAATGGAGCTATCAATCGGAGTATTATGGCCGCAATCTAGGTCAGACGAAGTGTGACTAATGTTTTCGATATTTGCCCATCGAATATCAAGTATGTAAATGTACCGATAAACTCGCGTGCTTTATTGTTTGTAAACAAACGTTACGTACGCGCCGCGGAATGAAAAATCCGAAGCACGTGCGACGTCGTCCATTTCCGTCCGGCTGATTCAGCTGTTTATAAGTGTCCAAATTTATTTCCAAGGGTACGAAATAAAGTATCTCCCGAAGCAGCTACTCCCCCTTGCGAAAAAAAAATTCATTAACGAGCATAAAAAGCTCGCTAAATCGAGTCATTAGGGCGAGACATTGAAAAGGGGTGTATCACGAACGAAGGGAATCCTCGTAATTGCGGCACAATTAAGTCGAAATTAATAAAGCGAATAAATCAGCGAGTGAGGCGCGCGGAATCCGGTTAAAAAACTCGCGGGGCCGCGCATTTTTTAACGAGCCGATCCTTCTCTGCGCCTCCTACGGGTTTTCGCGAGCCGCAGCAGTTCGTCCCGCTGGGCGATTTATTGCCGCGTAATGCGACGAAATGACGCCAGTCATGAATCAAAATTAGGCCAAGCCGCTATCAAACGAAAAGTGCTGGCCTAGGATGCTCCGGGCTTCCCATTATTGCACACCCATTTTTCACTGGTGCGCTTTTTTTGCTGCCGAGTGCATCGAGTAATCTTCGACACGTAATTCTAAAAGCGATCGTGCTCATCTTCAAAAAAAAGTTGAAGCTGTGGGTAATACTTGTTTTCTGCACACATGACAATTTCTCATGTACGAGTGTGCCGACCACAGTCGCAGTCGAAATAAATGTCCGCTTATGCACTTTTCAATTATTGCCTGTTATTTTGTTATTTCGAATTATTAGTGAGATGTTTCATTCGCCAGTACATTATTTTTACATTCAAACGGTGACGCGAATGAAAGAAATAATGCGAAACGTTCAACATTTGTTCTTTACAGTTTACACTTCCGAAAATAAAAAGTAGAATTTACTGGTCAAAGGAGTGGAGTTTATGACTTTGTGTAAAATCGACTTTGTATTCCCATTGTTTCAAAGAAAGAAAAAGTAAGAAACTTTATATAAATTCGACGTTATTGCTCCTGTCTGATTAACAAAAATTCACCTTCAAAATTCCATCGAATTTTTTTTAATAAACTCGCTTGCTTCCACATCAGCCAGTTCCCACCTCGGGGCCCGAGAAATAAATTTCGAGCTAATGGAGCCGATCGCAGCTGCGAGCCGTGCACGGTCGAGAGCGCAAAAAGCGTCCGGCTGCAGTATCTCTCGGGGAGCGCGAGCGTCATCGGGGGTAATCGCGTTTTCGCGCCGCGCACGCACACACACCGGAGAGAAAGAGCCGCGCCGGGTCTTGTGACGAGGCGCAGTCGCGCGGCGCAGACAGAGCAGCGGGGGCCGGGGGGAGGCAGTCACCTAATGACACGCGTAACCACACGTAATGCGACCCCCCACCCCCGCGCCACCGCCAATATAAATCGAGCTCGCGCGCGAGCGGCATAATGGCCACTCGCGCGCAAGGCCAGATCCGCGCTCGCAGGAAAATTCGACCTCCATCGAGTTATAGCGCGCAGACGCGCCCGGCCAATAATTCATTGGTAATTCAGTTATCTAAATAGGACGCTGGCGCGGGAGCACCGGCGCGCGGAAGAGAGACGGACCGGCGCTCCGAGAGGAAACGTACGGGCGAGCGGCCGGCCGATAAATAATGCCGCGGTCGCGGCTGCGGCGCGCCCCGCTTCTTCTTCTTCTTTTTCGGCGATCGCGCATGCAAATGCGGTCCCGCGGGGGCGGGAGAACCGCGGAGGGAACAGCGCCGATTCGGACTCGCGCCCCTTTTGTCATGCTAATCGGGCGCCGCCCGCATTATAAATCGAACCGGCCCGACGATCGCGGAATCTCGATCGCTCGGGATTCTTGACCGCTGCAGCTCGGAACGGGGAATTCGAGAATTCCCCTCTTGACTTTTAATCGACTCGAATAAAAATACGAGACTCGCAATTTTAATCTTTTCGAAATACCTAATCCAAACTCATCTGATGTATTATTGTACCTTCAATTACTTTTGATACTAGGTAATGTTGAATAATGACTACCAATTAAGTGACGTTGACACAAATACAACACACTTATCTAATTTTGAAGAAAATTGAAAAATTCCTTTATGTCCGACTAATAGAATATTGAAAAATAATCGACATGTATTGTTTCTTTTTTCAAAACGATCTTTATTGCCAAAGACATCGCGAATGGATTTTTTTAATTTTTCTTCCCAATAATTATAACAAGTACGGAAGACTTTTTTTAATTTGGTAAAATTTAGATTACAGAGCTGTAATGTTAAATAACTACTTCGATAAGTAGGAGAGAGATATAATCGCAACGAGAAAGTCGACAATAATACTTGGAAGTAAGAAGTTCGACGGCAGTAGAAAAGCCATCGGTAGAAAGGGAAAAGCGTATCTCCGCGGCGCACGCAAGCTTCTAATTCGAGACGGAAAAGTGAGTCAGTGATTATTACCGAAAATGCGAAGAGCACGAGGGGGATTGATTAGCCCGACGGACGGGTGGTCGGCGGGGGTGCGCTTGGCCAAGGTTCATCGACCTCCCCTCGAAACAAAGTGCATTTCCCGCATTGTGGGAGGGCGCGAGCGTGACCACTCGGGGATAGCTCAGTCTAAGCGCGCAAGAAGGGCCCCGCTCGCTATCTCGCACTTGCGCTCGAGCTAATTGATTTATCAATCGCCGGCCGACCGAAATAATCCTCTTTTCTCCGTAAGAACGAACGCTCGTCGATTCGGCGAATGCGCACGAAAATCGGGAGAGGAGATAAGGCGGTCGTGTCTCGCTTTTTTTTATATACACTCCGGCGATCTTGCATTATTCAGCCGGCGCGCGCTGAAAATAAAAAGGGCCGGGAGAGGTGCGATGTTTCCGTGAATCATATGCGTGCGTACGAATTCGACGGAGCTGGAGTCTCGCCAAGCGCGATGAGTCACGGGGCTGTCTTCGATCCGCCTCCTAGATTATATGCCGAGTGGGCCAGGTGACCTGTCCGAGGATTAGAGAATTTCGGACGGCGGCTTCCGTGTCGACGGTTTTTTTACACGCGTCCCTGAGTAATAGGCCGATAATTAATGCCGAGCGAACAGCCGGCCGAATAAAAACGTCGGAAGTTGCAGCGTGCGTTATGATACGCGTCGGGAATGCAAACGGCATTTTTTGCCGGCCCCGGCGCAAGCGGTGCCGATCCCCGGCTTATGAACTGTCTTTTGTTGTCGTACGGCGCGATACGTTCGTCATTCGAACACCACTCGCGGTCGTAAAGCCGAGTGAATGAATTATTAGTTGATTGAATATCTCCCCTGCTCCTTCGCCGCAGCATTATAAGCTCGTTTATGTATTCGACATGAATGAAAAAAGGAATATTCAGGACTGTGTCGGTGGAATGTAAAGTATTCATTAATAGCCCAATAATCAACAGATTGCGTTGATGAATAAATATGCAAAGGACAGCGCGGCATAAGGTATAATTCCGCGCCGGCGTTTCATGCACCGCGGCACTAAAAGTGCAGCTCGTTAGTCCGTCGGCGAGCCGGTTCCACTTATTTCCCGGGGATTTTCATAGCGACGAAAAATCGCAAGTAGCTTAAAAAAAGGCCGACAACTTTATCACTCGAGGTGCGCGCGCCGTCGGACAAGTGCGCAGGAAGACTTCCCCGCGCGAGCTTCCTCTCCCGCGCCGCCTTATTTATGGTCCACTTAAGCTCGCGGATTTATCGAATCCAATTTGAATATTCGAAATCGAAGTAAATTACGCGATCGTTAAGCAGCGCCCGGCGCGAGCATCGATTACGGGGCCGCCGAATACTTCCGTCCTCGGGCGCATATAATCAGCGTGTTTACACGCAATAAAGTCTCGCGGCCTTTAAAGCTCGCTGGCGCGCTAATGCGCGAATAATTAGAGCGCGCCGCTCGTTACTCCGCCGGGCAGTGGCTCGTTTTTCATCTTTTCTTGCGCGCGGCTCGATCGGTTAATGGCCGCAGTGTCAATTGTCGCTCGCGCTCTTTTTTCCCGCGTAATTGCACGCAGACGCCCGAGGACGAGGCCGCCTTTTGAATTGACCGATCGGCGCCCAAGCGGTTGTTATTAAATTAGAAGAAATTCAAGAGTAATTAACTTTGCTATTGGATTGCTTCCGGGCAGCCGTTCTCGGAAAGGAAAGTGGCAATCGGTCGGAGCAAATTAGTTTTCTGCGCCGGAATGCCATTCATTCTATTTATTTCGACAAGTTTATCGGACTCAGCTCTATTGAGATGCAACGCACTTTCTTTGGATTAAATTAAAGATATTACATTTTATAGTGTGTAATGAATCGCACGCGTGTACTTTAATATTTAAATTATCATTTCATTAAATCGAAGAAGAAACGCGCATATTTAGTATTTATTAACATTTTTATTAATAAAGTTCGAATTAAAATGCAAAACGTATTTCTTTCTAAATTACCTTATGAAGATTCTGCTTTCAAATTTACCGGTAAAATTTACGATGCAGTTTTTAAGAAACTTAATTCCCTTAAAGTACTTTCTCGAGCGTCAATCAAAAATGCATTTCGCTATCCTTTGTCCATCTCAAGCATGATTTTTCCACGCGGATTTCACAGTGCTCGCTTTGTGCGGTCTGCAAAAAACGAGCAAATACGCGACGGCAGGCTCCTGAGAAATCTTGCGCACGCGCGTGTACGGCTGCTGAAATTCCAGGGGAGGCGAGGCGGGAGCGAACAATCGCATTAAGCTAATTAACGCCTCCGTGAGAATCGACGCGAGCCTCCAGGTGCAAAGGGGCCCGACGCGCGTGCGGGAATCCCTCGGAGGAGGCCGCGGTGTAAACGCGGATAATTCGACGTCCGGTCCCGGCGATTCGCTCATCGATCGGCCGACGCGCCTCGATTAGTGTCAATTATCGCTATTGCCATCGAGGCGGTAATTGAAACGGCGCATTACCGCTTTTTTTTTTTTAACTCGAACGAATGTTTGAAAGTGGCCGCGCGTAAAGATAGTCTTTAGCCGAAATTGCGGTTTAAATGCTGCGCGCGCGAGAAATAAGTTTTCCCTCAATTTTATTTATCGCCCGAACTTTTGTTTTTACTCGTTGCTTCCTGGAATCTGGTTATTTTCTTACTCGGCGATAAGGCGCGGTTAAGCTTTTTTTCCCCGGCCCAGCTCGTTTTGTCACGCAACGCAGAAGGCGTCGAATCGAGATAATAAAGTCCAGTATAGATGAAGCAGGCGATAATAAAGTCTCGGACGCAGAATGCAACTGTTGCTGGAAACTTTCTCGAATTTTCATTTTTCTCGCTAAGTTTGTAAAATAAACAATTTATTTCCGTCAGCCGCGGCGACTTTAAATTGAATTCGAGATATAATTTGAATTCGAAAATTCAATCAAATAAGCCTCATGAGATATTCATCCGCGTAGCATAAAACATCATTCACGCGACTTTTAACGACGGCGCATTATCAAAACCGTCCATTTGATCGTTTATCTCGTAATGAAAAAATACACACTCGCGAATGATTTTGGCAAGAGTGCAGGGGATATCGTAAAAAAACACGTCATCGTTATAATGCCAAAAAGCAGCCGAGAATGCTTTTGATCACGAGGGGAGTGGGAGCAAACTGCGCGCACAAAATGCCGAAAAAGCGCAGACCCGCACGTTAATCCCGCTTTCAAAAGCGCGGGAATCCTCTGGCGCGCTTTTTTCCACCTGCATTATTGATTAGCAGCGGAGCGTTGCGCGCCAAAGCGAAACGCAGCGCGCGAGATTAGAGTTCTCCGCTCTCTTTGTGTTTTTGTTCGAGCTTGTCGTTTGACGTCGCGTATATATACCTGTATCCGCGATCAGGAGCTTTTATTAATTAACTACTACGGTCGAGGGTCGGCTGGAGGGACCCCGTAGCGTGTACTCGGGACGGGATGCTGCTCCTTCGAAGGCGAGAGAGACGCTCGATGCGCCAGAGATAGACTTAATTAAACCATCGCGAGCGAGGAGCCCCCGGAGGACCCGGCGTATATACAAGGCTTTCTTGCCCGTCCTATAGAGGGCGGATCGTATATGGGGTTATAGGGAAGCTCGAACCGCGCTGGGACCCGTATCCGTGAATGGGAGTAAGGGCAGCCGAGACAAGAAAAATTATCGCCCGACACTGCCTTCATCTAATAATGACGAGTTTTAGCGCAGCCCGGCTATACCCACTTCGCGAAATCAATCCTCCCGGTCGGGCTCGAATTGATTTTTAATTAAAAGGCAAGCGCGTTAAATAACAGTTCTCCGCGAAAGTGTAAATTGAATGGGCTTTGTTCGGGCGGGCGATAAAAAGAGGCTGAAATTTCGAGGTGGGATATCGAACGGAGAGGAGAGGAGAGAGAGGCGGCGTCGACTCCCACGAATCGCCGGCCGTGTCACGTCGTAAACAGCTCTTCCCACGCGCGTCGCCGGCTAAATATACAATATTCAGCCGGATCCTCGAGGCGCAAGCTCTTCATTCGCTCCGGCGGAATGCAAATCCCCCGAGTGATTATTTCCGCCGGCGCGGCGCGAAGTGTGATGTCTTGATGCAGCACCGTCGCCTCGTCATCGTCCGCGGCCGCCCGGCGACGGCGACGACTTACGAGCTCCGTACAGATTGCGACGTCCTTCCTTCGCCGCGCTCCGCTGCCTCCCTTATACGCCCCGTCTCCTCTTACTCCGCAGACCGGCTCTCTCCCTCTCTCTCTCTCTCTCTCTTTCTCCTCGTTTCTGTCGCGATTTTTCACTCCGCTCCAGGTGTGTTTACGAGTTACTCGAGGATGCGATTTTTCTCCGCTGAATCCAAGCTTTTCGACTCCGGGATGAAAATTTACGGTTCGCCGTAATGACTCTCGTGCGAAATTACTGGACGGAGAGGTTTTTTTATTGAGATCACGAGTTCATTACGCGGATAATAAAACAAATATTTTACATTTTTACGCCCGCCTTTTTTTTAGCCGGGTTTTAAACGAATTTTCAATTAAATTAATAATCGTTGGAGGTGGATATTTTTCGAAATAAATCAAAGTAGTTTAGTACTCTGTTTTGCACTTTTATTGGCTACCAAATTGGCTTTGTTAAAGATATACCGTATAAATTATTCATGAGTATCCGACTAATTTAATTAATTAAATTCATTTCTGGAATCTCGCTGCCTTTAATCTTTATTTTTGAGTCGTTTTTCTCTTGCGTTCGATTGGATGATTGGCTTCGCATATTTGGTCAAAAATGTGTCCGGCGTCGCATCTTTCTCTTTTTTATCCTTCCCTCCTTTTTGACGCATCGATAATCAAGAAATTACACGAAAGGTGAATTTTTTTAATTTCATCACATTAAAAGCGCATGAAAAAATTCAAATCTAATAAGGTACAAGTTTTGCAACAAACATTTTCATAAAATTAAACTTTACGAGGCGCATAAAATGAAAATACATTAAATTAATGTCATTCGCGAACCGAACTCATAAATTCATACAAGATCTCATAATCAAAATTTAAAAACACTTGCGCTATATATTTTGAGTTACGAAGACCATACGGACGCGTAGAATAAAACAATCTCTTAACGAAATTGTAGCGCGGCAATCAACGTAAACGTTTGAAGCATGCGGGTCGACCGGTCTTTAATAATTACCGACGTTTTACGCAACGCCGATCCTCATGACTATGGATAGGTCGTTCGATATTTTTTCTTTCTAAAAAAAGCAGCCTCTCGCTCAAAGCATTTTTTTTCCTTAAATTTCGAAGGAGAGAGACGCGTGCATCTGCTGTCCGCCTCGGGGGCTTTCACGATTAAACGAGTGCGGGTACGTTCATCAAAATTATTCGACGGCACCGCACATTTATTTTCTTCAGATAAATCTTTCCCCTTGTTTAATTACTCTCCATACTATTAATGCGTTACTTACTTAATCCTTAAATAATTCTCACATCACTTGCGATCTTATATGCACGCAAGCAATGTTTATTCATCAATTGCGTTTAACTTTCTTGCCGAGAATGCTCATACGATATTTTTAAGACATTCTAATTGGAGCTCGATTATTCTATCACTTTACGAGCTTAGCTTAGTTAGTGCATGCTGGTATTAAATAAATAAGTCGCTTATAGGAATAATCTTTTAAAATTCCAGTTGGTCTTCATGATATATGTAGGCAAATAAAAAATAGCGCTTGCTGTAACCCCCGCGACCCTTTCCTGCCTCATTTACGGCGAAAAGATAGAGGAGCTTAGGCGTAAAAAAGGGGTATAGCCCCGTTCGCAGATTCAGCAGATGTAAAATATCCCCTTTGTCGCGTGTCCGGCTTGGGGATCCGCGCCGAGATCGCAGGATCGGCGGCCCTCGTAAATCGTTCCGCGAGCCGTCCTCTTTGGCCGCGCGCATAAAATCCAGTCCAAACGCGTCTCCGTCGCGGTAAAACGATATTGTCTTCCGGACAGTCGCTGCTCGCTCTACGCATGAGGCGCCCGACGCACACTCGCCTCCTCTTCCCTTTTTTTTAGGACCCCACCTCGAGCTTTACTCTCTGCTGATTTTTACGCTCGTTTCGCATTTCTCGATATCTTTATACGACGGTAAACGAACCCATCGCTGCGAACTTTTTATGCGGCGCGCTCACGCGCGCGGGAGGCTTTTTATGCGCATAACGAGTCGCGTGCACGAGCTCACGCCTCCGAGAGCGGAGATCGGACAGCCCACGTGAAAAAAAGTTTTTTTCGGCTTTAATGTACAATCGATTGTGTGCGTGCGAGCGACTCCGCGAACGTTTATCTCGAGACTTTATTTTCGACAGAAAAGTAGTTACTTATTTTTATCGCGTTTATAAATTCACTTGATAAATAAAGTCACTCGAGCGATCATTCGAAATCCAATTAATAATGAATTTAAAATTTAGTCGAGTTACGAGTCATTACATCCTCGTTTGAAATAATAAATAGTAAAGCACATTTATACCCGTCGTTGCTCGATAGTAATATAGTACTGCAACTTTTATCAATCCGCATTACTTATGTAAATGCACACAATTACAGCCTCAATTGCCTTATAAGATCTGCACTTATTTAATCAACCGAGGGAATAAATAAACAGTACTGGGATTTTTTATCACGAATTCCGCGTCACAATCGAGGAAAGGAAATTTATACATCGAGGAAGGAAAAAAAAGACGCGGACATATATATAAGAGCGTGCACGTATGGCGCGCCGGATAAATATACGAAGCGCATTTCTCCGGTATTAATCCGACTTTCTCGTTTTCTCGGCACTCCCCTGCACGCCATCCGCGCATGTGTCCGAGCTCTCGGCGAGCCGATACGCGCGTTGGGTAATCGAACTAATTTAACGGCAAAATTTATCGCTAGCCATTTTTCGCAGGCCCCGTGCCGCCGCGACATTTGTCACTCGTCCTCCGCCGCCTCCTCCTCCTCCGGGCTGTCCGTTCCTTCCTTTTTTTCAGCGAGAACTGGTTCCTCTGGGCGTCAAACTCGCGCCCCGGCCCCCCACCACTCTCGATATAAATGAGCGGTGCTGGCGATTTGGACGGCGGGTGTAACTGCCTCCGCGAGAGAGAGAGAGAGAAAAAAGGAAACGGTATAAAAGAGGAGAAAAAGGCAGCTCTCGGGCGTAGGTGCCGGGAGATGCACGAAGGGATAGCGGGGTTTTCGGCACGCCATCCTCACCGTCGCTCTCGGCTCTGCACGACCGCCTCGGCGAATATTCTATTGCTCTATTATGCAGGGGCGCGCGCGCGAGGCTCCTATGCACTTTGCGAGCGGCGCGATTGAGACGTTCCGACGCTCTATGAACTTGTTATCCGAGAGAGGAAGGAGACTTAGTGTTCCGTGGCACGATACTCCTAGCCGAGCTACTTTTGCCCGATCCTTACTCCTCGGGTCTCTTCCTCTCTTTTTTCTGCCTCTCGGCTCTTTCGCGCTCGCTCGTTTTTAGGTTTATTAGCCGGGAAGCTCGAACGGAACTCCTATAGCGTGATGCCGCGGCCATTCGATACTCACCGTTCCCGACGCGCGCAGCCCGCTCTCCACTTTGTTTATCGCTCCGATATACGCGCACCGCTGAAGGCTGCCTCTCAGGTGGTCAATCTCTTCATTTATAAATTGAAAGCCGCAGCGCACGAGGCACGACTGATTATAAATTATAATCCTATCGCTAATGAGGCTTTAACGTATTTTGAATTATCGGATAAATAAATATTACAGTCTTTCAATGAGCGAGTGAAAACTTAAAGTGTACTTTATACTTAATTGACTTTCGCAAATTGTAACCGCTTGAAATAATCTTAAAATTCTTGAACTACTGGAGATTTAATTTTAAATTGACTTTTAATAGAGCTGTATAAAATCAGAATATACTAGGGTTAATTATAAAAAGTTTTGTTATTTAAAACTTGATCCTTTTGTTTCATTGAAATAAATAATGATAAAAGTTTAAAGAACAAAGTCGGCAACTCGTTTGTGAGAAAGTCAGCGAAGCGGGCGATAAAAGGCTCGACAGCGAGGGAGAAGGTCTAGCTGGGCTGGTATACGTCGCTCGTCGTTATCGTCCGCGAGAACAGTGGGTATCGCTTTTGAAGTTGGTAGTTCCTTAAACCCACAATCTTCCGTGGATTTTGTTTCTCGATCGGAACGGCCGGCGGCCGAGAGAGCGAGCGAGAGACCCTCCGCGAGTTAATTGTCGGAAAACTCGATGGAAAAGCAAAGTCCCTCTGCCCTTTCTCTCCTTTCTCTCAGTCTGCCTCCCTCGACCCGACGGCTCTTTTTCGCCCGGGCAATCCTTTTCTGGCGAGGGGCAGCACGACGTCCCTCCCCCCCTCTCTTTCTCTATCGGCACTACTTCCGAGTCAAACTTATCTCATTGAAAAGACGGCGTCTTCCTTCGGCACGCTGTCGTCGGCCGGCGATCCTCTTCCTCGCTCGGCAGTCGTTTCTCTGGCCCTGCAGTCGCAATCTTCGCTCCCCGGCGGCGCGCATTTTCATTGCCCGGAAATTGGCTCTACAATGAAAGTCGTCTGACGACGAGAGCCAGCCAACTTCGATTGCGTCGTCAAATTTTATGAGGTATTACTTGTTTTAGGCTTAGCGCCGTTAAAGCCCTCGCAACGCGCCGACGAGCCAACTTTTCCGCGGACTCGCCGTTCATTTGAAAGCGATTAACGATTTATTTGTAGTCGATAAGAACTTCTCGTTGTATGGGCTTTTCATAAATTGTTACTATTTTCGTGCATTTTTTATCAATTCTCCTTTAACGCCATTTATCAGTTCTCATTGTACGGGCTTTTCATAAATTCTTACTATTTTCGTGCATTTTTTATCAATTCTCCTTTAACGTAATTTATCAGTTTGTCGAAATTAATAAAACAAATTGGCGTAATTAACGCCTTTATATATAATCTGAGTGCTGATTTTATCGCTCCAAATATTTGCCAATGAAAGCTAACGGCCGGGTAATAAACTCCCGAAAAACTCAAATTAGTTTAGCGAGTTTTAATTTAATTCAATTTAATTTAACGCTTCGACGTAAATACCCGGGACTCTAGAAATAAATGAAGGTACTTCTTCGGGCACTTTGTGAAATAAAAAAAGGAAGGACGGATCGCTCGCGAAACGTCCGCCGCTTCTTTTTTTTTCAAGCGAGTTCAACGATTTTCGCTAAAAAAAGAAGCGTAGCACCGCAAACCCCTAAAAGGTAAAAAGGGACGGGGTCCGCGGCGAGAAAAAAAGCGGAGAGCGACGCCGAGGGAGGAATGAAAGTTCCGAGAGCGCGCATCCATCGGCGCTGCGGAGAGAGGGCTTGATTTATTCGACGCGGTTAACGAGTTCAATTATCTCGGACGGCCGCGCCGGGGCGGGCATAGGCGACGAGTTCGCCGGGCGGCTCTCCGGTGTAACTTGTAAAATATTAAGCGCTCGCGCGCGTCGCTCCTCCGCGAAAACCTCCCGCGGCATCAATATTCTTATCTTTACGTTCGACTTCATTGCTCCCGGCAGCTCCTCCCTTTATCTCCTCGCTTCTTCACTTTTTTTACTCCCGCTCGCCGCTTAATTGATATAAAATTGCGCGCTTTATTATGCTAATTTAGACGCGCCGATAAATCACTTTTGACGCTCATCAGTTAAATAATTACGCTGATGTATACGAACGCATTATTGCGCACTTCGCGTTACTGCCTCTCGATGCGCCGGCCAAGATAATCGAGCGACCGGCGTAAATTGCGGCCTGATAAATAAAAGAGAGGAGAGGACGAAAGTGCCACTGACGAAATCGCGCTACTTTACGAATCCCGCGGAGATTTCAACTTTCAAACAGTTTTTATATCCACCGACGTTAAACGTTATACTTCATTGCAAAAAAAAAGTGATTTATCTGGAATTCCGTACAAACTCCAGTTTCAACTAAATTTATCTTTATTCGCGCGGACAGATTTTGTTT
The DNA here is from genome assembly GCA_035586675.1 of Eurytoma californica. NCBI lineage: Eukaryota > Metazoa > Arthropoda > Insecta > Hymenoptera > Eurytomidae > Eurytoma > Eurytoma californica. The sequence goes on along the minus strand of JAXIUT010000001.1, from coordinate 14,837,716 downwards.
TTAGCATATCGCTCCTCGGCGATCGACAAAAATAGCCGCCTAGGGGTGTCCGAGTGCAACGGCATAATTAAATCATAAATGGCTTTCTCGGCGCGCCGCGCGACCGATCGATACTTTCTACTTATTAATTTCGCGTCATTAATCATTTCCCGGTGCCCATAATCGCGCCCGGTGTCGCGCTTTACACCTCGCTCATTAGCATTTCGGTAGCCCGAGCGGGCGTAGGTAAAAAAAAGGGGGAGGGGGGGTAATGCCCCGCGGCCGGCGCACCTGGTTTTCTCTGCGCGCGCGCTCTCCAATTCCCACCCCCGCGGCTCCTCCGCCGCGCGGCTTTCCAGCCCATTGGCCGTGAGTTATCGGCGCGGGCCGGCCGGGACGGTTTATGCGTCTTTTGCAAATAAATCGCCGGCAACGATAATTGGCCGGGCCCTAAGTTACGCGCCGACGTGGCGCGCGCGGCTACCGCGGTAGAGGGAGAGATCGCGAGAAACGCTTTTGATTTAAACCCGTCGCGGCCGCGCGCTCGCCTGATTTACGCCCGATCAGTCTGGCGCCGCGGCGCGAGTTCGATCGGTCGCCGGGGTCTTTTTGTTGAGGCGCGATTTATTTATTTATTTATTTTTTTTATCATGCCGACGCACTGCGATTTATGCTAATCCGGAGGCTGGAAAATTCGCTCGATATAATTATTTTGTCAGGATTTTTAGCCGGCGAGCGCTCGACTTGTTTAGCCTGCGTTTCGTTGCGGGCCGGGGGGACCACTTCATTAGCGGAAGTAACGTATGTGTTTCGCTACATTATGGAAATGCGAACGTGAAAAACTACTTCATTAATGGAAATGACGTGTATGCACTGCTGTATTATGGTAATGCACTGTCTCGACTTTGCTCGTCCTAAAGTGATATATTTTCTGCATAAATTAGCGAAGGGAATTTTTTTATTTTATTGCTGTTTTGAAACATCTGTTTTAAACAGACGTCGCGTATGAGCACCAGCTTTTCCGGGAAATTGTAAACATTTTATTGTTTCAAATGGGTTTCTCGAAAAGAGAAACCTTTCGTGGAGTACTATTATGAAATTGATCAATTTGAACATTTTTACCAACCGATTCAGGAGTTCCACCATTGTTACAATTGCCAGAAATATTGTTTAAAAAAATACTGATTTTAAGATTGTAAAACCGGTAGGTTGAACGGTACAGAATTTGTTTTTGCTGAATTGGAAAAGCACGGTGTCAAACTGCCTTCGAGTCGTAGCTTAAAATTTTACGACGCAGCGGTCGAGCTCGAATTTTCATAACTGGTGCCTTAAAAATCATTTAAGAACGATTCCACGTTTACTCGGTCATTTCCAAGTTCTGAAGCACATCCACAAAGAATATCTCTCCGACTTTCGACTTTAATGCGAACATTGTAAAACAAAATTGCCGCGTTTTGAAATAAAATACGTCGGACCTCGAAAACTTAAAAAGCGCACTTAAAAAATTTTACTAAAAAGAGGAAACTATTACGGTCCCCTCGTCCACGTATAAAATATTTTAACGCATAATTCAGTACGTTCATTAGAAATAAAACCGTCCGCGGTGCGTAAAAGCGTAAAAAATTTTTTTTCTCCGGCGACGATTAGCCGAGAGTCAAGCGAGCGTGGCTTCTTTGTCGCGCGCGGCTGTTTACCCGCGTGCGCGTATCGTCCACCTGACGAAGCGGGCGCGCGCCTCATTCAGCATGGGCATATTTCCCTTGAAAATAAAGTACGCTTTAAACGCGCCGAGACGTCTCGCTCGACGGAAGTATAAAATGTCGGCGCGGGAGCGAGAGAAGGCTGAGAGAGCCGGAGTGGAGAGAGTATAAAACTGTTTCGTTGGCTTTTTCGTCGTCCCGACCGCCCCCCGGCTTGTCCATCTTATTCGCCTCGTAACGCGGCGAAAAGCCGGAGGGAGAAGAGGAAGGCAGCGAAAGAGCTGCGGGGGCGAGTTTCGACAATTCGCCGACGCGCCGCGACTGCGGACAATATGATGCGAATTTTCGAGCTCGCAAATTTTTTCCCAAAGTGCCATCGTAAAAACTTGATTATTCCGGAGCGGGGGAACGTTATGTTTCTCCTGCGCTCTTGCGCCGCGGAGGAAATAAAACTCCCCATGGTAACTATGCACACCGAAGGCATAGAGAATTACTCCTCGCTGTTATAAAATTTACGTCGATTCTTTAATTCGCCAGCGACGCTGGGCAAACTGCGACTTTTTAATTTTGTCGCAACTTTATTTGTCGTCACGGTTCAACGGCTCCACCGGAGGAAAATATTAGGCGCAGAGCGTTAAAATGCTTTTAAATTTTCAATACTCCTCTTCCGCGCCGAAAATCTCGTCCGTCGCGCGGGGGTGCGCGTACACCCTCCCCTGTACGGTGAACGGGGAGCCGTGCGAGTCGACACTCGGGACGATAGGAACGCAGCAGCGGCGCGCTATCGGAACAACTATACGCGCGGATTCCGCAAATATTTCAATAATCCCGGCAGCGATGGCAAGATAGTTGGCATAGCTTCGGGCCGGCGCCGCGCACTCACCCCCGTCGTCGGAGCGCACCCCCGCGAACTAGTTGCGGAGCCGGCGATCGAACGCCGACGCCGGGTAGACGGACCGCGAGACGCGGCAGCGGCCGAATATTCCATGTGTCTTGACAGTTGCGGCTTCGGCACCCACTCGCACGCGTAGGATCTCTTACAAAATTCTACGTAAAGCTGACTTTGAATAACCGAATGAAAATGCAGTAGCCATCGTAGAGTAAATTTTCTTTCGCAAAATTTATGTACTTAGTGTCCTGTGCGTCTACCTAGAAATCGCGCACTAAAGATTCCGCAGGCAACAAAGCGCACAGGAGCTGCATCTCCGGCGCTGAGAAAGGAATAGGAATCCCGGCTTAATTCCTTGCGGGACCGCGTCACTCGCGCGATTTTATATATCCGATTTCTAAGGTGCCCGTCGTGGGTGTAGCGGGCCGCATATCGAGTTTCTCAAATTTATACGCGAAGCTCCCTGCGGCCTCTTCGCTCGTAACTCTTGCATTCGCGGACCCTCCGCACCTTTTTTTTCGCGTGCCCGCCGCAAAATCGCACCGTCGCGTGAGACGTCCGCAGGCCGACCCACCGCCCTGTTGTATTTTTCAATCAGTCGTGAACAGCAAACAACCCCGCGAGCTATGCGCGACGAGTTCGCCCTTTTTTTAGTCCGACTGCTACCCCCTTTTGCGGCGCTTCCTGCGTCGCGTACTCGTGGGGAAGGATGAAAGAGCGTCGGTCCGTGAAATTCCGCATGTCAGAGAGGATATATACGCTCGATATTTCTATATATACTTGTATTATATACATTACCAGATTCGGGTAAAAATACTGATTGTTTTTTTAATCAACTGTTTAAACAATTACTTTTGTACGATTAAAGCATTCGTTTGAAATTTTATTTAAACTATTTATTCATCAATTTATTTAACTATTGCTACAATTCCTTCATTAAAGTACAATCGTTCAGGTGAAAATACAGAATAGAGATGTTTCGAGAGCAATAATTTCCAATTACTCTATAACACTAGAATCGCGTGTTCAATCAAGAGGAAAATCGCCGACGCCAGGGCAGCGAAACAATCGGCCGGCGAAAGACGGCGGCGGCGTCGAATCCCCGAAAAGCATTTTTGATTGATTCGCGCGTGCACCTCGGCAGATACATCTCGAAATGAAATATCCGGCTATCACGCAGCTGGCCCGGTGCTCCCGAAATTGATACAAATTGCGGAAGTCTCGGCGAATCGAAGCCGCGCGCCACGGGCCCCTCCCCGGAAAAATAGAGAGTAACGAGGGCAGGCCGGCCGCTCGCGCCCGGGCGTTAATTATTTTCTCATCAGCGCCCCCTCCGTCATCTTGCGTTTCACACGCACCGGGAGGCTGCGGCTTGCTCCTTTTGCCCCGGCTGACTCTTAATGTCTCTATCGGGGCGTCCGCAAGCCGGCGCCGCTAATGACGCCCTGATGCGCCCGATCCGCGGACCTTTCGTGCGCACCAATCGTTAAAACTCCCCGAGATTATCTATTCTTTTTTCTTTCCCGCGGCTCCCGCTCATCACGTGCGCGCGCGGCCCGCGCGATCTCCCCGCTTCTTCCACACCGGCCATCCCTCCAGTGGGGCTCATTAATAACCCCTGACGGGATGACTGTGCACGTGAGATGCTGCGATAGATATGTCATGTCAACTTTAGTCGAGAATTTACGCGAATTACATCTTTATTGTCTCACGCGTCGATTATTTTCTGTGGGTAATGGTATAATTAAAATGGATTTGACGTTTGTCGGAAAACTCGTAAATCATTGCATTTCCTACTTTTTTCTGCAGTAAGTGTATGTACACGTTTATAAAAATCTCGATCGAACTTGTATACGCAGAGACAAAGGAAGTGGAAAAAAGTCGAGCAAATATAATATTTTTCTGGTGGGGAGAGTAATACCCTTGACAGCTTTCACGCGGATACGGGTGCAAGTATTTTTTCCACTTGTTTATTTTTACCGCGGCAGTAGTGCGCTGCCACGGTAGGGTCGGCAGACGTTGAAAAAGGAGGAAATAAAGGCGCGAGCTTGTCGGGATAAGCGAATAGGCGCGGAAGAAAAGGAAAGCTTTTAGGAGGCTTAGGAGGGCGAAGGGAAAAGCCGGCGCGAGCTCGCGCGAGTAAAAGTGAAAAAGTCAAAAGCGAAGAAAATAGAATCGGCGCCGAGTGAAATGGAGATCGAAGAGAAGGAAACGCGCGAGTAGTTGGAAAGTGAGCCAGAGGAGAGGGCCACAGCCGAGCTACAATTAAAAATAAAACATCGCGAGCCGCGGGTATGCGAAAGCGGGGATCCTCTCCTCGACCGACACTTTTCAAGCGGGCCTCATTCAGCGACGACGCGCTGTCTCTGCTGCCTTCGTTTTTCGTCTGCGTGCACGCGCAGCTGCAAAAAAAATGTGGAGCGAGAGCTGCGCGCGAAACCCCGCACTGAAAGGTTTAGAATCCCCCGGATGCGTGTGTCTCGATAACGTTTTCTCGCGGAGTTAGTCGCAGGTGCGTTATGACACTTTTTCCACCTCGCTCCGTCTTCTTCGCTCGCTCGGGCGCGCTCGCTCACTTAAAAGCCCGCTCCGTAGACGCGTCGAATCAAAGGGACTTTGTAATCATATTTTATTCAGCGTTTATGCATAAAACATCGCCGGGGCTCGTTCGTTCGTTCGCCCCGCTCGCTGGAGTCCATTTGTTTTATTTTAAAAAGGGCGGGAGGCGTTTTTTTTAAAACAACCGATGGAGGAAGCGACGAGCGAAGGAGAGGGCCAGGTTGCCACTGGAACTTTCAAGCGACGTTCGTCTTCGATCTTTCTCCTTTTTATATATTTTAGTCGACGCTCGCCCGTCCGCTGTTTTCTCTCAAATTAGCATTCATAAAAATTTAATTTATACCCTCGCAACTGCACCGTGGCTGTGAGTTATTATGCTTACGCAAAATATTGTTTTATTGTTTGCGCCGAGGGGAGGACATTAATGCGACACGGAGACGCCGCTCTTTTATATTTACATCTCATTGCAAGGTCTTCCTGCGCAAATCGACCTTTCTGAATGTTTTTTCCCCCGCTTCTCAAACTACTTTGTAACAGCTTCATTTTATGCGCGCGTAAATAATACAAAATTTGTCATTACTTATTCCACGCTAACAATTACAAAAGAGGCACGCTTATAAGGGCAATCGCAATTCCAGTTCGCAGCCCATTGCGTTCGGAGCAAATCGTTTTATCGCTGCGGAAAATCATCGAAAGCCGCGAGTCGTTTACGTCGGCGCAAAAAGCCGCGCTATCGTGCACTTTTCCATTTGCGCGCTCGCGCGCGCCTCTTTAAGCGGCCGCGCAAAAAAAAGCGTCGGCGGGAGGGGGAAACGCAACTTTATTAGCTGTTTTATCGGCGCCACGATGCAAATTGCTCGCGCCGCACGCTGCCCATGAAAAATGCATCCTCGCGCGCGCTCCGCTCGTCGGGCAAATACGCCGCGCTTCGATCGTTTTGACAGTTACACACGCGGCATACCCGCGCTCGCCGCTCTCCGCGCGATCCGCCTTATCTCGCGAATCGATCATGATTAACCCCGCGATTTATTCCCCCGCGGGCCGCTCTGATTAATGTCTATATTAGCTTCTGATTTTTGCGGCCGCCGCGGAAGTGATTCGCGCACGGTTAATGCAGTCGCGCGAAGGGAAGCTATTTTACGACCGCATAAATTCACCTATTTTATTGTGCCTGTAATCCCGCGCATTTTTAAGCCTCCTCGAGTGCACGTAGTATGCAACGCGTCGTCGTGTACACCGAGCAATTTTATTTCTAAAAAAAGCTCCTCGCGGTCTTTGTGCACTCATGCTCACAATTGTGCCTCGAAAAACCAACGCTCGCGGCAGCCGTTCATCGAAATCGCGGAAACATTGAAAAAGCGCAATTCTCGGAAGGTAAATTACTGCACTTGCCGTCGCACGCGGAGGTGGAGGCGAGGAAAGAAGAGGAAAAAAAGGTCCCTTCGAGCGAGGACGTCGAGGGGGGAGGGGAAAACGGTCGAATAATCGCCGCGCCGTAGGATAGTCATTAAGGAATCTTATTACAAGCTCGCGCGCGGCCCGCGGCTGTCTCCCCGCGCGCGTGTGTACAGCCTCGCGCGAGAGACGCGAATTTCCAATCGCGGATCTCGTGACGTGCATTAAAACCGAGTTTCGTGCGCGACCGCGGGGAGGGGCAATAAATGTTTCGTAATTGGCGCGGGCGCGCGATCGCAGCCTGCGTATACGTATTTACACTCGCGCGCGCGCGCCTTTCGTTCCGTGTCTGCTAAGTTTTGATTGGGACGGACTCGGGCCAGGGGGAGGGCCGTCGTCCACGCGCGCATCGCATGAACCGCGAGCATTAGCGGCCCCGCGAGAGCGAATTCTCGCATGCGAATTTTATCGACTGGCGACGCACGCGCTCCCCCGCCCTCCCCCTCGCGCCAAAGTCTTTTCCACGGCGCGCTCGAGCTTTCTTCGCCCGACTCTTTTTTCCGTGTCTGGATTCCTTCCACCTTTCTTTCGGACTCTGCAATCATCGAAATGTTTCGCCGTGCAGGAACTAACTTTGCGATTGCGTCTGGATTGCACGGCGTTGCCTTACCGGTGCTTAAAGTAAACAAGTTTTAAACTACAATGCAGTTCGCAGTAAGGCTATTTCTTCCCTCTTGTATTATCAAAGATATCCGATTCCCTCGAAAAGATGTAATCTTTTACGGCAGCATAATCATTTGTTGCATTTTCCTATATATATTTTATCAAATCTTATGTTTTCTGCGATTAGGATTCAGTTTTTCCTTTTATGTATCAGCTTATGCAGAGGTAATTGTTTACCCCCTAATGGATTTACCATGTAAATTAAAATTAAAATTTACAAAGAATTAAAACATTAAAAATTTTATGCATTCCAATTTCGTATGGTAAATAATAAGAGTGACGTTTATTTTGTGTTGCAGGACAATACAGATCACCGCGGATCACGGAGCACCCATCGGACATAACGGTGGCGAAGCACGAGCCGGTGACGCTGAATTGCAAGGCCGAGGGCAAGCCCAAGCCGGAGATCGAGTGGTACAAAGACGGCGAGCTCGTGCAGACGTCGCCGGCTGACTCGCACCGCGTCCTCCTGCCCACGGGCTCCCTCTTCTTCCTCAGGGTCATCCACGGCAAGAAGGAGCAGGACGGCGGGGTCTACTGGTGCGTCGCCAAGAACCAGGCGGGCAGCGCGACCAGCCGCAATGCAACACTCACCGTAGCAGGTACTTACCCTACATTCCACCTCGAAATATCTTCGCTTGAAAATCTAATTTTACGAATGGTAGATAGGCGCCCGCTCATTAACCGAAATTGTTAGAACGGAAATAATCCGATGGTTTCGTTAGATACACCAAGTGCTGCCATTTATCAGGCATTAAGTGTCACTCAATTCAAATTTCAAATTATACATTCAAATTTCATTTTATAGCCGGAGGATATATTTTCAAAGATTCATCGAAGGTTAATGAGGCCATTGTAAAAATCGAGCGTACCTATCTGTATGAAAAACAATAGCTTATATGATGTATCGCGAGTTAGACAAAAGTAGTTCTGAAAGTTCGCCCCTCTCGGGTCAGATAGCGATCGGCATTTTTCAAAAGGCGCGCACCTCGAGGGCTCGTAATAACTTACGGTCGAGCCGATATTAAAAAGAAAAGTATCGCAGCAGATAAAATCAGCAAACAAACGAATGTGTATCTAGGCGATCGTTGGCGGAGAAAATAACTAAATAAAGGTGCCAACTAGTTACGGCTGAGCGAGCTCATTTAGCTGTAAAGGGAAGCCGATCGGCCGACGATTGCGATCGCCATCGCATGACTCCAGCTCTAACGAGGTCGCCTTTGGAAGATTGCAGCGGCGCGGCTAAATCGAGCGCCAATACTTGTTGATCGAAAACGACTTGCTCCCGTCGACAATCGGCTCGCCGCTGTTATACGATTTCATTTACCTTTTCTCCATTAGATTACACCCCGCTAGTGCGATTTCGATTAAATGCTTCATTACTTCTTTAGATTATTGCTGGTGTATTAAAAAAAAATTGATACAGACATCAGTAGCTGAGAATAAGGCGTGAAATCGGTTACTCCAAAGCTTCGAAATAAACAAATAAATCAAACGTAAAGGATTGCTCGTTGGAAGCGGAATTATGCCGGTAAAACGCAAAGTTCGCAATTTGCATAGTAGCGCGCGGAGCGTGCGGGATGAAAATTTTTCAAAAGGCAGATGTCTCGAAAAGAGGGAGTAAGGAAGATTGCTATTTCCCCAAACAAATTTCGCGCTCTAAAGCTGGTGAGCGTCATAGAGAGGGAGAGAGAGAAAAGTACGAGGAAAGGGAGAAGGTGGTGATGTGCGCTGATGCGCGCGTCACGGATCGGCTTTCGAGGAGAGATATTGCCGACGGGTCGATCGGTTAACGACTTGACGCCTAATTAAATGTAATCTCCGCGCTGACGTTTCAATCATTGTTTCGACCCCGAGCCGAGGATGTATCGCGCGCGCGCGCTGAGACTACCGAGAAGGCCTCATTCAGACCGTGAACATCAGATATATTTTTACGTCCGTCGGTGCACGGCCGAGGCGCTCGTTCGCCAGCTCGTTTTATGCGCGCCTCCCCCCGCGTTATCTCGCGCGACGAGCTCGGCGAATCCCACCGCTCCTTTTTTTCCTCGCGCATTGTTCGCTCGTTCCCGCCCGCGCGATTGAGCTATTCCAGCGATTCCAGCCACGCTTCGCCGGAGAAATTATGCGCGTACTTGCCGAGCTGTCGGCCCGATCGCGCGCGGAATAATGTAAGGCGTACGAAAACTGATAAGTGCGACTTTTACATTTCGCTATTAACGTATTAGCGTGATAAGAGTGCTTTTTATCGAGTACGACTATGAGATATATCTGGAAATATTAAATTCATTTTGAACTTTTACTTAAAAAATTAACGCTTGTGCGGCCGCGGTAAATTTGATGTAAGTCCGTGTCCCTCGTGCTAAATGATAAAGTCACCGTCGCGCGAGACGTAAACGAAATATGTAATTGCGTTAAAAAACAAATTTGCTCGCACAGAATTACGAGCGATCGGCGTCGAAATTACGAAACAGCCCGCAAAAAAGGACAAACCGCAGGTGCAATCGACCTATAACGCGTCTCGCCGGGGACAAATAAAAAAAAAAAGGAACGCGAGCGAGCGCGAAGCAACAAATTGGCCGAAATTAATCAGGCGTAATTTCAAAATTGCCAGTCCGGTCTCGTTTCGCGCGCGCGCGCCGTTGCATAATTCGCGCTCGGCAATCGGCATTAATTACGATAGCGCGCTCGGTTCGCGGGTTGTTTACAATTATTCCGCTATCGGGGCGGCGCATAATTCCACCGGCGAGCCTCCCGCTCGCGCTATCTTATCCCCCCCTTCCACTTGGCGAGCGCCGTTTCCACGCTGTTTCCCCCCTCGTCGCGCGTTTAAAGCCACGCACCTTCGCGCCGCTCCGTCAAGTGTCGGCGCGGCAAGCCTATTAAGATTGCGGATACTTACTTTGTACGCCGGGGATCGGAGCTTACGAGCTCGCGCCGAATGTTCGGTTTTCAGGATAAGATTGCGCGTCAAGGCGAGAGTGCCGTGGTAATGCGTAGGAAAATTTGACGACTACCTTTACGAGCTTCGATTGCGTGGCCCTTGGTAAAAATAAATTTGGCGGGTTTTCGAATGCTCCAAAAATTTTCGAGGACGCGAAACCTTCGGACCAATCGACGGCTCGATTACTTTTTGAGGTCGACGCGATTTGATCGCGCATAAATGACTGCCGATCGAGCGGCGGCGCACTTGGAATTATCGAACGAGGCCGCGAGGCTCGGAAATTTTCCGAGGCCATGCGCCGCGCAGGGTGAAAAAGCAACGAGGCTCGCGGAGAGCTGAACTCAAACACGAGGGCGCACTCGCTCGCGAGCGCGCGCGCGAGTTATCCGCCGGAGCTCGCTGCTCAAGTGGATGAACGCCCCCGCGCAGCTTCGAGTATTTGCCCTGCTCTTTAACGCTTCTTTGATGGTCTATTCGATGCGCAAAATTGCTAGACTTTGAATCGCCGGCATTTACATTGTTAAAGCCTTGCCGCTGTGATTCCCGCTTAGTCGACATGAAATCCAGTATTTGCCGTTCGCTGATGCGCGCTGTTGATCTATATTCAGTTTTAGCTTATTTCATAAACTGTATTTGGCTGTGCATTCGAATCTAACTTAAGTTAGTTTTAGTGCGCTGGACCGTTAAGATTAAAAATAGTTGTTTGCCATGAATTTATGCGTTTTAAATAATAAATTTGAATTTGATAACGTTTCCTTTGGTTTGCCGTTCACGCTAGAACTACCTTAATAGAGACATTCAGTGATACAATCACTGCAATCTGCTCAATCAATGATTGAGAACACATTTTTCAGACGGTCTTAAAAAAGGGTTTATATACTATAACTCAATATCAGTGCGGCGCTAATTAACACGCGAAGTTTACCGAGGTGAAAGTGGTATTTATAGTTAGCCGATAAGTTCGTTAAATCAGTCAGGTCGGACACGCGCGGAGAGGCCCGGAGCGCCGCGAGCCGTTATATCGCGGCCAACTCGGAGGGTCTGTCAAATAATTCTGATTTACGCAAACGCGATGGGATAGAGAGAAACTCGAGCGTCGCTCCCGCGGGCCAGGCAGTGCATATATAGGGGTCGGCGGGCCGCGGTTCCGTTTGTTTAGGAGGCGATCGCCGCGACCGCCGTGGGGAAGGAGGCCGACGCGCGCCGGAGCCCTCCTCGCCCACCTACAGGGCACACCTGTGTTTGACTTGCGAATGCAGATAACTGTCTCCTGCATTTTCTTACGCTGAAAGCTTGCTATTTTAAGGCCTCTTTCGTTGTTATTTTTTTTAGTTAAAATTTAAATTATACACAATTTAAATTTAACTAATTTCACCGTAAATTTGTTATAACTATGAGCGTGAGAAAAAAAGTTTTTCTTAAAAAATTTTTTGCAAAGTTTTTTACTCAAGGAGTAACGGCTAGAGGGCTTATTTATTATCTTTGGGAAAGGCTAGGCGAAGAAAACCGACGGGAAAGAACAATTTGGAAAGTTGCGAGTGAATGCAGACTTCTCCGAAACAGAGAAATTCTCGCAGACGCTGCAGGACTCGTCGATGAGTTCCTCTCCGTCACGGTTTTACGGCCCTCGGCTTATTGTTAGCGTAGTCAAGAGAGCTCGAACCCTGATTAGTCGAATGATCATTAAACGCGACTTATTCGGGAATCGTATTACGAAAAGCATTATCAAAGTTTGCCGCTCGACTCGTAACGCAGCTCGAGTGCGCTCGTTGGGCGCGGAATTTACTGATCTACTCGACGGCCGGATCCTCTTAGCTTAAAATTAGAATTTTTTCCCGTTTTACGTTCGGCTCATTCGTGGAAGCTGTTCTGTAGGATTTTTATATCTAATAAAAAGTGATAAATATCAACCCCTTCTCCAATTTTCGAAGGATAAGAAATTGGTGTGTATAACCGACGATCTGCATAAATTATCTTTGCCTATAAACTGGGCTAACTATAATTTTACCGACAAAAAGGTTCCTCCGCAGCCTTTTAAAGGGAGTCTGCTAAAAAAATCTCCGTTTCTCGAAAAAATTTACGCGACTTCCTAAAGAGCTTATAAAAGTCAAGAGCGCGGCACGAGATCGCTCTAAAACGAAAGCAGCACAAAGAGCGCTACGAGGAAGCGGGCGAAAGGTGTGCGCAGCACTCGGGGGGCAAGGCCGCATACGCGCGTTGTCTTCGAAGCGCGCGGGCGACGAGGAAGCGGCGTGGAAAAGCGCGCACCGAGAACAAAAGCCCCGGTGTCATTGGCGCGCGTTCGTTACCGCGGGTGTACATCGGCGGCCGCGGGCCTCACCCCCCTTCGGATTCCTGGTCGCACGGCGGCGCGTAATTTATCGCCCCGCTCGCGAGCGCGCGCACGAGCTATTATTCCGAGAAGCGGAACAAGAAGGTGGCGCATTATCTCGCGCGCGCGCGACCTTTTTCTCGCGGTGGCGACGCTGCAAGCTCGCCTCCCGCATTATACGCGCTCATATAAATTAGGTAAATATAGCTGCGCCCCGGCCGACTCTCTCTCTCGCTTCCTCTCGCTCGCGCCGTGTTGCATGTATTATGTATAGGAGGAGGCTCCTTGTTGCGCGCGCGCACTTACACGCACCCCGATGAAAAAAAATCGCGGTGTACGTGTACTTGACGCGAATTTGCATATATTGGAATATCCGTCTAATGGTAATACTTCGCCGCGGCGTGTTTTTATAAAGTTGTTCTTTCGCACGGGTATTAAATTATACGGATATATCGCATGAGTAATTTGAATTTTAATGTTTTCAAAGCACTTCCGCGCGCAGTCGTCGCGCTGCGGTCAGCAAGTCCGAGTTGTTGTGTCGCTCTCATTTATACTATGTAACACCAAAATTGGTTGTGCAAGAACTGCAATTTCAACTGCGGTTTGTAACAGTAAATTGCTCCACTTACAGTTCTCGACAATCTAAACAAAATCATACCTAAATTTCTTTAATAAAACAATAGCCTAATGAGTTGATCTTACATTTTTCACAAAAAATGGGTATATATCGTGTTACTAAAGTACAGGCGATTACTCAAATAAACGTGAATTAACGGGCGATCGCGGGCAGGCGGACATAGGAAACTCGGCTCGGCCCTTAAATCGAAGAAAAAGGGCGTAGGAAACTCGGCTCGGCCAAGGCCTTCTGTATCAATTACACGCGTGTAAACATAAACGCAGGAGTACGGGCGGGGAGTGCGGGACTATCGCATATTTACTATCTCCGGGTGTGCTTGCGGGGCTGACGCTCGCGCGGACCACCTTACGCTCCGTGCAACACGGGTCCGGCCTTATTCAGCCTTGCGGTTGTATTTACGCGCGCCTGGGCCCGACGAATTATAATGCGTGTAGCCCACTGCTTTAATGGGGACGTATGTAGAGTAGCGGCCGCCGCGGTCTTTTCCGAGCGGGCCCCATTGTCTCGGGCCGCGGCTGCGAGAGTCGCATCGGCGCGGGCCTTCACCTGAACCGGGCTCCCATTGTTCCCGCGGCTTTTTTCGCGGCTCCAGCCTCCGCCGACCCACGCGTCCGTAACGAGCCTCTCCCCGTCGCCCTTTTCCGAGGCCCTTAAAGGAGCTGCGCGGGCTAATTCCGGGCCGAGTCGAGGGCCGAGTGCGCCGCGCGGGCCCGGAATGCCATTTATCGCCGGGTCTCCGGGCTGTAATCGCACTAACGAAGGCGGAGCTAGTTGAAACGTGCATTTATCTACTTGACGCGGCGGATTCGGGTCCCGGAGCCCGCGCCGCGACTCAACAAGTGCCAAATTTTGTCTGCGCGCTCTAAATTATTGTCATTCGAGTTGAGCCCCGCGCGTTAACTACTTCAAACGGCCAGTCTCGTTTCTACGTGAGATACGCGCGGCTGTCTTCTCCAAATCCGTTTAATTCAAAATTAATTGTCGCAATTCACGGGAGCAGTAATGTTTCGACCCGCGGAGTATCCCCGACTTTCGTAACGCTTCGACGGCGCGCAGCTAAGAATCTCGGCTGTATGAAAGAATACGCGGAAAGATATCGGCGATACATTATTTATAAGGCAGAACTTGTTCTTCATTTTTAACACCGAGAAATTAGCCTAACTCATTCCCTTTGTGCGCCGAAGGAGCATCGAGGGCTAAAAAAACGTCGATGCGCGCTACGTGCAGCATTTATTTAAATAAATTTTCTAACGAGAGCTTTTGTCGCCTCGGCAAACGTATTTCGCCTATACTGTAAGCGGATCTGCGTCGATCGCCGCGCTTAATGTTACCCGTATTCTGAGAGACCGAAAATGGAAAAGCTTACATTCGTTCGGCCCGGCTTAATGAACATGAATTTGAATTTAATAAACCGGATTATATAATGAATGATTAATCGGATTATGTAATAAATAAAGACAGATTTTCAACCGTGTACCATTGGACAGTCCCGGCGTTGCACAATACGGCCGCGCTTTACATTGCCACCTCTTGTTTACGATGATTAAAGAAAATACTCGCCATTTACGTAGGTCCCGACGGATTTACCGTTTAATTGAATTTTATTGACCGTTAATTGAATATGAATTATTCGTTATGAGATCTCCACAAGTTTATTCATTGTGCATTCAGCTTTTAATTGTTTTTCCCAGCAGCGGCTCGGCTTTCGTAACGCGAATAAACGACGAAACAATAGCCGTAAATACCATATTACCGAAATCAATTTATTGGACATAATACACTCGGGCGGTGCGTTTACTGTAAAGGCTAATGCCATTGTTGAATAATTCCGCCGTTCAAACAGGCAGTAACGCGATAAAATCGAGATGTTGTACAGTGCTCCGAGCAGCGAGCCATTATTCACGCGGCTATTTGCAAAGACGTCCCGCGGAAAAACAATCAAAGCGAAGCAGCCAGAGAGACATCGATCACCGGATGGGCGGCGGGTCCCGTCTCGGCGCGATTCCACGAGCGGGGAAAGACGAGGGAGAGCGAGTCCTCTCCTACTCGAGACAATGGATATCGCGTGTCGCGCGACGCGAAACCCAGAGACAAGTGCGCTTAATGCGTCGCGGCTAATCCTACGGCGCGGCCGCCTAATGTACAGTAGGGCGGCTCGGGTGACTCCCAGCATCTCGAGGGCACGAAAGCGCGACTCGCTTAGGGCTTCGTCACTCGATGCCCCAGCGACGATTTCATACAGCCATTGCGTAACTTGCTGCCAGACGAGACTACCTGGTGGCACTCGTTTTTTAAGCAACAAGTTGAATGTCCTAAGAGGTTAAACGTAAAAACTGCTCTTGAACATATTTACTTGATTCGTGTAAATATAAAGTTAAAATTCGGAATATTTTGATGATTCATAGTAAATGAATATTAAATATTAATTATGAATTTCGCGGTGTATAAGAGCTAGAAGTGTTTGTTCGATAGAGGATTAGGAAAAATATTAGTTCAGGAGTACAATGTAAATGACTTAGCATTTAAACGAAGTGCCCTGGAGCGCAAGGCGATGAATGATGGCGATATTTCTAATAAAAGCTATATTGTATTTAATCGGGTGACGAGGCATTTTTGACCCGGAGGCTTCCAAGCTTTAACGCACACCGCGTGCGTACGACTCAATAAACTGCCGGTTGAATGAAATCCTCCGCTTTAGAAATTTAAACGCGATTCACAAACTTTTTTTTTTAAAGATAATCCGCCGCAATTGTTCGCACTTGAAGCTCCAAAGCGGAGGAGCCTCGTTCGAGTAATCCTCGAGAGGTCGGCCGAGCCGGACCCGCCGTCCATAATTTCGCGAAGTATATCGCGGATTTCGCTTCCATTAGCTAATAACCGAGAGCCGCGGCTGCAGCGCCCAGCGGGGTGTCGGCGCGGGAGGTGAGATAACAGCCGAGGATGGCCATCAGCCTAATGAGTTCCGAAGGATGACGAAGGGAATACCGCGTGTAGGACGACTGCATTGACTCCGGCACTGGTCAAGGATCTGCTCCACTCCGATAATCGCCGCGCCGTCAGTTTTTCCACCCCCCTCAGGGCACTAACCAGACGAACCCTTTAATAAAAGCGTCTCTCCTCAAAGAATTCCGATTTTCACAAAAGCAGACGGATACAAGCAGCGATTGACACAGACAGGGAAGGAACACTGCAAGGTGTTGCGAAGAAGTGTATCTAGGTTTAAGAAGTTGCGAAGAAAAAAAGAGGGGCCAGCGAAGTAATGTGTCGGCGCGGGGACGATTTGTCGCGTTCCAACGGTGGGCAATTGTTCCTCGCGCCGGTCGCCGTGGAAGTTTTCGCCAGAGGGGGGGTTGCACGGGAAACTAACTGCGCGCAGCAGAAAGCTCTACGTGCCCGCGTTATTAAGCGCGCGCCCGCGCTCCTGGATATATACAGGCGAGCGTGACCGGGAGACGGGAGGCGAGTCGTCCCTACGACCGGGACGGACGGCGCAGCTGCAGGAGCAGCCGGGCCCCCGGGCAGTTTATTAGACGCCGTACGGAGCTTGAATTAATTCCGAGCTCGCGGTCGCGCGTGTAAGCAGCGCTTGTACTACACCGCCCCGCAAAAGAACGCGACGAGGAAGAGGCTCGCGGCGATAACGAACCACCCCATATAGTTGACGCTGCGATCCGAAAACGGAAAACTCGTTTAATCGCTAAAGGGATTAACGCTCATTCGATCTTAACCCGCGAGGCTGATTTTGGATTCTTTGGGAATTAAATTTTCTACAAAATTTGAAAATTGGAGCAGCGAACATTGAAAAGACTTGATTACTGACAATTAGATCATTTTCATTTCTGCTTTAATTTCTTTAGGAACAAGTACAAATACTTCAGTTAAAAGCTGCAGTACTTAAAGTAACTTGTGAATTGCAAATGTTTAAACAAGACGGAGCAATAAGTTTTAATTACTTATTCACTTCTTCGCCAGCTTTTTTTTAATCACCTGAAATGATTATTTTGCCTCGCTATGATTTGCAGATGCCCGACCGCATCTCGGGGTCCAAGCTTGTTAGCATTAAATTATAAAGTTCCGTTGAAATTCATTTCCGCGCCGGGCATCGGTAGCTACGGCTCATCGATCACGGAGGAAAGGGGAAAAAGAGAGCAATGAAAAAAAAGGAGGCGGGAAAACGCGGAAAAGCTTCGCCCCCGCGGTGCGGCGCGCGAGCGCGGAGATTTACGCGAGATTAGGGAAGGAATTTATGTTTCAATATTTCAATCTGGGATTCGCGAAAGTAGATGCGCCGAACGCCGAGGCTCGGCCAGACGCGGAAAAACTTACGGGCGGCGAGAACAAGTTTGACGGATAGAAAAAAAAAGGGAGGGGCGCGCGAACGAGAGGAGATTACCGGCGCTCGCGCGAGCTAGCGCCAGACGAATTCGCGCCGGCCGAAAGAAATACGCCCCCTCGAGGAAATTTATGGTTCCGATAGTTTTCATTGAAGAGGGATATTTCACTGGAATAACACCTCGAAAAGTGTAGTGGCGCTCGGCCACGGCTCTTTAAGCGCAGCCGGCGGCCAGGGCGGATGTGCCCGCCGCCGCCGCGCGGCTCCTTTTTATCGGAACCCAATGGATCTTTGAGCGTCTTCCCTCTTCTTTTCCCGGCTTTTTTGCCCCCGGAGCTCGCGAAGGCGTCGAGCCAAAGTCAGCCAAACTCGCGGCGTGTCTGAACTTTTTGAGCGGCCCCCGCGCTGCCGATTCTCGTTTGGAAATTTTGTGTGTCGGTGGACGAGCCGATGATTTAAGGAGAGACTTTTCAATACTTGGAATTTTCGAACTTTCATACGTAACAGTGACCGAGAAATTTCAAAGTTCGCACCGTAAATTATTCTATCGGAGTATGTCCAACTTATTTTTCAACTGCCTTTTACGCGTTTCAAATTTTCTTTGATTTATGTAACGAAATGTAAGCTAATATTGGAGTAATGTTTTTGCCTTGCAAAATAATAATTCGAGCGCAGAGATTCTTTCTTCTGTTGTTTTCATAAAGTCGGAATTTTGTTCGCATAAGCAGTCATTATGAAATTAAGGAAATAACCACTTCCATAAAAGAGGCCAATCTCCAGCGTAGGGAGGATAATGGACGATGCTCGAAATCTCAATTAAATTGACGCCAAAAAGGCAGAGCAGAACTGCGAAGTTCCCTACAAAATTGAAGCTGCCTGCCCTATCCACTCCAGAATTCCAGACGCGTACGGGTTTACCCCCTCCTCCCTCCGAGGCTCGCGCGCGAAGGTCGTTTGTGAGTTTCTCCCTACGACGGAGGCGCCTCTCGAAGAATCGGCGAAAGCAGCGAAAAAGGGCGAGGATTGCGGCGAGACATCGAGCCGGTCAATCCGAGCCGCAGTCGCGCTCTTCACTTATCCCGCGCAACAACGAGCGCCGGAAAAAGCGAGACGCCGCTCAATTTGGCCGGCGGGACTCTCGCTACCGCCGCGGGGATGGGGCCGGGGCGGCGTTTTAATACGCGATCGTCTGGGACGGGGCGTAATTTACTAAATTGAATATCGCCGGAGGTTCTTCGTGCGCCTCCCTCGGCGACGCGCGCGCGCGGGCAAAATTGCCAATTGACAAATTCTCTGCGCCGGGGTATCAGACGCTCCGGCGGCGCCTCCCCGTCAATCGCCCGAGACGCGCCAAAGTGGAAATTGGCTGTTTCTCGGGGAATCGCCTTTGTCACCGAGATTATCTTGGAACGGCTTGTCGCGCCCACCCGCGATTCCTTCTTTATTTTTTTTCCTTCAATTTGAATTCATGACCTCTCCTTTGTTGGCAGACGCTAAACGCTTTTTTGTTCTCCCCTGTTTGCCTGACTTTCGTTTTATTCGATTGCACAAAGAAACCAGATTTCCCTCTGATACTGTAATAAAATTAGTCACGACTAAAATAATACAATTTGGTATTTAATATATTTTACTTCTATATACACTTACATCATTACATCGTTATCGAAAAAAATAATAAAGTAGAGCTTATAGCTATTCATTTATTTTTGTACATTATCCTTGAAGATTGATGACAATCTCCTATCCAAATATTTAAACGGTCTTTGGAAACTCGACGTATTCAGAAATAAGATGAGAATTGATTGGGGTCGATTCATCAAGCGAGAGAAAGAATAGCATTTAGTAGGGCACGCGGGGGCTCGGCCGAGCTGGAATCACGAGCAAGGAATGAAGACGTCAATGCCTGCGCGCGCGTCGGGTCACTCCTTTCGGGTCGTAATAAATCCCGCTAGCTCCGTAGCTTTGTATTTAGAGAAACCAGCGCCCGGAGCTCCGTGTCGCTCTCTAAGCCCCGCCGAAATTCCTTTATCTAAGCATCTTAGAGAGCGAGTCCGAGAGCTGGCTTTAATAGAGATACTGCGATAATTGCGTCTCTCTCTCACGGGCCAGCTTGTCCTTTCGTTTACGGCCTACTCCTTGCATGCCTCCTCCCATGATTATCGCGTTATCACGGGCCCGCGGGCCATAAACTTATAAACTCACATATTTCTCGCCGGCACCGCGTGTCAGCCCCCTCGTATCTTCGTTTTATTGTTGGAATGTGCGCGCCTGCCCTCGGCGCAGGAAGCTCGAATGTGCAATGCAAATTGTACACTTAATCCCCCTGCACTGGTATAACTAAAAACGGGTATGGTTAGCTATTTATACGTTTATTAACTAAATAACACGTCGCTGCTATTAAATGAAAGTTTAGTTAATTCAAAATTTGCGACAACATATAGAGTGCAATACAAGTAAATCATGTTTTTTTTTTCACGAACGTCAGCGCGTTATTGTCGGCCGGCGACTACGCGGTCTCCCCGCAAAATCGTAAATAAAAGAGCGATCAGCGGCACATGGCAGAATCGACAGAGCGGCCGGCGGGCGCGCGTAAAAGGCGACTAATAAAAGTACCAACCCCCGCGTGCATTCGCTGCAGCTGCGAGGCGCTTCGCGCGTGATGCACCGCCGAGCGTGACGCGTCGCCTTCATTGCACAGCGCGGGGGTCGTACGGCGGGGACCGGCGACGTCGTCGCCGCGGATCGCGGGGGGTCGACCCCTCAATCAAACGCGAAATTACATCGTTTAAAAACGGATGCGCCCTGCA
This sequence comes from Eurytoma californica, assembly GCA_035586675.1. Taxonomy (NCBI): domain Eukaryota; kingdom Metazoa; phylum Arthropoda; class Insecta; order Hymenoptera; family Eurytomidae; genus Eurytoma; species Eurytoma californica. Next base: position 14,817,421 of record JAXIUT010000001.1, on the reverse strand, counting down.
GAAAGTGTCCTCCGGAAACGGCCTTGTATTTCCGTGAAAAGCGGACCGTCCGAACCCTCCTCTCCTACGTCCCCCCCGACGGGGAATAATTTCCTGCGACAATTTTAATTTAGTCGTAAAGATAACGACGACGATTCTCGACTGCCCTTTTTTGTTGTGCGCCATATGCAAATGAGGACGTGTTTTGCGAAATTAAAAATCTATTGAATTTTCATGTGCGGCTTCTTTTTCGTTGGCCTCGTTGATTTTATTAGTTTGCGATTTTATGCGCTTTTTGCGGTATTTTTTAAAGCGACTTTACCGCTTTCGTTCATTTTTAAAGTCGATTATTGCGGGGGGGTTATAATTTAAAAAAAATACTTTGTACCCGCGCGCGTTCAGCCGCGCAATAAAATTCTTTTATCCTTTCTTCATTACTAAAATTTATGCAAATAAGGCAATGCCATATTAGAGACCTTAAAGTAAAGAAACGATAAAAAAAGAACATATGCGCAATTATCCGCTCAATCGACAATATTGACATTGCGCAATAAAACGTGAAATGTATTTGCAATCGGAAAAAGAAGCGACCGATCGTAAGCAATATTTAGCTCATGCGGATATACGTGCCTTGGGATATCGACGAGAATTTCAATTTTCATCGGCAAAACCAATTATTATACCAAAAGTTTGTTTGATTAAAAAAAGAAAGAAAAAAGGCCACCTCGATCTCTGACCTCGTGGCATTCAAATCGAAAAATAAACTACGAATTTTATTATAGCTTCCTTTGTTACAGTTATTACCGTCGTAAATGGGAAAAAAATGCAAAGATGAGAATTTAAAGCCGGTGGCATTGCTATGTTCTAAAAATACCTAAATTGGATGGGACGTATTACTCCTACGTTCTTCTTTTACTCCATTACTTTTCTCTTTTGCCCTTTTCTACATTAATTCTTTTTCCGTTAATCTGCAAAATACTCATTCGACGAAATTATTATTCTATAATTAATTATTTTATCAACTTGCTCTTCTTATCATTTGACAACGTGAAAAAACTCCCTGGCCCATTACTTTCTCGCAAAAACATGCGACAGAAAGGAACGTAAAAATAATTCGAAATATAAAAGCGATAAAGCAACAACTTAAATTACTCCACAATCAAGAATAATCTCGTCCGAATATTCTCGGAAATATCCTTTTGGATTATTTGCAACTAATTATCCGGCCGACAATAAAATTCAAGTTCGCGCGTGTTATTCGCGAAGGGGGCCTGAAAAAAGGAGGAGGGAGCTTCGACCGATAAAAACTCGTGCGAAGGTCTCGGCGCGCGTCCGGGCCGTAGGTGATCGACTGGCGCGTAAAAATATAAGGAAGATAAGCGGGAGAGCGAGGAGGACGGCGTCGCGCGGGGCCCCCGGAGCGATGCTCGGCCATTTGTTTATCCTGCTTTTTCGCCCCTCGCGCGTTTTTGCGCGACCGCGAGCGAGAGAGAGGCGATCCGCTTGCGCAACTTCATCCGTCAACGGAGCAGATCTCCGATGAATCATCGCGCCCGGCCTGTCCGAGAGCGCGAGATCGGGATAAAGCGCCGCCGAGGCCGATTTTTTCCTGCCCCTCTCCCCCGCGGGCCAGCGAGATATCCACGCGGATATCGCGAGCTCGCGCGCGCATACAGATGCGCCTGGCCGATTCGCCGGGGCCTGAGTGTGTGTATGCGTGTGTTCACTGCACAGATCGAGAGCGGATCGCCGTGAGCCGCGTGGCTCTCTTCCAATGAGCTCCGCACGATGCCTTGGCTCTCGGCCGATCTGCCCTTCGGTCCGACGAGCCGATCCTTTGCCTGCTCTCCGAGTCGAAATTTATCGCGCCTCGCTGCGTACACCGCCTGTCTTATCTGTCGCCGCCTTCTTTTATTTTTTTGCTCTCGACCGTTTGTGCCTTCGTGTATGATAAACAAATGGGGTGGAGCTCTTTTTTCAGATGCTATCGTAGATTTATTAATAGACTTGGTATTGATTCAGTAGAACGTTGTTAGAATGCTAATAGATATGTATGTACGCGATTATATAAATACGATCAACTTGTTCATAAATATTAATGGCTATTTTTCTATTTGCAGGTAAGCATTCACGATGTAATGGAAATTAAATTGATTTATCAAAATTGAAGAACCTACACATTGTAAGGTAAATGAAATAGTTTTTTGCTTCATTATTTTTATATTTTGCTTTACTATAAGAAAAATCTTTTATGTTTAAACGTCTTGCTTTTATATCCCGAAACAAATATTAGTACTTTTAAATAACGCCATAAAGATTAGATAAAAGGAGCGGAAGAAACAATGAAGTCCGTCAGCAGTGAGCGAGAGAATCGGCGCGTCGAACAAAAGGTACATAAGCGAGAAGAGCATTAAACCGCGCGCGAGGCCATATGCTCCAGGATGGTCCGCAGCACGAGGCAATTCAGACGTAAAAGGCTCGATTTAGAGCGTGGAAAAACTGTTATTTAAGTTAGGACTTATAGCCGCCGGAAAATTCCAACGTGGCGAGCGAGCAAATATGTTTTTATAATGTTTTGGTAGGCCGCAGGTAGTTAGCGCGGGGAGGGGCGCTCACGGCCGGGGGTAACGTAATATTACCTGGCTCGCGCCTGTACGTAACGATAGCCGCTCGTGTGTTGGTAGCCGAGGGGTCCGTGGGGCTCGCTCGCCTGGCGGCCGAAGGAGGAGCAGCGCGTTCCTCTCCTCCTCCGCCCCGGCGCATATAGGCGTAGTCGAGTGTGTAGATAGGACGTGAAATATGGTGCAAAGATGAGCGATACCGGTAGTCGCGGGGCCGGAGAAAAGAGAGCCGGCCGGAGGACCGCGCCCGCGGAAAAAAAAACGCCTCCGCGTATATACGTGCGCGCGTAAAACGATGCGCAACGCTCGATATCGCGCGGTGCCCGCGCGCCGCTCAAAGCCGCTTACTGTCGAACGGAAATTTACGAGCGGCCCGATTAATACGTACCGATAGCGCGTAATTTTCCTTGCCGCGCTTATTGCCCGAGACTTTTTTCGTGGCCCCCCTCCGGGCGATCTTTTATTCAGCGCCCGAGGAATTTGAAAAATTCATGAATCCTAGAGTTTGATTGATGCTCGACAATCGCGCGGGGGAGCTTAACATTCCCCGTTTCCAGTTTCTTCCTCCCGGCCAATCAGAAATATGATTCTTCTTCGTTTCCTAACGGAAGTCTTATTAATCTCGGCAGGTCGCACTAGTTTATTAAGCACTGTAACGAAATAAATCGAGCGAGGCTGCTTTTGTGCGAGGAGTAACAGAAAAAAGCAATGCGGCGCTGCGATGCGCCGCGATATGAAACGGAAATTTTTTCCTTCCGGCGGGGCTCCGCGCGCGCAATCGCGAAAAAAGCGAGGCGGACGCGTGAGTTACGAGGGTCGGGCGATTTCCCCGCACCGGTCAGAGGTGCTTTTCTCGCGGCGCATTAGAAATTTATCGCGTCGCTACGGTGGACTCGCCGAGTAGGAGGGAGGCAGCGGTCGGCGGAGACCCGGGGGCTCCCCTTTTTCTCCGCTCTGAACTCTCGAGTCGCCGGCGCTATCTCGATGAGGCATCGCGCACGAATCGATTATCGCGGCCGATTTCGCGCCTCGAATTCGCTTTTTCGCGTAAACCTACCCCCTTCGCCGCTCGATCGCTCGGCCGAATTCTTGCCTTTTTGCCGCGAGATGAAATATCCTCTCGAGCTTTCTACCGATATAAATTGGAGATTTTTATTGCCCCGAGAAATGCGATAGCGACTTCGATGTATAAACCATGCTTTATCGTCTCAACTGTTTGAATGAATTTTTAAACGATCTTAAAATTTAATTTCTCAGCGTGAAATATGTGTGTTCGTCTTCGATTTCATAATTTATCACGTCTCAAGTGACTGATACTATCGGTTTTTAATTCGGCTGATAAAAATGTAGCTCCGATAAATTCGTATAATAGACGATTCCGATCCAAATCAGTTGGCAATTTCTCCGAGTGGCAGAGTCACTTCGCAGCCGACGTACTGTCTGTCGGCCGGGGTCCGATGAACTCGTTCGATAGGATGACTCGCGGTCACGTCTGCTCATTCGCCGTCGATACAAACAAGGAGCTCCTTTTTTTCTCACGCGGCCAGTCGACGATGTCGCGACGCTAAGCGGCTTATGTCATTGCTCGTTGGCTTCGATTCACAGACGTGTATACCTCGTTGAAAAATTATTCACGCGCGCGAGATAGCCCTGCTCGATTTAGTCTCTCAATACGGAATTAAGCGCGCTTTTACCGTTTGTCCACCGAGAGCCCCGCGTGGGCGGACGAGGCACCTGCAGCGGCTTTTGAAAATTTTCGTAAACGCTCGTAAAACAGGATTGGCCTAGCGGAGCCCCTCCCGCGTACCGTTACACGCCTAGCCGCTTGCTCCGACTAATACCCTCGCTTTTAATCAAAAACCCTAAATTTACGGAGGGTCGTACATACGCAGCTTCGCGACGCCTCGCTTTAACTATGCGCCTAGGATAAAGCAGCCATTCCTTTAAACCCGTTAGCGAGGGTCATTGTAGTAGTAGTCAAGTAAATTCGTAAACGCTGAAGTATACTCGAAAGGCGTTTTAAGTAACGCATCGGTTGAATTACGCCGCGAGGGGAGAATTTTTTCCTCGTCGAGATCGCTCGGCTTTATCGTCAAGGCCAAGGGACGGGAAGGAAAAAGCACGGAATCAATACTTTCGCTAATTCGGCGGAATTATTCAAGGGCAAGAGGAAGCCCGGTGCGCTTATCGGCGCGACCTTTCTTTTCCCACCCCCGCGAACCCAGGGAAAAACGAGAGGACCCGAGAGCGAGCCTCCGGGAGGTGGGTTCGCAGGAGATAGGATACTTCCTCGATAATTTATTGACCGAAGTAGCGACTTGCCAGCGGCGACGGCGAAACTCGATTAGACTTTGTCAGTTCGATGAGAAAACGGAAATTCAGTCGACCAAGCGGATTTCCCGGAGACACGACGTCTTCTTCGGCCGATCCTTTCTTCGCGCGTTATCGGCCGGCCCGCCCGCGTCGGGAATCAAAACTTCGTACTTTACGCGAACGAGTGCAGGGTGGGGAGGTGAGCGAGCGGCCGCCCAAGTCTCGATCGGATAATTTCGTTACCGCCGCGAGTTTCGCCGACAATTGAGATGTTTTATCGGGACTGGATTTAACCGGGGGATATTCGTTCGGCCGAGTGACTTCGCGTTGCCTCGGTAAAGGCCCCCTGGCTTTAGGCGCAAGCCTCTCGTTTTGTCGGTACTGATTGATCGCAACTGATATCGAAAAGCAATATATGCTCTTTCTTTTTACATGTGAAACGTGTTTTTGACGGAGACAAAAAATGTGTAATTTACTTTTAAAATATTCACATGGCTAGCGAATTCCCATTTATGCTCAACGTTTTCATCACTGCGCAAATAAAATATATTGAATCGTTACATAGAAAAATGTTTATATATATAAATTTCACTTTGCAACTGTACGAATTTATTTTTATTTTTCACTGGGATAACAAAAGACCATTTAATCAAAATGGATTTCAATGTAAAACTAAAATAGAACAGATATTGAATCCCATCCGAATGTGCGCTGTAATTAAAAACAGGAAAAAACAGGCATTGAAAGCCGATACACTTTCTAAAAAGCGTACAAAAAAACGACCGACCGTAATTTTACGTGGTCATCGACAAATGCAAGTTTAATTGACACATAATTGTCAATTCACACAGGGCCCATTGAAGCCGAACTGGCGCGTTCATCAATCATCGGCCGGCGAGAAGCATCGCGTGGCCAGCGCTCGCGCGTAATTCGTAAAAAGTCGCGGGGGCTCACTTTTAATCTCGCATCAAGGAAAAGTTTGCCGGAAGACCTCACACGCGGCCCTGCCGGGTGCGCGCAGATGCGGCCTCGCGGGGAGCGAAATATCAAAAGCTCAAGAGGCTCCCCGGCAATAATTCGATTCGCGCTCGGGCCGCTTAGCAGGCGGCGCACGCCGGAGGAAGATCGCGTCTCCCCGGGCAAATGGCCTTTTAATAACACGCCGCGGAAAAATCAATAAGGCGCGCGCTCTCGCATCGTTTCCTCGTTAGGCCCCTAACTCGCGCGATCGCGCGTATAAACGCGCCGAGGTATGCGCGGAGCGAAGGCCGCAGCGCGTCATTAATCAAACGTCGATTTTTTTTTGCCCCGCGCGACGTGGGTTTTGTTGCCGCGATAAGAACTACACCGGTTAAGAGTCGCCGCGCTGCCCCTTTTTTTTCTCTCCTCTCGCTCGCTCGGCCCGACGTCGCGTGAGGTTTTATCTGTTTTGCCCGCGCCGGAGGCCCCGACGTGCCTCCAGAAAAATCCATTTACCTTGCGGACGTGTTCCGAGCTTTGATTTGATTTCGCTCGTATATAGAGCGATGCGCCGCGAGGAATTCAGTTATAAGTAATGACAATCGGAAAGTAATAAATTCACCTCGCTCCGGCGACTTTTTTCCATTTTCATCCGCTATTGACGCGACTTAATACTCCGGAGTTTCAATTACCGAGCCAGTCAATTTTTCTTCTCCATTTATAAATTGTCCCTCTAATAACGCGGACATAACATAAATATCAATACAGCTAAATGACTTGATATCGACTTGATGATAAAGTAGATTTGTACGCAGCTTATGCCGTCGGATTTTTTCACAAAGTACACATGATGAATTTTTAGTAATACATAAGCTTCATCATACATTATGTATGCGCGACAAGCTGATAAAATTTACACAGGGCGGCGATGCTTATCACCGGGGAAGCCTGACAAGAAACTAGTCGCGTTTTTTTTCGATATCACCATGGGTAAAAAGGTGCGTTCCCACAATCGGTCTTGTCCATCGAGGTGCACATACGCGACCGCCGGGAGTCTTGACAAAATAATTGGCGTCGAAAGCGGCCGGGATAAAAATCTGAGCTTACGAAAAAAAAAACGACTCCGGGGCTTCGAAACAGTCGATAAAACGATCCGTGAGCCGCGGCAAAGGGAAGATAATGAGCAGGGTGTGTGCGCGGTGTTATGATTTGCGCCGGGCGCTTTTTCGAATGTGCAATCGCGGAAGGTGCATTACACGAGGAGAGCCGCGGCGAGATTATGCGCCGTGGCGTGACACGCTCGGCATTGCTGATTGTAGATTAGGGCTCGCGAGGCCGAGAGAATAATGCCAGTCACCCGGCTTACCGATATAACGAACCTCGGAAGGTGCCTGACCGCCTCTTTCAGCGAGGCCCGATATATCGACTAGCCTTTTTTCCCCGTAAAAACCGCCTCTTGATCAATATTATTATTCCTCGTCACCGACGAGAATCCGCTCATAGATCGACGTTACACTCGTGCAAGTCCTGTTTGTCTTCACGTAACGGGCCTTTCTCCTTTATGGATTCACTTTATTGCTCCTTTAAGTACTCGGAAAAGAGTCATCGTCATTAGTTAATTATTTCCGATAAAAACATCATCTTATAAAAACAATTATTTTTTAATAAATGCAATCGCTCGCTTTCAATAGTAAATCAAAAGATCGTTAATTGCGCGACAGCTGCTTTCTTCAATAATAAAACTTAAAGAGGTGACGAGCTTCGACCCTATCGCTATATTATCATGCAAAGTGAGGGGTTTTTCTAATGCGAAAAGTGAGCGGCGTCGTTAAGAAACAATTACCGGCGTAATTGGGTACAGTCATCCGACGAGTGCTCATCCGGTCCGCGAGGCGTCGAAGATCGACCACATCAGAGGCAACCGCTAATTATATAGGAGCTCGTGAAAAAATTGCTGCCCAACCGTTAGCGGCGCCGCGACAGTCGTTAATTCCTCTTCTTTTTCCTTATTGTCCAACGGCACTCGCGACAAATACACCCGCTAATAAATTCATCCCTCCCCTCGCGCATCTAATAGACATTCCGAGTTGGCGTTTCGACCGTAAACGGCTACTTTACGACGACCGAAGATTTAAAAAAGAAGCAAAAAACGTCGCCTCAGTTCTAGAAAAAATTTTAACGACCTCCTCATTGTTTGAGCACTTGACGGGGAGAGATGCGCGGATCGCGGGGCCGAGAAAAAATTCCTCGTCATAAAGATGAGTAACGATCGGGAATTAATTCGGAATTTATGGCCGGCGGCCTCAACTCGCGCGTGAAATATTCGGGGCCCTTGGAATAATTGCGAATTAGTTTTTCGCACCTTTTCTTTTTTGTCAACGCGCGCCGGGGCGTGGGACGCCGTAACCCGACACCGCGAATATTTCTCGGCCGCGCGGGCTTTTCGACTGCGCCGAGGAGGCGAGCGAAACGAGGTACCCCGCGGTCGAATATCACTTTTGCCCGCAAAATAAATGATTGGCCCGCGCGCGACTCCTTACTGCGGTTAGGCGCAGAAAACGACGTGCGAAACGTCCCTACCTGACCGCCGCGTGAAATATTTTACAATTGTCGGCTTCATTTTTCAAAATTAATTTAGAGCCTGCGCTTCGTTACAAACATTCAAACTGATTAATTTCAGCGCGCGTTATTATTAAACTTATCTCGATCGCACGAGCTCATTTTTTACAAATGAGATGAATACACACAAGCATTTTTTAAAAATGCTTTTTTTATTCGCTTTAAAAATTCTTGGACTCGCTCGCCAGGCCGATTAACGATCCTCTTTTCTCCTCTGATTTTTCGTAATCCTCGGTTCGTCTAATTGCGACGGGATTTCTTCGCGGGGCTGTGATGTATTCCGTGAAGTTTTAGCCCCTTCGACTCCGGTTTGTCATTAGAATAATTCGAAAAAGGGGCTAAGCGCCAGCTCGAGAGGATCGCAGCTGGAACGAGGCGGCCTTTAAACGATGCGAACAATCCGAGACGTAACCCTCGGGCGCAAGGGGGCACTCGCCGTGCTCGAGTGCGATATTTGAATTTGGGATTTTGATTTCGACGCGATCAAGCGGCCCCGTAAGATTCTCATCCGATTACCGAAGATTGATTCCGGCTTCGTTTCGCGTTCGCTCGAGCCCTCGCGACCCTTAGCAACTCTGCCTCGCTGATGCGCTTACGCTAATGTGACATTGGCAAAAAAGAAAGTCGGCGTGCGCAGAAAGAGCACTTGTACACCCTATTTGCGATCTTGTGTACACGGATTAATTATTGACGACTTGGAGTTATTTATGTCTTTAAACAAAATACAAATTGGCGGCGTATTAAAGCCGGCTGTTCTTATGTCAGAAATACGAAACTTCAATGTAACGATATAATTTATAATCTTTAAGGAATCGAGATGGTCAGCTTGGATGAGGGGGCAGAAAAAAATTGAAGGAAAAAAAGTTTAATAATAAGTGAAAGATCGAAGAGATAAAGTAAAAGGCAGCGAGGGGTCTGTGAAATATGGTGGAAAAATCGACTCGTTGCGACAATGAAGCGTCGAGGTGTATGAAATAATAAGCTGCTCGGGAAGGAAGGCTGCTAAGAGGTCTGATTGAAAGGAAGGGCTTGACTCCGCTCGGTATATACACAACGGGCGCATCTGGGACAAACGAGCCCCGGCTATCGCAATTTAATAATCCCTCGATTTTCTGATCGATTAGCCCCTAAGCGACGAGGCGCAAAGGGGTGCGCAAAAGTGCGCTTTAATATAGAGCGCCATATTTTAGGCGACGTCTCTCTCGCTCGCACGACGGCGCGACAGCGAGGAGGAGACGATAATTTCGGAGAGCGGCACCGGAATATATTGTTGTAAGCGGCCCCGGACGCCCGCGCGGCCCGGGCTTTGTCTTCCCCCGCGCGCAGTTGGGATAAGAAGTCCCCGCGAGTTTCGGAAGTACATGCCCGAGAGATCTAATATGTAAGGGGCCGCGTTGTTCGCAGCTCCCGCGAAGATTCCACCGGCGGCGTCATCATAAGTCATCCGCCGCGCGGCGGAGCCACTCCTCCCGACGCCTCTCTCCTCCGGGGGATCGCGCGCGCCGTATCGACGCGTCGTCGTATATTTCTCCAAAAAGTGCGAGGGAAGAGTCCGGGGCGGTGCGGATATTTTTTTTTATGACTTTTGAAGGGATGACAGTTCGATTTCACGGCCAGAGAGAAATGGCCCTTTCTCCGGGGCGCTATTATTAATGGGCTGTACGTGGAAAATCCACGTCCTTCCACTCTCTCGCTGTTTTCCATTTTCTTTTTCTCCATACGTGCGGGCCACCTCCTACACGGGCAACACATTTTCATAATGGTGAGCGTCGACGTTTTATTAACATTTTCTTTCGCTCATCACTCAACTTCAACTTCTTACCTTTGATAAGGGAAAAAATTCTGTGCGTCATAAAACAATGAGGTACGGAGTGCGATAAAAAATGACTCTCTGGAAATTATCATTTTGATAGGAAATAGATTGATTAAGAAACAAGTTGCATCCTTCGGACGGAGGTCATTTATTAAACAATAATTAACTACGTAAAAAGTTAGCGTGTGTCAGTTGCAGTCTTCGTTGCGTCGTTACGTAATCGAGTCAATTTCACGGCTGCATAAATTAAGCAAAGAAAACCACTGAACTGCAAATTACAATCGGATAACGTGCGAGTGCGGATCGACGAAACGGTCGTAGACGCGGGGTCACGTGTCAATTAGGCAGTGCACGTTGGGCACTCGGCCTTACGTCTGCCACGTGTCGAAGTCAGCGGGCACGCGAAAATCCGAGCCGATTACTACTCTCTCCCCCGCGCCTTTCACGCCAAGTGTATTAATTTCTTGCGAAGCTGCTGGCGGCGCGCACATGTGGCTCGAAAAAAAAAACACCGAGCCCGCCGCGCCATTCTAATGAAGTGCGCGCGGGAACGACAATGGAGAGCCGTGCCCCCATTTCTTTTTTCGCTTCGCTTTCTTTCCGCTGCCCCGAGGGGTGAGCGGGCGCACAAGTGAACCGGGCACCGACGTATTACGGTAATCTCGGTGCATTCTGAGGGCTGCGGTTCGCGAATTTTAATAACAAATTCGATTGGTGTAGTCGCTGGATAGAGGCCTATGTAAATTCAATTGCGGGGAATATGATAATGCAAGGACCCAGTTCTGTTCGAATTACACGCTGTATTTTTAACGGCATGTGGGGCAGTCCATTTGAAATACGTAATTTATCGATGTTATCGGCAGTAGTTTAAATTTACTTTTTAAATCAAGTCGCTGCGGATTCTAAACTTTTATTAGCCTTTACCGGATTCATGATCTAGTTACCTTATTCGGTTTCTCGATAATTTAAATATAATCGCGGTATTCTTAGAAAGGTGTCCTTTTTGGCACTTGTCTAATTTAATTAGAATTCACACTGCAGATAATTACATCCATTAATAAGTAACATATGCAAATAATCGTGAAACTTAAAATCTTTCACACTCTATAAAGAAAATTAATTACGGGCACGAGCATTAAAATACACGCGTACTCGCAGAAAACAATAGCCACAAGAAAAAATTTCTTTGAAGCAAGTGTCAGTGAAGAATAGCATCAACCGTGCATAACGTTGATCGACTAAACAAAAAATAACGAAAAAAAAATTTAAGGAACAGGGGTGTAAGCAAGCGCATGTTGCCAATTCGAAAAACTGATGACGCAAGGTAGTGCAATGGGTGTGCTCCGCTTCGAAGGGGGGAAGGCAAGTCGAAAGGGGTGTCGTGAACAAAACGCCCGGCGTGCTGGTGCGACAGATGTAAGCACCACGTGCCGCGATCATCGCCGCGCACAATGTGCAACAAAGAGCGCGTGGAAAATGCGAAATGGTCTAATTGAGTAGTCGGTGGGCGGGCCGAAGGTAGTACGCGCGTATTTCATCGGCCCTACGCGCTCGTCGCCGAGCGCGAATTTAAATGGCTAGCGTGAATGGGGCCCATTGTGCCGCGTCGATGACTTGAAACATATAGAAGAGCCGAGACCTCCGCGCACGGACCTACACTTTGTCATCCTCTTTAATGATTCCGATGAAAGCGCCTACGCGATTCCGAATAGTTTGCGATTCACGTCCGCGCCGGTCTTACAACGTATCTTTGTTCGCTTTACAGATTTTTCTAAAAAAATTCTAATTATAACGGCTTATCGCTGCGGCTGGTTTATCGAATCCACGGTAAAGACGAATATAAGCGAACGCTTCAGGAGACTCGTTCACTTTCGACGATCGAGACGTAAATAAGTATATCGATATCCAATAAGTAGATAATGGACTGAAACCACAAGACGTAAACGACAATCTTCAATTCTTTTTTTTTCTTTTTTTTTAAGAAAAATACGGCGGAGCTAATGTAGGTTCCCCGAGGCGAATCGTTAGTCAAGCGCGAAATCGACGCGGGAGTTGAAGCAGTCCAAGTGATTTCTCGAAAAAGCGCCGCGGGACAAGGGCGGTGTATACGGCGTACAATTGACAATGACGCGCGCGCGCGTCACTCATCCGTGTCATTTTAACGAAGATTAAACAGGCCAGCGCGGCATTATGGCCATTAACACTTATTTACTCTAATTTATCTTCATTTTGGCTCGTCCGCTCTTTCCGGGGCCGGCGTCTCCGGACCAAAACAAGCGCATAAAACGCGCTCTCTCCGGCCTTTATATGCGCCCCGCCACGCGCGCCTTCAATACTCACCTTAAGTGACAACTGACAGTATCAGTATCCAGCGAGCGGCACGTAAAAATAAATTTTTCCTTTCGCCCGATAAAAATTAGAAGCTGCTGGAGAAAAAAATGTGTCACTCCGGGTCCTCTTAAAGTGCAGCTTGGCACCTTACCATCAAAGCCGGTGTCCGCGAGAATAGAAAAAAAATGAAAGTGGAGCGGCTTAAAGCATAAAAGTTATCTCGAAAAGAGTAGCGTGTAGGCCGGGACCTTAAGGGATACATACACGACCTCGAGGTCCATTAGCGCGTGCCAGTGCGGATCTCGGAAGCCGCTAAATCGCCGGTAAATTGCCTCGTAAAAATGTATCGCCCGCGCTCGCGAGCACCCACACTTCTTTCGCCCGGTCGCGTTAGCTCGCCGTTCTCGGGCGGAGAAGTGCCTTCGCGAAAATTGCCCGGCAGCATCCTCTCGCCGGTGCACGGGTTAAATAAAATTAGAGGCGAGAGAGCCGGCCTCTCAAATCGAGAGAAACGAGCGGACGCGGGAATAGTAACTGTCTAGCTCTTACACGCCTTCCCGCGAGTTTTTGCTAACGTTCGCCGTACTTCTTTTTCGGGCGCGTTTAAACGTCAGGGAAACGGCCCGAGTGCTCCTTTCGAGAGGAGCGCCGGAAAAAAATTAGTACGAGAGCCTCCTCGTTGCTCTACGCGCTCGTTTTCACCGTCTAAAGGTCGTTTTGCGGATTAAGAATAAAAAAATAACAATTAAGCATACTCCGACTCCATTGAACCCGTGCCAAACGCGCATACCGAGATTGATCCATAAATAGCGAGCGAGCGTCGAGCGATAAACGAGCAATTTAGGGCCTAATTCGTTTGGCAGACTGAAAAAAGCGCGACGCCTTTGAACGGAGAGTGTGCAAGTCGCCCGGCAGTGTGTCACGAGGCGCAGGGCCCATTAGCCCCCTTCGCGGCGTCGATCGACGCTCGGCGGCTGCTCCGGCCGATGATACAGCCCATCGGGGATAAGAAAAAAAGAGCAAGAGTAAACCACGCTCTATTTTCGAGGCTGCATCATTTTTTTCGTGCGCACGCCCCGATCGTTCGCCCCGAGAGGCTGCGAGCCCGATCATTTGACGCGTGAGTGACAGCCGTGCGGTCGCGCCTCTCTCTCCCTCCCGAGCGCGTGCATCTGTCCTCGCGTGGCCGCCCGCGCCTTTCTCTCCTCCGCGTGTCTGCCTCCTCGGGCTTTGAGATTCTCCGAGACGAAAATGAGACGGGAAAGGAGATGGCACGTCAAGCGGGGAGCTCGAGGGACTGCCGGCGGAGTGAGAACGGTTTGGAGAAAAAACAGAGCGGGAAGGGATTAGAGACTGTTTTCGTGCTCGAGGGTGAAATGGTACACTTTTTTCGGAAATTATATTGGAGTCGTTTACGAAAATGTGTATTTAATGCCGTGTTCGTTATTAAGTGATCGTCAGTTTTTTTTGTAATCAAGTTTTCTTACAACAAAACTACAAGAAGAAAAAAGTTCTACTTGCACTTTTAATTTTAATGTTCTCAACACTGTGATTTTTAAAAAACGCGATTAAATTTTCTTAGAACGTTTTATCCTTGTAGTTTTTAAAAAACAATTTTTTAATTTTACATAAAAATGTAAATACATTTTTGCACGTAGGTACAATTATTTTGAAATAAATCAGACCAACCGGAATGCGCAACGTGCAAGTGCAAGTTCCCTTAGAATTTTCGCAGACGAACGGCGACGCGTAAAAAACGCGGAGCGGGGGGAGGGTAAAAGAATCCAAAGGGAAATTGGATATAAGACGCGGGGGGAGTAAAAAGTGCAAAAGAGGGGGATCAGTCGCTCGCGCGCGCGGCAGAAAAATGCGTCTCTCTCGGAGAGGGTGAGGCGGCTCCTTTCGCGCTCGTGTTCCTCCTTTCGCCGCGGGCGGAGGCGAAAAGCGCGCGCGTCGCGCCTCGGGCCTGTCGCGCGCGAGCGAGCCCCGGGCATGAATGGAGCTTTGTGCGCGAGCGCGGAGCGATGAGCCGTCTTCGTCGTCGCTCTCGCGTCTCGCCGGCGAACCCGTCACGCGGCCGCAGAAATAAACCGGAGGGCGCATTAGAATAACAAGAAGATGATGTTTCGAATGAAGATGGCCCCGGTGCCTGCGTGATTGAACGGATGCTCGACTCCGGAATTCCATTTATTCCCTGTTTACTCTTTTCCCTCCTACCGATCTCTTTCTGAGGCGATAATAATTTAAAATAGTAATAATTTATTATGACTCTTTTTAATTTCGCAGCAGATTTTTTGTTAGATCTGAAAGGAAACGGAAATAAAAACTTCGAAGGTTGTGTATGATTGAATTTTAAAGAAGAGATTCGCATTGATAAGCCATCAGAGCTTAAAATTATAAAGTATGAGAAGGCGAAATAAAAATTTTCCGGCGTGCCGACGTGAATAAGGTTAACCAGTCACCGAGCAACCATTCGGCTTCCAATCTCCCGGTGGATTGAAACGAGCGAATGTAGCTTTGATTCAAAAAGCTCGGCCGTGAGAAATGAACTTTCGTACGGTTGTCCCGAAGATGATGGATGCGCGCATATCGGAGCGTCCAAAAAGAGCCGCATTGACTTTCATTGGCTCGGCGCTTGGCTCGCACATGCACTTCCGAGATTTTTATGCAGAGCAGCGGTCGGTGACTTTTTTTGCAGCTCCCCGCGGCGCAGTGACGCGCGAAAGGGAAGATGCGGGTATTTCGGGGATCGCGCTCCGATTGTTTTGGCGAGATCCCGACAGCTGTGTACATAACACGGTTCACGGGGGGAGATACAAAGGGGTGCGCGCAGGTACGATATTTTTGGCCAGAAGTCAAATTTCGAGTGCAGGACAAATAGAGCAGGAAAGCGTTGGGCTGTGCCCGCCGTCATTTTTTTTTTTCGCTCTTGAGCGCACCCCACTTGTTCCTCTTCGAATACTGCCGAACGTACTTCTCGATTCTGCAATATATTGACCTCTTTCGAAACTTGGTTTTTTTTCAATAGCTTAACGATTTTTTATACGATTAAAAAACTTATTGTTTTATAATATTTTATGATTTTTTTTAAATATCTTATGTGTGCATTTTCTTTTGTTTCAGGTAAGCTTACCGTATGACTCATAAAACTGACATATAGGTGGTTAAAAATTGTGAGTACTAAAAATATTACAGCAAATTTAAATAAACAGCAAAATATACTGCGCAGCTATATAAGATCAACAAGTCGAACGACATAAAGGACATAAAATAAATATTTCAAAGCGGAAATAACATGCCGCCTTTTAAGGTACTTTATACTCCTTCATTTAAATCTATTACAACAGCGCGAGAAGTGTTACACCAAAGGCGCAGCGCTGAAAATAGCCCGAGAACTGTCGCGGGCGGCGAAACGAGCGTCGGAAATTAAAGTGAAAAACAATCGTAGAAACCTGAGTCAGCGCGTGGTACCAGGGGAAAGATGTTTCCCCGTACTTTTTCGGTCGGGATTAAAAAAAAAGTGGCGGAGCAGAGGCGTCACTTCGCTCTCGCGTCCGGCCGCGTAGTATGCGGGCGGATTCTCAATTGAAATCGTTAGCGCCCGGCTCTTCCTCTCTCCTTTCCACCGTGTCTTTCTCTCTCGCCTAACCGGCTCCCCATGACTCAGCTCGATCCCTCGCGAAAGCGCCTTGCGTCCGCACACCTCCATAAAGGAGCGGACCGCCGGCTCGGCGAGCTACGTGATTTTTCCCAAAAGCGGGACGAGTCCGCGTTATAAAAGTGCAGTCGTGCGTAATAACGCGGAGACAACAGGGGACCAAGGGAGGCAGTGCGGGAGAAAAAGGTGCGCTCGCCCGCCGGGGGAAAAAGGCCGGGGCCAATGATAAAGGGAGGCGAGGAGCGGCCGCGCGCGCGCATTGGATGATAAAATCGGCCGCGGCTCAAAAGATACTGCTGAAAGAGATAAGAAAGTGCAAGCCAAGCCGCGCGTCCGTGCCGCGACTGGGGAAAACGATTAGCGACTGCGGGACGGCAGAGAATTTGTAAAGGCCCACCGAGGCGGAAACATTTGTCAACTGGAAATCGCCACTTTTTCCCCGTTCAACCTTTCAAGGAGTTTCGAGAGAAAAAAAAAATTACCGAGTCACGCGTCGATATTTAATTTATAAATTTTGAGCGCGAACCTTGCGATTGTCCGGCGAGTTCCAGAGAAATTCGCCACTATAGGAACGATGAAAAATCCCCAGCGTGTTATTCAATAATTCGACGAAAGCTCGGGGCAAATAGAATCATATTTACTTGGTCATGCCAATCGATACAACTTCTCGTGCTGCGCTCAAAATGATCCCTGCCATATCACATTGAATTTTTCATTTGACCGAGTGAAAAAACATCCCATCGGCGCAATAAAAATTTCAAAGGGAACTGTCTGCTTTCTTGCTTTCTTTACTCTATCAATCACCGCGTTTTCCATCTTAATTCTGCTAGGCATCCGAAGATAATAGAAAAATCGCGCAAGAGGGCAAAACAAGCGACAGGGGGATCGACACCGAGGAGATTGAAATCGAGCGCAACGGCACGGACAAGCAAAAAAATCGAGTAGAAGGAAGGAAAGAATAGCGAGACAAAGGCGCGGCGAGATAGCGAGATTATGTATAGTAGAAATATCGCCGGATCCGGGAAGACGACGCTCCAGCGTCGCGGCGGCTCGCGAGGATGAACATGACACCGCAGGATATTAAAATATTAGCGCTCGCTCGGCCTCATTTCCCTCCTTTTTCCCGGGGGCGCGCACCGGCTGCGATATTGTGTACCTGCCAGAAAAACGTGACTCGCTTTTTCGGCGCGGGGAAGAGCCTCCCGCGACGTCGTCCGCCCGCTCCGGAAAGGCTGCTCGCGCGCGGGGGATGAAAAATGGGCGACGCGCGGCCTCCTCGATTACCGGGCCGACGTATTAATGGCCTGTCAGCCGATGTATTATCGCCCGTTTACCCCCGCTCGAAAAAATGTGTAAGCGCCGTTTGCGCCCTTTTCCCGCGGTTGGCCGACGAAAAAAGCGGCCCCGCCACGACGTCACCGATCCCTTACCAGCGCCACTTTAGGCTTGTCGTTTGAATTTCAATTCCGCTGCCTCCCAAGAAGCCGCACGGCTATTTCACAGTCGCTGCTCTCATTGTCAGAGCTCCTCCGCTTCGATTTGCCTGTTTGCCTCTATATATTCCACGATTCTGGGGTCTCGAGAAAAGAGCTCTTTTAGGTTCAATTCCCTGTGTAAGCGTTTGACGATGTCTCAAGAATATCTAATTTACTTTCGAGTTTTCTAAACATTTACATACGAGAAATAAATGCTCGATTTAAAATAATTTTTATTTAAATTATAATATATTTTAACAAATATGATTTCCATTAGAATTTTAATATGGAATAAATTTGCTAAAATTTCATGAATTTCACGTGGAGTTCGATGCAACTGCGCATAATGCGAAATAGCTCTTCCGTGCAGCGCGAATTATTTTAACAATTTTCGCTAAACAAGGTAAAATTCATTGTTTCAAAATAACCAGTAGCGAGAATTTTCCCGGCGAAGCGCGAAAACAATTTAGAGGGAGCCATTAGGAAATTCACTCAGCACGAGCCGCGGAAATTACAGCTATCGAGTTTCAAAGAGCGAGCGCGCCGCGAGTCACGTATCGCGTATAATTCGCAAAAAGCGAGGTGCGCGCGCGGCGCGGCTCGAAATCGTACGTGCTCGCCCGAAAAAAGGAGGAGCCGTGCGCGCCCGCGAGGAGGAGGGAAAAGGGACAGGGACTCATTACTCGCTCTCGCGCGAGTTTACGAGACGCTGAGGAAATCTAGCCGGTCAGCGGCGAAGCTGCGATTTCCCGCGGCACTCCGTATATACGCGGGAGGGGAAAAGCGAGGCGCGTTTACGACTGCGCGGCCAATAGGCTGCGATTCGCCTCGTTTATTGTCTTCTATCCCCGTGAGTCACGCGCGATGCTTCCCTTCAACTGCCGCGATTTAGCACTCGCTTTCCAAATAGATTTAACAGCGAGCCGGAGTTTGTTTTAACAATTTTTTAAGCGAGTCATTCGAAGATGGATCTAACGCCTCGCTTTTATAGCGCAACTCATTTTCCACTTTAATACAGAGTAAACGAAGAGTAATGGCAGTTTGAATTCTTTTGATTTATAAGCCGCGCAATCGAAATGAAAGTTTAATTTCAATTACGCGACTGAAATTGAAAAAGACCACTTTAAACGCTCAAAGTTGAAAAGCAAGATATATCGACGGCGTTCGTATTAATGAGAGGGGGGGTGGAAAGCCCGAGTTTCCCGGCGTAATCCGGCGCGCGAAGAAAAATCGAGCCCGATCCCCCGTCCCGCGGCCGAAGAATGAATAATACCCGATGAAACCGAAGTGTAACGGCATCCTCCGGCGCACCTCTCCTCGCGCGGCAAGTCGTCCCGGGGCGCGGCGAATAACCCGCGGGAGAAAGATAAATGTCGCGGCTCGCGCGAGCGGGAAGGTGGGCCGTCGGGGGAGCTCCTTGCCTCCCCCCGCGCGGCGGAATGCGACTTGGGTCGCCTTGATTGCGAGGGCGAGGGCGTTTCCAGCGGGCTGAAAAATGAGCCGCTGCTACGGCGACGTGCGCCGCGAGGAGGGACGATTTATCATCGGCGCCGCGACGACTACCGAGCGCCTCGACGAAACTTGCGAATTCGCGGTCGCCCGGAACTGCTGCCGGCGACCCGGGGATATGAGCCGAGCTGCCAGCCAAGGACCCGCGACGCTGCCTCTCGCACCGACAACTTTCCTCCTCGTTCACGGGTATTACCTACAACTTCCTCGCACTTCATTTCCGATATTGCGCGTTCAATCTTATATGGTAAATCAGAAAATCGTAGTAAATTTAATTTTTAAAATTGTTCTTAACTTTTGCAATCTGTAGCTTTCTAACAAAACGAACTTACTCTCTAAAATCGAATCAGTGAAAATCCACTGAAAATTAGTGCATATGCACTATTTCGAGTAGTTCAGATCAGGTCACTGCAAAATAGTG
>JAXIUT010000001.1:14761243-14784420 GCA_035586675.1 Eurytoma californica | reverse complement strand
TCCTTTATAGAAAAAGAATGCTCTTGATAAGGTTCAGACAAACAAATGTAAGCCAAAGAGGTCCTGCGGGTCGCGCACTGGGCTCCGCTTGTGGAATTCCCATTAAGATTTATATAGCCTCGGCCGGGCTCGTCCCGCGCGGCGGCTCGTCATCGGCGCGGCCCTGCAACAATAAACCGCTCGGCGGCGCGTGGCGCCCGGTGGCATCTCCGCGCGTACGCGGAAAGCCTCCTCTTTGTAGTTGCGCGGATGAAAGCGACGCCAACTATTTCCAAACGGCCGCGGCGGCGAGGCCGAAATTTAGATCTCCGGACGTTTTTCCCCGCCCGCGGGGGGCTCTTCCCCCTTCTCGGGACGGAAGCGATGCGTTTCGCAAACTCGGTAATGCAAACACGCGAGCGCAGCGCTTCAGCGAAACGCTCGCGAACGGGCGCTACTCGCATCGGGACGGAAATAGATGAATTTATGATTATTGGCCTGCTAGTAGTGGCGCAACTTAAACAGATGACTCGCCGCTTCTTTTTTGCGCGCTCGTTAATGTCGCGGGACGTTCGGCTGACGTTTAACGAAGTGTTAACTGGAAAATTATGAAATTAATAGTTAGCGCCTACAAGCAGTAATCGCGTCCGAATCAGCTGGGACATTTATTTTTGAGTTAACTGCCTTCGCTGGAATTTGTCCGTACTTGTAGCTATAAAAGTCCGAGTGAATTTAATAAGAACCACTTTTCTACTTTGTAATAACTCCAAATGATTTAATGGCCAAAAAGGAACGGCACGCTCGAGCGCTAAAAAGCTCCAAGTAGCTGGACTATTTCCCCGTTAAGGAGCGGAGAAAGGAAAGGAGAAAACATCAAAGCTTTAATAGCCAGTGCATTTAGAGCGCTGCTCGTGCGCAAAAATCGAAAACAATCGCCGCGTAGTACAGCGGCGGGCGAAAAGTTTAAATGGACCACCCCGGCGGTCCAAGACAATGTCCCTTTGAATGGGCGCGCTGGGCATACACGGCGTCGACGGAATTACGCCGGCAACAAGAGCAAACGCGCGCTCCTCGCGAATAGACGGCCGCGACCTTTGGCGCGCTCTTCCCTCGCCCCGAGCTTTTTTCCCTTCCCGCGGTTGGCGAGTCGCTATTTTCGTATCGGATGACACAATGCAGAGGGATCCCGGTGCAGCCAGCCGGAACGACGTCCCTTTTTCTGTATAACTCGCGCGCGCACTTTTTCTTCCCCGACGGCGACGACACGCGTTTTTTCTCCGCGAAAACGCGTCGAAATCGACGTTAACGCCTCCGTGCGAACTAGCAGGCGAGGTGCTGTCGAGCGACTCGTTCGCTCTTTCTTTTTTACAAACGCGAAGGGTTCGCGCGACGAGAATAGCCCATTGGCGTCGCTCCTCTCCCATTGCGCCCGAGAGCTGCCTTTTTATTTTCGGCTCGTCCTATTAGCATCACCAGTCGGAGGGAAAGATACACGGAGCTCACTTTCGATCCGATCCGCTTGAAATAGACCGGAGTCGACGTCCTTGTCTTTTTGCTAGATTATCGGAGATAGGGCGTTCCGCGGAGGCGATCACTTCCACTGGAAGTGACGCAAATACTCGGGATGAATTAAAATCGAAGAAATTCGCAGACCGGCGCGGCGAGTAGATTCAAAGTTGCTCGCGCCTTATCAGCGCGTTAAGTAAAATATTGGATATTCGCGGTTTACGAGTTTATTTTTGACAAAGTACGAGGGCGTTATCTCGGCGCTGGGAGATTTAATACGTGAGTGGCTATCGCAGAGGAGGGCACTTATCCTCGAACGAGGATCTTACGAGATAGGCGTGGGGAGGCGCGCGCAACTCGCCTCGGAATTTACATATTCATGTAAAGCCACTCAATCAGCGCCGGTGGACGCGCGCACTTTCGAATCTTAATACGCGATCGAGCTCGCGGTCCGAGGGACTCGCGGACGCGGCGATAAAACTCGGCGAAGGCCGCACGGAGATGCTCGATTTATATGCTGTGGAATCTCGGCTCGCGATAAGCGCATGAATTTTGCGCAGTCGGGGAAAAAGCGTACGCGACGCGGCGCCCGCCGAATTGAGATAATCCGCGCCGCGGCTCCTTGTCGGAATGCGAATCGAGAGATAATGAGGGCCCGGGAGGACGAGAAACGATTCCGAGTGTGTCTCTTTCGCCTCGATTTGCCCCCACTGCTCGACAGCCCCGTGCTCTCGCGTACGCGAGCTGTTCCCATCGCGCGGGTCACGACTGAATTCGCTTAAGTACCCGTGGCGGCTTGCTTCGTTCCGCTTTTTTTTTTCTTCGTTTTGTTATCTTCAATCGAGCCGAACGCCTGCGAGAGAGCGCGCATACGTACGCGCGTAAGCGAGTGTGCACCGCCGCTGATATGCTCCTTAATTAATCAAAACGGTAATCCCATCCTCGTTTGTACTCCTTTAAAATGCCCCGATGAAGTCGTCACGCTTAAACGAGCCTGCGCGAACGCGGATGCCTTAATGAGTTTGCATAAATAATTTAAATGAAGCGTTCCGAGAAAAATGCAGGAGCTATGTAGCTCTTAGTTCCGGGGCCAATTATTGCCCTACACATCAGTATAGTAATTCAAATTTCCTCTTCAAGCTGATTATCCTTCATTAAGTAACTGATAAAAATAGCTACCACTTTGGAGCACGATGCAAAAACGGCATAAAATCCGCAACTCCGTGGTAAACCGGACCACCCGACAGAAATACTTGCAAGAGTCAGCAATCCGCGTCGTGCGGGCGTCGCGAAATCAACGTCGGAGTTTGAAGCGGGCCACTGTTGTCTCGCGGCTCGTTAGCGTTCGCCAATTTACCCGGGCGATCGTTACCCCCGGGCAAAAAGGGGGCCGCGGAAGAGGCGCGCGCGCCAGTGACACCTCGCCACGGCAATCGCAGCGCCGCCTCCTGCGGGGCCAATTTATCTCGCGCTCGGTAGTTCGGATAAGAAGCTCTCGGGATTTTGCGCTAAAACAACGTAAAAATCCACCGCCGCCGTCTTGGGAGTGCCGACGCCGCTCGTAAATCGCCCCGGCTTTTTAGTTTGCCGACTTATGTCTTTGTGATATTACCCGGTGATTCATTGGAGGTTGAGCGCGCGATTTCGATGAAACGAAATGCCCCGGCAACGCGATTTACGCGCTGATGTATTGTTACGGCCATTAAGAGTTGGGATTGAATAATACGGCGAACACCGCGCTGCTATTTCATCGCGATCTTTACGACCCGATTTACACGGGTATTACAAGATTATAAGAGTAGTTTGGCGTCAAATGCGTTATTACTCGATATAGCGCTGGCATTAATCGCACGGATTAATATGCGAATCGTATTAAATAACTAAAACTGTCAGATTAATCCATCCAGATTTTGCGAATAGTACGCACTCTCCGTACTTGAACTAGTTTCAACGAATACTCGATAACGACGAAAGAAAAACGTTATGCATTTTTTTTTTCTTTTGAAAACCTTTCCACTGAGGTAGTCCTTTTAATCTTGCAATTCATGACACTGCTTGCGCGCGATCTTCGCGCATCCTTTTCTCGCGAAAAAAGCGTCACACTGAAAACTCCGCGCTCCAAAGCTCGCATTGCCGCGTGTGTCGCTGGTCCTTGGGTAGAATTTCGAAGAACCCACTGAATACGTCGCATTCACTCTCGCGGCATTTCGCACTCGAGATCTCCCGGTCCGAGCCATCTTCCGGGCTGCATCATTTGCGCCACCGCGATGAAAACGGGTCAAAAGCTTTCCCGGGACTTTATTTTAAAAGTATTTTGCAGATTAAAAGTTTTTTCGCGTTTGCAGCGAGGAAAAGAAACGGCTTTACATTTACGAAAATTACATTTTTATAACCAGTACTTTACTTAACGTTAAGTAAGTCCCTTTTTTATCCGCCAGCATCAGTAATTTCGCGGATAGAGTACACTTCTTTTTTCCGCGTGGTATACAAAAAATCCGGTCGAGATTTATGATAGGTACAGTGAAGTGCTCTTCAAATTGCCATGATGAAGGAAAACAGAAATGTGACCGACATACCCACTTCCCGGAATCCTCGTCTCGAGGCTCCGCGGAGTAGCTGTGCAATTCGGGCTTGAAAAACAGATAAGAGAGGCGTGCTTTTATCTTCGGCGCGCATATTTCTCGAAAGACGGGGCTCACCGTCGCGGCGAGCCATGACGGAGCTTCGGGGCGCGGTGTACGAGCCCCTGCATTTTGAAGTAGACGCGCGTTTTATAACGCGCGTCTCTCGCCTCTTTCAGCGGCCTCTCCCCCCCGCCGCTTCGATTTCGTTAAAAATATCCCCGGCGCCTTTGTGGCCCGCGACGCCTGACGTTCCGCTCCTCTGTGTCCTCCGAAGCGACGACGCGGATGACTTTGATTTCGCGCCACCGTCAAAGAAATCTGGCCGGCCGCGTCGCTCACCGGCTAATGAAACTGTGTCTGCGCCGAGGAAAAGCCGTCCAGGTGGAGCGATGAATCACACCGCAGGGAAAATGAATTTTCTTTTAGAATCTTCTTCCATCCCCCCCTTGCCGCGCAGAAAAATGATAGATTAAACGCTCAACTTTTCGGACTCGCTTTGTCGCCTTTTGTTCTCGCAATTCCCCATCTTTTCGCGGCGAAATTCCTCTCTACAATGTTTTCCGCTATATCTATATGGAATAGCCGTCGCGACATTGTGCGGGGTGACATCGATTGCCGCGATAAAATAAACGGCGCGGATCGGGGAAAAGGGCCGCGGCTTTTAAGGGGCGAATCGAAGGCGATCACGGCGACGATTACCCGCGATACAACTGGCGGTGGAGCGGGGCAAAAGTGCAAGGCGCAATCGGCTTAGCTCGCGCAATTGCGGCGAGGCGCGCGAGCCTCGCGCTAAGATAAGCTCGACGGCCAGGAGGAATAAGTGGCAGGCGAGACGCGTGTAAAGCCGAGCCAGCGGCGCGTAATTGTCCAGAATAAACGCGGAGGGGCGACGAGTGCACGCGCGAGCGCATCGTCGGGGATATCTAATGCGAGAATAAAACGAGAGGGCCCGCGGAATGTGAGTGTAAAGTTAACGTCTGTTTTATAGGCTACGTTTTAGTTGATAGTGCGGGAGCGAGAAAACAAATTGCACGAAGTTTTTGGAAGACGAGATTGTAAAACTGCAGGTCGGATAAGATGGAATAATAAAATGTCGAAACGATTGAAGTATAAATAATATTGTTATTTTATTTACCTTGCAAATAGAGTTTGCTAACGTAAGCCTCATTAAGATCAATTGGGCAAATTATTTATCCCCTGGCAAATGTTGACTTAAAATCTATAACCAACAGGGAAAATGAAAATCAAGCTCCACTGCTTTCGACGTAAAACCGATACACGCTGGTTTGAAAATAGCGCCAGCAAAGCCAAGAATTGCCAGCGACAAAAGCTCAAAGAGGATGCTAGTAAAAGACGAACAGTATAAGAAAGGAGAGAAATGAAGTGCGAGCGCGCGAGAGGAGGGGAGGAAAAAGGCGCCGTGGAGCACTGGGGCAAAGCGAGACGAGCAGACGGCGCGCCTCCTCCTCCTCCGCCGGCGAGGAAGACGAGATAGAAGGCCGGTGGCCCTCGCGGCGGTGAAATAACGACGCGAGAGTGCGCGTGAGCTCCGAGAGCGCGGAGTGCCTTTCTCACCGGCTTGCCTCGCGCCTTCTCCGCACTGGCCAGAACGCGAAAATCTTGACGACACTCCGGGAATCTCGTGAATGCACACTTTTTCCTCGCGCATACTTGCTTCTTTTCATAGGAGCACTCGCGCAAACTCATACCCCCCGCTCGCTACTCCGGCTACTCTTTTCGGCGCGTCAATGTTTTTTTTTACTTCGTTGAAAATTGAAAATTCTAATGTAGGTCGAGAATTCGCGCGGATTCTCCGATCCGCTGGCGAAAGAACTGCCGCGCGATGCCAAGCATTATTCAAATACTGTGTCGCTTCGGAAATGCTGTTTGTATCTTACAAGATTCAAGGAAATAGAGTAATGTAAGATTCACATTTTTATGTAAAATTTTTCTCACTTTATCCTGCAAAGTCAGAATTTTAAAATTGAGAATAACTCAATCATTATCTATTTACCCATAATAAAAAATGTCTTGAAATAAGACACCCAAAGTACCACAATTTGGTTTTAGTGAAGCGAATTAATTCCTTCTCTCGAGGTATAAAAAGTCGAGCATTCAACTCAACACCGGACATGAATTAAGAGCGACACACTTTCGACATTACCATGCGCGCGTCCCGTCTCATTTTTCATCCCCCGGCACTTTCCCCTCGGAGACGTTCCTTTCAACTCAGCGTATACTCGCGGCGTCAAGTTTAAAAAAAAAAGCGCGAGCAAACGAGCAGTGGGGGGAGATCAATCGGAGGAGATTTTGAGAGCGCGGCCCCGCCATTAGCGAGGAGCTCGGGCGCGTGTCGTTGACGTGCGCCAGTAGCCTCGACAATGTCCTAGCCCCGACGGAAGGCGATCGCCGAGCCGGAAGTCGATCCCCGATTGACGGACCCCGACAGTCACACGCTCCCTGCGCGGCCGACAATGCCCGCCCAGCCGCACAATAGATGGGAAAAAGAGAGCGCGCGGCTCGCGACGTGCACACCGCGAGCCTCTCCCGCGCCGTAATTGAGTTTCCCGCTGTGGAGCCCTCCTGACTTATCGTCCGTGACGCCGCGCGGCTCCAGCTCCCCTCCGGGCTCTTTGTGGCCTTTTTCTGCGGTTTCACCTCTCGCCTTTATCCCGCCCTTCGTTTTTTTCCTTTTTTTAAAAGTCCCCACCCGCGTTTAGGCCCCCCTTAATTGATTTGTCACGATTGCGTAATCTCGAGGATGCGCGCGAGAGCAGTGAAATTTGTAAAAACAAAATCGGACGGAAAAAAAGTGCCGTGATTGATTGCGCGCCCGACGTGCAGTGCGTCGCTCTTGTTCGAAAAAATTTGTGAAAAAAATTTATACCCCGGCGCGCGAATCGCGCGCAGCTAAATATAAGAGCGTCGTAAATCCGCGGCGGCGGCCGTAACTCATTTTTGAGCGAGAGCGCCGTGCAGGGGCTCGAAAAATCGAAGCGAGGCGCTGAAAAGCCGAGCCCGGGGTCCCCGAAGGTGAGCGGACCACACTCGAAGAAGCCCCGTGCACTCGCGAGGAAAGCCGTCGTAAATCCGCGCGGCCCTCGCGAGTCGCTCATTTTTTTATGCGGCGCATAGAATGACTATATTTAACCGAGGAACGAGAGCATTAAATCGAGCAGCGAGCGAACGTCATTTCTCCATCCAGGGTCGGGTGACTAATCCGCGAAATCCGTACCCCGAAGATGCTTTCGTACCAGCTAATAATCGCGAAAATGCAGCTGTAAATACTTGCGTCTAATAACGCGCCAGTCGCGACTATTGGCGCGCGAAAACCTGCTTTACTTCATTTCTTCGACTCGGCGTGTCGGGCCCATACCTTTCCTTTTGGCGCTTACGCTGCGCTCGTCTACCGGCCGATGTAAATCACTCGCTTGTCCGACTGTTACGGGGATTATGATGTTTTGCAACAATAACGCGCACACAATGCTCAAATCTCGTTTTGCAAAGTGCCTTGTAAAGTCTATAAGCAGAGAGTTATGTGTTTATCTCAATGTTTCAATTAAAAACTTGGAATTGAAAATGAGCGAATATCATTTTGCCTGCGCTAATTAATATACGTAATCATTTAATTAACATTTGACTTTATGAAGTAGCTAAGGCTAAATTAATAAATTTATCTAATCAATTTTAATTTGATAAGCATTTTATCTTTCACAGAAAAAATTACATGTAAGCTTAATTAATTATATAATTAAATTAAATAATATTTAAATGGTTTTTGTAATAATGTTGTAATAGCGTTAAATTATTTCAATATTACACCGGGGATATCCGAAATCACAGCCAAAAGCAGAAAAAGAGGGATCGAAGGTTTTTAAAATATGAGACCCCAATTTTCCTCTCCAAAAGCAGTGGTCCTGAAATAATAAAAAAAGGGAGTAAAATACACCTTACGGTGAATTTATATATACAATAATTAATTGACAAAAATAATTACTTGTAAATATGACAAAATGAACATTGCATCTGCCGAATACGTAACTCCATCATCGAATACAAAAGGTTTCCTAATTTCCTCATCATGCAAATAATTTTGTGTCATAGATTCATAGGCAGTTTTTAAAGCGATTACTTCTGATATTACTGTATCCGTTTCATCGATCTGTAATGAAAAAGAAACATTATTACATTTATTTAGCAATTTGCTACAACTTATACATTAAATTTGATTCTTTTGCTCACTGGAACTTTTCCTAATAAGCATGTCTTCAATTTACTCGGATATTGAATCTTAGTGTAGATCCATTCCTCATCATTTTCACGTTTTTCTTTTAAACCTAATGTTTTGCTAATGATTAAATCGTATATAAATCGAGACATGTCTGTTCCGTACACTCCATAATGATATTCTCTAAAAATATATAAAAGAAGTAATTAATTATTCAGTTATTTAATAATCGCAGTAATATCAAAATCATCATTTTACTTACTTGTGGAAATATGGGGATACTATTAAATTCATTCGAAGATACATTCTCAAAACTGTATAAATTGAAAAAATAAATAAAGTTAACACATAAAAATTTCTGAGTAATTTTATAATCTTTTAATTATTTCAATAAACAGTTCATCAAACTTACCTAAGCGATTTTGAGGTTTACTTAAATCATCCATGTTGAAAGGTAATGTTTCAGGAGATCTATAAAGTAATTAGGTTTTCTTATTTATCGTCAAATTCTCTACATTGATCAATGATTCCAAACTTACCCGTAGTTATCTATAAATCTACTTTCTGCCATATGCACAATTTTACGATACTCGATAATATCTTTATAATAATTATGCGTCACTTCAAACTGTAAAATAGTTTTAATATATTAATCGCAAATATGTATATTTTAGACTTTTTATCTAATACTTACATCCCCATAAAAATTATCAACATCTGAAGAGTAGGTTTGATTATGCATTATTGACCTAGTTATATCGTATAGATAAGACTTCAGCATAATTTTTTCAGATTCTCTTAAATTTCGTGAAATAAAAATGTCGATTTCTATGGTTTTCACAATATAGTATAAAATGGTTTTAGCTGTGTCTAGTAAATATTTCTACAAATTCATCATTGAATATTAACTCAAAAATATTTCAAATTTATAATGTACAATAAATGTTGACTTTAAAATATCTTACAATATCAGTACTCCCTTCAAGAGATTGAAGAACTACCTGAGAAGCTCCATATAATTTAATTTGTTGCATACAAGTGGAATTTCTGAAATTTTTGTTAATGAACAAAATTATAATACTAAACTACTTTATATTAAGCCAAGGTAGATTAGTTAACTCACTTGTCTTGCACATGTAACTGTCTGTAGGCATTCAAGTCAATGTAGTTTAAATTATTAATTGACCATTTTATAGCGAGAAAGGATGCTGAATACACAATTTAATATAATTTGAATTATAAACTTGATCGCATTTTACAAGATTATCAGATTCCTTTTATTTACCTATTACATGATTTCCTGTTTCCGAGAATAATCGTAGAAGTCTTCCCAATTCTTGAAAATATTCTTTGTTTTTTACAATTATATATTCTGTATGAACACCGCGATGCTGAGCAAAAGAATGAAATATTTCATGCCAGTAAATCTGTAATTTAAAGAATATTCTAAATACTTATAAATTTAGAACATTACAGTAATTACTTTCATAGTAACCTCAGATGATTGGGTTCCTTGACCACCAGTTCCTCGTAAATAATAATCATACCACTTTGGTACAGTCATCGTATCTAACGTAGATTTTTCAGGATTTGCCTAAAACCATTTGACTTTATATTAATCTACTGTTTTGATGTTTTAACAATAATTTTTAAAATAAACCTTATTTAAGGCAGCAAAGAAGTGCATAGCCATCTGAAATTCTTTTTTATGGTTTGAATGTAGCTTTAACGCGTTCATCACTTTTGTCAATGATTCGAAAGAATCAACTAATTCAATATTTGACGGTGGTTCCAACTAGAAAGTAAATTACGATTAATAATATAATTTCAAAATAAGAGATCTGTTATACCTTACCAACAACATTTTTTGCTTCGTTTCATAATTTTCTGTTACATCAATATTAAAAAATGTATAACCAAAACCCATTGATCCCAATTCTTCATCTATCTTTTGCCACGACTTATGTGTTGCGTTTGCAATAATACTACCCAAAGCGTAATCTGTTATGGTCTGAGATTTTAGAATATTAGGTTTAATTTCTACCAATGTTAAACAATCTTGATACAACTGTTTTTCTATAGTTAATGATTTCGAATCAGTTTTCAACACGGGTTTCGACAAAAGATCTGCAAAAGAAAACAATGATTATTTGAAAGTTAATAAAGTGGCATTTTAATTTTAATATTCTCGATGTAATACTTTTTACTTCGTTTTTGAGGAAAAGTAATTGATTTTTTAAGGGACCAAGAACAAGGTCCGATTCTGTTGGCCGATTGGATTCTATCCAGTACCAATCACATGCTACTTCATAAGGGTTTCTGCACATATATGACGGGTAATGAAGATTGTCTACAACTTTTCTTTCTGCGTAAAAAAGTAACTATTAAGCATAACCACAAGTAGGTAAAAATAAATATAAAAATATCTTTACTTAAAAACTGCAAAGATGCCGCTTCGTCTTCAAATTGATTTGCAGAAGAATTATTCGACAATCCAGATATAACAATTTCGAGAATATCAATTTTCGGTTTTAAAATGTCTTTTAAATTGATCAATGATAATCGTTCGTGCTCTATGCCAGTGGCACTGACGTAAGTAATCACCCAAATACTATGAAAAATAGTGCATTATTTTATTAAACATAAAGTGAGCAGTGAAGAAAATTTTGTCATTATAATTTGTTGCACTTACTGTAATATTTGCTGCCACATTCTTGAGCTTGCTACGACACTTCAATGTTAACTAAATATCTAATTCGCTCATCTTCACGTATAATAAATACTAACCAGCCGGAAAACGATAACAGCAATCTCCACCAAAGCGTTATCTTAGCCAAGGAAATACGTTTAATAACAAACAGGAAACTCATCTTGTTAGTATCATCTCTTAATTTGTGCAAATATTTTGTCTCTTATTTTAATGAACGCAGATAAATATAATCTGCAGAAAATTACTATCAAAATTTCATTTTTTACTTATTGTAGAATCATGGATTTGCTAAAATCAAACTCAACTTACGAAATTTTCTAAGTAATCCACCATTGGTCCATGTGAACACGAAAGTACATCTGACAAGCTCTGATATCGTGATGGTATCTCGACCGCTGGTCAGGCATAGCAATTGATCGAGATCCTTAATGAGTACGGTCTTTATGCTCGGGGTTATTCAGCTCGCGGAAAGTCCAGGGAATATCGAAGCGCGACGTCTAGCCGCCGGCAACGTCAGGGGGGAAATGAAGATGACGACGAAAGTGCGATGATGATGATTATACTTGTAATGGCGATGATAGCGAGTTACGAGCAGCCGCGCCGCGTGTGGCTACTCGGCCTCGCGGCCAGCGTTCCTCGTGCGTGCACTTGTGTACGTTTATTTCTGCGCGCTCGTAATGCACTCCATTTATCTCAATTCTGAGTTTGTTTTCTCACCCGAGTATTCCATTTTCCAGAGCGAAGTCTCATCGGACTTAGCACGCTGCAGAACTATTTGAACGCACTTAATTATTGTAAATTCAAAATTTTAAAATAAGGATCATTGAAAGAAATTTAATACTTAAAAAACGTACGCCGAATACTTACCGTATTAATAGTTTTAATTTTCGTAATTACGATTGGAATTTCATGGTGTACTTTAGGTTTCGATTCGAATGAGTCAGCTCTGGCCTACATTACTAAAATCAAAATCGCTGGAGGCGGTCGCAATTACTTAGTCTCAGAAACAGTTATCTTAATAATGATTAATAAATCCCCCAACCTCCAATGTATTAATTCCTCGCCCGGCGCTCACGCAGGTCGTCCCCGGATATGAGCATATAACTTACACGTCTCCCACAAAAGTTTGCGTGCGCGCTCGCTGGAGGGACAAAATTATAAGGTCACCGCGGAACGAGGAGAGGGGGATAAGAGCGGGCGCGAAAGAAGAAGCGGGCCTGATTCATTCGAGACGTCGCGGCGCGCAAATTACGAGCGTCGTTACTCCGATAAGTGTGAGCCCGGACGCGGGCGCTTGATTAAGGAGTGACTCGATCGCCGAGGAGTTTTGCGCGCCGGCGAAACCGACTGCCAAAGTGAGCGAGCGCTCGTAATGACCATCGGGCACCGAGCATATACGCGAGGATAAAACGTCGACGACGACACGGTGGATATACGGTGCGATAGAAATAGCGCGGGAGACGCGCAGTAAACCGCTCGTAGAGGAGACTCGTCAAATTGTAATTGCGCGAGGTCTTCTTTATTCGCGCGAGCGCGTAAATCTATAACGGCACCGGTGACTAATGGTGCCGAGGCTTATGCACGAAATATTCATCGTAAGCCGGCGTACAGCTCGATTCTCGTAATGACTCGCGTCGGCTATTTATTTAAGCGCGAAGTTTAAATTCAACCGGTTAATTTTCTTCCTCGTTCCCGCGCCTTTATCTCCCTTTGTTCCCCAAGGCCCCATCCGTATAATCCACACGCGGATCCACATTAGTAGTTATACCTTTCTCCTTTTTTTTCTAGCGCGCGCAATTCAGCCCGGCGTGAATTTCCCCGACGTGTTATAAAGGCAGAAGCGTGCCACCGACGGTATTAGCCGTCCTCCCCGTTGCCGCTCCTCGCCTCTCATTATGCCGCGGAGCTTCTTTGTCCGCCTTCGGCCGTCCTCGTTCCTTTCAATTGGCCCTGGGGTAAAAAAGGGCGCGAAATCTCGCTGTCCCAAAGGCTAACGAACGAGAGCGAGGATGGCCGACGCCGATAATCCACCTTAACAAGCTCATTAGTCTATTTGCATGACAGCGCACCGGGCGCAGGCGACGTCGCCCGGGGCGAGGAACTTGCGTCGCCTCCTCCTCCGTAGGTGCCCCTAGAACTTGCACCCGACGTGAAATCTAATCGCGGCCTCCCTGTGCTTCTTCCGTCTCGACGACATTTTGTCCTTTCCTTTATAAAAAGAAAAAAGAAAACGTCGATTCAAATTGCCTTCCGACATGGCGATGTCACTTTATTGGCCGAGAGTATAACTTGGTAGTGTTTCGACCATTTCGCTCGAAAGTTTATTTAATTTAGCTCGTAAGTGGTCATTTGAGTTCGACGTCCAGCTTACTTACTCGGATTTAACGACTGCGCCATCCACCCTATCAAGCGATAAAACTTAAAGCGATTACCTCGCTTAATGTACCTCGCCCCTGAAATAATAAATATACGATGCGCCACGGGCGCAAGTGGAAATGAATTGATAAAGTCGCAGGTCGCCGGGGCGGAAGGATAAAGGATACTGCTCGATGGAGTGGTGTTTTGAAAGCTACGTAAGCTCCGTGGGCTGTGCAAATATCTGCCGATCGTGAAAGGCGATCTCGCTGTTAAATATTCAAAGCGCAGTCGTCGACCCGGGCTCGTCGCGCCGCGCACTGCAAATTACGAAAGACAGACGTACGGGACGTCGCGCCTTCGACGTGCACAGGCTCGTCCCGTTGTCGAGGATTAGGCGATACTTAGCGAGAGCGTTCCGGGCAGTAAGAGCCGGCGCAGTCGGTCGCGTATAACTCACTCGCGAATCAGCTCTAAAGCGCTCTAATTTACCCGGCCGCCCGGCTACATGCTGGCCTGGCGAAGATCCTCCCCGTTCGAGATCCCGCGATAATCCGAAAAGCTGCGTATATAACCCCCTTGTTCCTGCGAGCTCCGAAAAAGTACACTCTTCCTGACGTGAGTTCCCCTATTTTCTTTCGAGAGTCACAAAAAAAGTAAAACATTAAACTAGTAAAACTCTTGTTTTCTTTATTAGTTGCTCTAAAATTTAATTCGTGACAAATTACTAAAATTAGTAGATATTGCTTCACTAATCGCTAAATAGTATTTGTTCTAATTATTAGTGAAATGTCAGTAATCGTTAGATAGTATATCAATAAGAATAAACGCACAATATAAATAGGAATCAGTGATAATAGAGTCAATAAACCTCGCCGTCCGATATCGACAAGGGGCATTTTCTTATTTCTTACGAACGATCTACCGCGTTATCGGACTGTTACTATATAAAGGCAAAAAAAAAGGGGCGAAAAGGAGCAGAAAGTGAAAGAATATGTGCAAGCAGTAGACGAGCGGGGCATTCAATATACGGCGTGCCAGGTGACGTACGACCCACGTCGATGCATCGCGGAAACGCGCCGGCTGAAGGCAGGGGCCCGTCGGTCTCGGCGCCGGATGGGGAAACTGCGCGCGACTGCAAAAGACAGAGAAAGAGCGGTTTACAATTTTCACGACGCGCCTTTGTGCGCCCCGACGTTCGGTCAGCGCGCCGGTACCAAAGAGGAA
The DNA here is from genome assembly GCA_035586675.1 of Eurytoma californica. Classification (NCBI taxonomy): domain Eukaryota; kingdom Metazoa; phylum Arthropoda; class Insecta; order Hymenoptera; family Eurytomidae; genus Eurytoma; species Eurytoma californica. The sequence continues at coordinate 14,769,791 of JAXIUT010000001.1, read as the reverse complement.
ATACTACCCCGCTCCCTTCTATTACCCCTTTTCGATAATCCATTCGAGCATCTGGGAAATATCGGCGCCTAAATTTTTCCCTCGGGCGCGCGCGTCGAAATTCGCGTGGCCGGTCGAGAGGAAAAACACAGCCGGAGGAAAAGAAAAGGGCCGCTCGAGATAATAACTCGTCGTCCGGGAAATTGGCCGCAAAAGGGATAAGATTCGCCGATATGCTCGAGAGCGAAGGAGCGGAATGGGCGAGCGGGGGCGGAGAGAGTCCATAATATTCGGCGGCCGATGGAGGCGGGCGCATCCCGCAAAATACTTTAGGATCGCCGCGGGACTCGGGACGCCGGACTTTCCATAAGCTGTAATATCTATGTTCGGACGCGAGCGGGGCGCTTTCGAGGGTGGATAGCGAGCTCGCCCGAGCGAGGCTGAGCCAAATAGCGGAGGCGCTCGATAAACAGCGGCCAGACGCGCGCATGCACATATCCGCGAGTATGTGGGGAATAGCAGAAACTCAAGCAAGGAGGGTACCGATGCGTGTGTGTGTATTTACGTGTGCATGTGTACACGGAGGGGTATGGCCCGAGTGGGTGAGCCCGAAGAAACGGAAGAAAAATTGTTGGCGCGGAAAACCGAGGATCTTTCCGTTGAGTCCCCTGGATTTAGCGGGCTTGTAGGAAATTGCTTTATTGACGCAATGATTTCGATAATTGCTTTCTTTAATAATCGCCTGATTTTATTCATTTTGTACACTCCTTACTACATAGCCAGTATTGATTTTTTTAAAACAATTGTATTGATTATTTAACTTTAAAAGTATCGCGTTAGAAAAAGTATTAATTGTAAATGTTCGTAAAAGAAGCTTGAAATAATCAAGGAAGTAGAGAAATAAAAGCAGCGGAGGTTAAGTAGATACACGAGTGAAAAGTAAATCAAGTAAAACAGAACGTTGAAAGAGAAGGAAAGGGTGGCCGGGGAGTTTAGGAGACAATGAGGGTTGAGAAAGAGTACGAAGTAGATAAAGGTAAAATAGAATGATAAGAGAACATAAATAAGCCTGAGGTGAAATAGCGAAAGGAAGAAACATTTAAGTGCCTAGAGATAAACTGCAGAATACTACAAGTCGCGATAAGGGACGGTTTTAGGAAAGGAAATTCGAGTGCGACTCCGTAAATGGAACTTTCCTTAATTAATAGAATTCAAGTAAGAACCAGGATAAAGATCAGAATTGCATGGAATAAATTGATAAAATGTTTATAAGGCACATCAAACTGCAGGAAAAACTTGCAAATGGAGGATCTGAAATCTTGTAAATAGTTGTTAATTAAGATGAAGAAGTAACTACTTGAATATCCCTTTAGCAGCTTCCCCTGCCGGAAACAAACTTTATTAAAAAAGAGCTGAATTCAGTGATAAACTTCTTAATCAGTAGTTATTGCAAGAATAATACGAGTGCTAAAGAAATTCGCAATTTCTCAACCATTCATAGAATTTTCAAAACTCAATTGATTTATTACACATCAGAAATTCTGTATATACGAATAAGATGCATTTTTTTATATCCAAATAGAAGTACATTTAATTAGTGTTCACAAATAGACTCTTTAAATTTTTTAAAATTCCAACTAAAACACACAAGGACAAAATGCGGGTGTATCCTCTTTCCACATGAGTTCGCACACTGTTTAGCAAATCCGACAGGACTCGTTTGATGAACGCTTCGCTTAACAAGTAACGAGGTCCACAACGTTTGCGGAACAGGCAAGACTACAAAATGTGCAATGCTTTCACTACCTCCGTTCATCGCAAATAAGCAAACGTGTATTCAAATTCAAATAAACGTGAAGAGATAAATGTAAACAAATTCAATGTCGGCGAAGCGACGGATCAGAAATGGAAAATTAAATCAACGCGAGATAAAAAGCTCGTTGGCGAGTGGTCGCTCGGGGTCGCGACATCCCGCATAATTGCATTCTTACGTTCAACAAGTAGTAAGTTTCAATTTTGCCGATAGCGCGACGCGAAACTGGAACGCTTCCAGAGATTCCGGAAGGGGGGGTGAGCATGAGTCGTTATATAACGCGTGTGCCTGCGGTCGCGCCAATCTGCCCCGAGGACCGCGGCGCCAAACTTTTTGAAATCATTAAAATTACAAATGAGACATTAATATTTTACGTGTGACGCCCGTCGCGGGATATTTCCGGAATTTAATAACGAGCGCCGCGCGGATTTATTGTAGGTCATGCCGGGGGGAAACTTCGCGCCGAGCCCACGAATCACTTTAAGCCGATAACCTTTCGGAGCTGTTAATTACGAAATTTCAAATTGTAATTTTTTTTTGTGTTTTCGCAAGTAATTTTTTTTTAACTGTCGGTGAAAAATTTCACCGATCGTATTAATTATCGTTTATTACTGCCTCGTTTTTCTTCGGAGCTGAGCTTAAGATTCAGCAAATTATTAAATTAACGACTGCAGGCAATTGAATTTAATAAGTAATAAACTGCTACGTTTCCAATTCTAGCTAGTATTTGATTTTATACATTTTCATTAAGGAAAATAAAATCAACAAGTGGCACGTCATAAATATTTACAGCTCTAAAAATATAAACCTGTGCAAGTTGTTTGTTGCTTGTTATTTTATTAAATACATCAACATCAATTAATTAAAAATAAAATTACTTATTAAATATTATATTCTGCTTTAAACCGTACAAAATGAAATTAGAATAATCGCTCTTGATGTTTTCAAAGCATTGAAACTATTAGTGCCTTTTAAGTCTGCGATTATGTTCATTGTAAAACCTTTAAGACTGCGATTAAGATCATTGTAATTCTGTTGATTAGTTAAGATATTATTTAGTTTTACTTTAGTACCTTTTTAATTTATATAAGGTATACTATTCAAGGTAGAATAAACAACATTTTTTGTAATAAATGCGTGAAAGTGAACATGTATTATTTGAAAAAAAGCGTAAACAAGCATACATTACCCACATACCTACGCCTATCCAAATCCCGGTGAAATTTACGGAACGCGGCGGGGTACCATGAGGCAGTGCCGGTGGCGTCGGGGCATTTGTAAATTTGAAAATTTAATCCGCTAATAGCGAGCGAACGTAGCCCGCTCAAACACTACGTTGCGGTGGCATTAGCGCTCGCCATAGGCGCTCCAAGGATCGGCCGCATGAATTTTGGAACCGGTGCGGCTCGCCTATTTCCGTCGGTGCGCCGCTTTCGCGGAAGCTCCCCCGCTGCGGCCCGCAAAAACGCGGTCGTGCCTCGCGGCCCACGGATAAGAGATCTTTATTCTCCCTCCCTTAGGGCCTTTTTTCGCGAGCGAGTCCGAGAGTGCTGGATGAAGGTGCCCTTTGATACGCGGCCGCACGTAAAGCTAGGAGAGGCGAGGCGCGAGCTTTCTTTTCGCTTTTAATTGCTGGGATCAGTGGCACCTCGCCTTCCCCTCTTCCACTTCTGCCTTCTCTTCTTATCTGCCACCCGCTTGCTTTTGTTTTTGTACACTTAAGAGCCGTCCTTCTTTTTTGTTACCTTTCGCCCGCTTTATTTATACCCGCCTGTGTTTTTAACGATCTTTTAAAGTTCCTTTTAGCTTGGAAATTCCGACAATGCGCCTGGGTTTCTGCACCCGACAGACGCGATAGTATAAAAGTCGTCCGTCCTGCGGTTGCGGGAAAAAATTTCTTTCGCAAATCAGAATAATGCGAAATACTTCAGAGGTGCTTCTACCTCAATGAAATTCGATTACAAGCCGGACGAGCCGAGATATGCAGCTCGTAAAAAGAGTGGATCCACCAACAATTAACCAAAAGTAAACATGAAATTCATAAACTTTAAAAGGTCGGAAAAAGCTGCGATAATCCCGTTAAATCTCACGCGGCCGCGCTCGAAATTCAGGCTTAATTAAGAGAAAAAAAAAATAAACGGGATATCGTAAAATTTTTGCGTACTCGTTAATCCGAGAGAAATATCGGATCGTCCCGTCCGCACGCTATCACAACCGACACATCTACGTGTAGGGTATTATAATTACGCATTTAATTAACGATTCCGCGGATTGATTGTTGCAGACGCTAATTGCCCTGTACGTCTCCTTCGCGCGCCGCATGTGCGCTCGTGCACTACTCGCTCGTTTTCTTGCGTGCGAGCGGTTTTTTATGCTTGTTCAATCGGGTGCGATCGAGGCGCACCGCTCGCCCGTAATTGAATACCCTCCCAGCGGGCTCTCACGCGCCGATTGCTTACTTAGCGATGCATTTTATTATCGATGTTTTGATTGCCCACGGCATGAAAATAAAATTATTACTCCGAAAGGCGAACTTGTGATCAATAATTCCAATAATTTTTCTAAACCGACTAAACAATTTTTATCACATTTCAAAGTTTGTTTATAATAACTAATAGAAAAATTCATTTTTTGTTTCAGGTATGTAGAAAAAATTCACTTGGACGCATAAAAGAAGGCAGCGGCTCTTTCATAATTAGGAAGGTACTTTAAAAATAAGTCTGCGCGGCAGCGCGTGTATAGCAAAATATATTTCGGGTGTACACATGTGCCGCAATTAAAAGGCGCGTGCTAACACGAGCAAAAAGCTGATGAATTTCGCGGCTCTCGAGCCCGCGCGAATCGCACGGCTTGGCGAAGGAGAAGAGAGCGAGAGTCGAATAAAACGAAAAAGCGCCGTGAAGAGCGAGGAGGCGAAGGAGGTGAAGAGAGCGAGAAAAAAAGCCGGCGAGAGCGATCGTGCGAGTTTGAGCGAGTGCAATATAAGCCCCGATAAATAATGACGTACGATTTTAATTGGCGTCTCCTATGCTCGCTCTGTCGGGGCCTCGTCCGATGGCCGATACAGTGACGAACGGCATTAGTTTGGATCAGATATCGATTCAAATGAGCTCATTATATTTCGGCTAAGTAGCGGAGCGCGCGCGCGACCCTGCCAGCGCTCACGTGTGCGCTCAATCGGCCTATCTAATGATTAATGAAGTCGCGACGTTGATTCGACTCGCGAATGCTCGCTCGTTCCTTCGAGAGACGGGGCGAAAAAAAGAGACCGCTCGCGGCGGTGGCTTGTTTAGTCGATGAAAACCTCCTGATAATTATCGAGCACGCGCGAATATTAAAATATAACTAGTCAAAATATTCGTGATTGTTTATTATATTTGCAAAGTCATTAATCGTTACGGATTTAACTCATTCACTAAAAAATTATACTAAAATTTTAATAATAAAGCACTAGTTTCGTCTTTTGAACTATTCATAAATGCGATGAAGAATATTCCAATTTCTGCGAAATCTTTGCATCTTTTTCCCCTTTAAAAATTCACTTGCGATGTTTAATTTGCACACTTTATTTGAATTTATTTACACAGCCGATGAAAACAAAGTCCCATCTCAACACAACGAAGTAAATCACCGTAACCTAAATGCGCAGAATAGATGGCATAATAAAAATCAAGGAGTATCTAGTAAAAAGAAGGCTCCGCAAGTCTCGGTTTAATTTGCCTCAATTACAGAAAGCGATCGCGTGCCTGCAGTCCAGATATCCAGTCGGCGATCCGGTCGCGGTGCGAGCGTTCGCGGGGGCACCATACGTAACGGCAAAGACAGCCGGGCGCGAAATAAAAGTGCGAGTCGGCCCGCTGGCGGCAATTAAACGCGGCTGTTTCGCGTCAATATTTAGCGCCCGGCCGGCGCATTAAACTTTCGACTTCATTAAAGGCCTACGGCGCGCGCGCGCGGACTTCCGATCGCGAAAACAGCGCCGCGCGTTTTACGGCCAGTCATGCCGAACGGCGCGCGCGTAAACCGTCGCCGGGAAAATCCTCCCGTGGGTGGACGCGGATACTCTTACGCCTATCGCGCTCGGTTACCTTTTTTTATTTAAAGCCCCCCTGCACCTACCGCGGCTCGCTTTTACTTCCCGCGATCGAGCCGTTGGAGCGTGCACTCGGCTCGTGCCTTTGTTCCCCGGATTACGATTTTCATTTAAACTTTGCCTTTTGCGTACTTGGTTCACTGCACGCAGCGTTTTATGCCGTTTTTTTTCTCTCCCCGGCGTTTCCACGTTTTAATTTTTCCCGCAAGAAAATCAGGTCGCGCTGCTAAATTTCTCGGCTTTCTTTTCGCTCTCTGCATTGCACGGCTACTCCAATGGCTCGGCCTTAATTAAACGCACAAGGCAAAAGTTTATCCGTTGTAATTAAAAATGCGCGCGAGTTCAGCGTAGCTTCTACGCAAACTGTAAAAGATATCTCCTTTGTGATAAATAAAGTGCTTTTAATTCGGCCTATCTCGGCGATTGCGCCGCGGAAGGAGTACAGCGCGCTAATTCAAAATAAAGCGAGTTGGAAAAAGGCGAACATTTGTCAGGGTGAGCAGCCCTCGCCGTTCCGGTGTCTTCTTATTCGGCCACTTAACGCGGCTCCGGAGCTACTTATCCACGCTTCGCTCCTTTTTTTTGCGCCCGAGAGCTCCCTCACTCGCGCCGCCGACTCCTCGTGCGCTTCCTTTATTACCGGAAAGAGTTATAAATCCCGTCGGGTTTCGCGGCGCCCGGCGTATACACCGAGGAGGCGCGAGCGCGCAAAACTAATGGACCATCTCGATTTCCACGGGCAGCGGGCGCCCCCGTCTTTCTCCCTCTCTACTTTCTCTTTCTATCTTGCGGCGAAAATAGCGCGTGAGAGATTGGTTCCGCGGGCCGAGGCGACCGGGCTCGTTTTCTCATCGTTAAGCGATTAGACGCTCCGCGAGTCCAGCTGCCAACTTCAGCCATGCTTCTACCATCTGCTTCAATCTTAACGCCGCTGAGATTTTTACAAGTTTTTTTACCTTTATTGTAGCTAAATTGTATATTCAAATCTTCGTGTAATTCAAGTATATAACTTATAATAGAATCAGGTTTAAATGACTGTTTATTAATTAAATTTTGTACTTAATTTGTATACTAAAAGCAGCATTTAAATGGAACGAATAAAAAACAAATGTTTTGAAGGTGAAGCAACTAAAATGTACAGCGTAATAGAGATCCGTGTCTTAAGGAAAGTAAGTGAAATTTAACCTTAAGAAGTAAGACCGCTTGCGGAGGCCAGAGTGGAGTTTGTGTCGAGTCGAGAGAGCATTCCTGCACTTAAATAGACCTCAAAAGAAAAAAAACACCGAGATCGCAAGCTCTTTGAGAAGAGGTGCATTTATTTCATGAGAATTCCGTGCCTAATCCACAAAAGCGGAGGCAGCAAACCACTTACTGACTCGTGAAAATAAAAACCAAAAATACATCCACTTCCACGAATAAAAGCCACGAGAAAGAGACATTATTTTTCTCGAAAAAAAAAACTCGAATTTAAAGATAATCCTCTGAAAAAATCGACTGATTTTTTTAAAATATCCGATTAAAAAAGATTGGCACGATAAAACGGAGGGAAGATCCGTTTGGATTGACGGCAAATTAAGCGGCCTAATACGGTTCATCACCGCGTGACATGGAATAGTACACACGCGGCTCGGAAGCGTCGGACTTTTCCGGGGGATCAATTACCCATGCTTTCCCGTGGAATAAATTTGAACGCGCAACGCTCGCGAGCGCGCCGCGATTGACTGAAATAACGCGCGGTTGTAATTGACCGAAACGAAGTTGAGCTCGCGCGAGCCCGCGGATTTTAACTAATTTGCCAATTTCGCGCTTCGTTAACCGGAGCCCGCTCGTTCGCCTCCCTTTCGGTCTTCTTTCGCTCGGCTGGCCTGGGCCGGCCGCTTTAAATTCGCCCGATGAAGTGGATCGAAACGCGCCCCGCGCACTCGATTGTTTTTTGCAAATTTCGCCGCTCGACGTAATGCCCGAGCGAACTTTTTTTACGAGCCGGAATCACTTTTACGACTCGACCGATATATCGGATGGCCCGGCCGCTCTTTTTTTTTTGTTCATCCGTTTCGAGCTCCTTTTGTGTTAGTTACATTTCGATGAGATATTTTATGGAAATCGATTTTGCCGCGCTCCGATTGGAGGATGTTTCGATTAAACGGCTATTCGTTGCAGTTTGATTGCGACGCGTCTAACAATTTCGCCTCGAATTTAGCTTGAATTAAATGTACGTTAAATGCGACTCGCCGGGATTCAAAGGACGAATGGCTTTTTAAAACAAAGCAATTTTACGATCAATTTAGCTGTTTATATTACAAACTATAAACGTCCCGCGGAAAATGGATCGTTTTTCTATCTTTCAAAAAGCAAAAGTGAATTGCTTTTATCGCAGCGGCAAACGAGCGATATTCCGAACAAAAAAAACGTGAACACCATTTTCAACGATAGGATTATCCCCGTTAAAGGATAGTACTCGGCGGAACAAAAAAACAACAACGCAGTTCAGATCTAACGTTTCCGTTGGAAAAGCACTATTTCCTAGGAAACAATGGATCTTCGGGGATAGACGCGAGAAGCGGTGACAAAAAAAAAAAACGGGCCTGGTCGAAAATCGTCGATCGGCCGCTGGGGGGGGGGGGGGGGGGGGGGGGGGGGGGGGGGGGGGGGGGGGGGGGGGG
>JAXIUT010000001.1:14673196-14751157 GCA_035586675.1 Eurytoma californica | reverse complement strand
CCGTTACTTAGCCGCTCGCCACCCGTAATTTACATTCAAATGAGAGAGAGAAAGAGAGAAGTCAGGGGCTAAGCTAGTAAGCCGCCCAGTCGTATCCGGAGCGCTGCGAGAGGGTAGGAACGAAGAAAGCTCGCGTGTCTTGCGCAGGATGCTAGAACCATCCGAAGCCCTCGGGTCACTGTGGAAACTACTATAAGTTAATCATCGTATTTTAAACAGCAACTTCTATATCTTTCACATTGAATTTTTCAATAAAAATTATACTATAAATCAATTTTTTAAATCTATATTCTTTGTTTCATTCCAGGTACGTAACAGTTGCTTTCAATCTAATCTTCCTTTGTAGGTAAGACATACAAAATATACTTTTACTTACTACCAAAAGGCTATTGTTAGTATTTTCTTTTTTTTTACTCAACAATGCGCGCTCATTGTTAAAGTATGCAGTATAAGAATAGAATAGTTAACTATCATTGTGACGTTTACTACTAGCTAGCGCGAAATATGCCAGACTTTAGCAGAGTTTATGAAGATATGCACTTGCCTAGTCCATTATTCCTGGACAGCGTCGTAAGAAGTGCCATTTCTGATGATTAAAAAAATCCCGACTCTTTTACGCAACCATTCTCCATAAAGTTAATTTAATATCACGAGCTCAGTGGTTAGGAAAACTCTTTCAAATTAATTGAAATATATATAAACTGAGTAGTTCCTTCTCAGGAGACGATAATTTACGATAATTTACGATCGCGATTTCGCGTCGTGAAAAAACAACCGAAGTAGCGTAAGGCCCAATAAACATATAGTAACCGCGTAAAATATAGTCGCGCTTTAAAATAAATTTCACCGGGCGAATTTCTCAATAATATTTATTTGCCGGCAAAGACTTCCTCCCGAGCTTATAAATGTCCGGCGCTACATCTCCGGCGGAAGATGAAAAATCAGGCGTAATAACAGTGCGAGGAGCCGGAGGAAACAAAGTCGAAGCCCGGGGAAAAAAGGGCCGGCAAGAGAGATGGGTTACGCGAGGGGGTAGGAAATGAGCGAGAGAGAGAGAACAGCGCTGAAAAATGTCGGCGTCCGCGAGTAAGAGAGGAGAGATCTTGCGCTCGCTCGAGTTCGGTCTGTGAATAACTCCGGCGAGGTGCCTCGGGGAGATGCGTTATGCGCGTGTAGCGGGGGCTACCAGGCGCGCGTCGCTCGAAATAGACGGGCATTGTCCGCGTCGCGGCGCATAATGCCCGCCGGAGAGGTGGAGAAGACGTCGAAGAGCCCCGACGTAAGTGGCCTGGCCGAGCGGAACGACAGATAACTCGCGCGATACCAAAGCGGACCCGTCCGTCCAGCTTCGAGATTCCGGCCTGCCTACGGCCTATAGATTACAGATAAACTTCGCAATTTGTACCACTCCCGTGGCGCGAGCCGCTCGCCCCGGCGAAAAAATGCCCCGTTTTATTATTGTTTCCTCTCGCTCCTGGCTCTCCTTTTTTCATCGCGATCGCCTCCTCTTCTTTCCTGCGCCCGGCCCTCGCTTCTTCTTCTTTTTTTTTGTTGCCCCCGGAGATGAGCGCCACGGCTCGATCGCTCGCCTCGTCGCATGACCATTGTGTCAAGGCGTAAAAACGACACTTTTTCGATCGCTTATCGCCGACGCATTATTCATTTAATAGTCTGCTTAAAGACTTGCCCCTTGTCAAATAAGATCATAAAAGACTTCTTAAACATTACTCGCTCGATAAAGATTACTTTTTTTTTAAACTCGTGCGTATCTCGTCTTCACGCTCGAAAAATGCGCGATTCAATTAAACATTAACAGGTTTCTTTTCTACTTCCGAACGAATATTCCGCAATGAGATTAACTCGTCGTATCGCGGCGCACATCGTAATAACACAGCGTCTAACGGAGAGAGGAAGTTTGAAGGGAGAAAAAGGTCGAAGTCTCGAGGGGGCCGAAGGTAAAAAAGTCACGGCCTCGTTGCGAAGCCCGGGGGCGGCAATTCCGCGGTAAGTCGCCCGATCGCGCGCACCTCGTGAATTATTATTGTTGTTCTAATTATAATGGCGCGGTGGCCCGGGGCACGGCTTCTCTCACCTCCGGCGCTTTTTCGTGCGCGCGAGAAAAGCGCAGATGTTCGCCTCGAAAAACCCGTTCCTCCCGCGCCGTCTCTGCCCCACGGCGCTACACCGAGCTTTCTTCCTTCCCTCCTCCTCCCCCTCTCCCCGTCGCCATCCTTCACGCCGTATTGGCGCGATTTTTACCCGCTTTTTTACCACTCGCTCTCCCGCGCTCTGATATTTATCTATTTTCCTACCCGACTCCTTACCTTGTCGTTTATTTTTCCCCGTCCACAGAGCTTCTTGAAAAACGCTTTCATTTTTAAGAAACATTTGTTTTGAGATATAATCATGAAATTCTTTTTATTATCTGATCTAGTTTAGAATTAAAGATTGAAGAATAAATAACCATTGATATTAATCTTAAGTCGGAAGACAGATAAAATGACAAGCAGACAGTTATAGCTAATAATTATTCTGATTGTGATACTTTGAATAACTGTGCCACTCTCAGTGTATCAATTCGTACTGGACTTTCCCCTTAATTGACGCAGCCTATTATCAAGCAGAAAGAGCTCCTCCCCCTCGATACACTTAAGACCTAATGATAATTCATAATTCATAGTTGAAACGGAAAGCGTCGCGGACGCGGACATCTGGAGCCGGACGCATATCTCCGCGGAGTCCGGACGGCGGAGCTCCCCCCGGCCATTAGACGCCGGGCCGCGATATCTCCCGCGTCCGCGCAATAATCGCGCGAGCTCCCGAGGGGCCTGCCGAGGAAATTCCTCGGCGTGCGCCGCGGCCGCGATTCGTCTCGGACGTGACGAGCGCGCCCGCGCCTTTTTATCGCTGAATAATCGCGCCTACCGCCCCGGGCCGTATACCCAACCGCGCGCGCGCGAGCGCGAAATTACGATATTCGAGCGGGGATTGCGCCTTCTCTTTTTTCGCGCTCTACGCGCGCTCATTACGCAGATGGATTGTTATGGGCCGCCGCGGCTAATAAGGTTTAAGGATTTTCCTTCGGAGCCGAGTTCCTTCATTGAGGCATAATTCTGGACTATTTTTATTAGCCGAGACTAATTACCGCGATTAATTTTTTGTTTAATGAGGAAGATTTATGGCATGATCTTCGGTGCGTTACCAAGATTTTGTAATCTCATATCAGACGTTTTATAACCGTTTAGGGTGAAATATGTTAATTCGATTTGAGAATTTTAAGAAGTTGGATGACTCGCATTACGTGTTTGTTTATCGCGGTGTTTCCAAGACTTAATGATATTCCTCCGATTATTTTAATAACCCATATTAAATTCTCGTAACTAGAAAACCAAAACGGCATTTCCATTTAAAAAAAAAAAAAATAGAAAATTAAGGCGAGCGTCGTCTAAAGTGGAAGAAAAAGGCAGGATTTATTAAGGAACGAACTAATGTGTTTGCTCGGGTGACGGCCCGGGTGTACTTGAGGTTACCTCGCGGGAGATGAAAAATACAAGCCGCTGCGGCTGGGAGCGGTAAAAGAATTCGCGCCGGGAAAGTTGGCCGGACGTTAGCGGCGAAACGTTTCCTTCCGTCACTGTCAAACTTTCCAGTTCCGGGGAAATTCGCCGGCGAGAAAAAGGAGAAAATGCAGCGTATAGGTGCACCCGGCGAAGTTCCCCGCGCATCTTCGCCAATCGGCCCCGGCCAACTTCCACGTGCGCGTCATGAACCGACAAATAGGTGTTCGTTCCGAGTTACCCGAGACTCGGGTTTTTCTTTTGCAGGAGTAGTTTTCCCAAGATAGTTTTCCACTCTATATTTGTTAATCAAACGCGACGGACCGCCCCACGCTTAGTTAAAGCTGATTTATCGCCCGGCGCAGTGCACGCTATATACCATTACTCTCGTATAGCTTTATGTTATTTTACCGTCGGAATTTTCTGTACACCCCTTTCTCCCTTACGAAGTGCGCGCTGACTGACACTAATGTAGATTCACCTCGATCGCTTTGGAATTTTCGAGTCCATTAAGAGACTCCGCTCTATGGTAAATATTTTGAAGGCATCGCGCGCCGTGCCTCCCGGCAATGTGTTTACTTACGGCGCATCAATCTTAATACACCGCGGTGGAAAAAAAACGCATTGATTTTCCCGCAACGCAGCAAACAGCGCGTCATTCGATAACGTCGCGCGGCCGAAATTTATGGGCGCGCTCATGAAGAGAGCGGAAAAACGCGAGCTAAGCGTCGTTAGTCCCGCGGACGAACTGCCGCGTCATCGCTGCGGCTTCTTTCTATACCCCATTGAGCTAAATACCCGCACGCCCGACGCGTCGAATCAATTTTCATTTTTCGAAGTCGCGCCCGTCAGTACCCCCGGGCGTGTATCGACCGGCGGACTTACGCCGGTATCTCCTGCGCATCTACCCCCGCGGCGTGAGTCACCCGTGGCCCGCGCGACAGTCACGCCCTAGATTCTCCCGTGGAAGACGGCCAAGGCAGGACCTTATCGACTGGTGCGCGGGCAAAGGGCATAACCTCGTTGGGATCACACGCCCTCGCTGGCTTTTAGGTGTTAGGTGTCGATCGCGCCCTTCCCATTTCCTTCGCCCTCTTTGATCCTCGTCACATCGATGGGAGATAAAAAATGAAAGGGGGATCACCCGTGACCGCAAAGAAACGACGTCCGGAAACTTTGCGGCGAGCTGACTTTTCAGACTCGTTGCTCGAGAGGGTCCGAAGACTTTCACTTTCAACCTGAAATTCCTTGCTTCTTATTTGTAAATTTTTTTCAAATCATATGCCACAATGTTTCTTTTAAATTACAGAGCTAATAAAATAGTCATTTTTTATTCACGGCGCTGGTAGTTAAAAAAAGACGTTGGGGAAAATTTTGAAAATTATATCATCAAAGTCACTCAAATTATAATATTTGTATTAAACATCAGCAAGTTTGCTCGACGCGGAAAAGGCGTCTGCTAAAAAAGTGCCTTTATCACAAGATCGATTTATTACCCCAAGATTTTGACGAGCGTTATAAGACGTCGCACCTCGAGCACCCTTAAAATTACTTTCTCCCTGCGCACCGCGTGAAATTTGTCGCGGAAACTCGTGGGCACCCTCCTGGAACTTTTCTTTATCACGAAAATTAATCGCATTTCTTTCGCCCTCATAGCCGAGGCCTCAAGGAATAGAGAGAGACCCGCGCCTTTATCGCCGCAAGACCGAGGGTAGGGATCAAAGTCACGTGGAAAATCCTTTATAAGGAAAATAGTGCCGCGACGGCAGCGGGGATCGATCCGCCTCTTCTTCCCTCCACAAAGGAATCCTCCGTCACGACGAGTCGCTCACCTTGACGGCGGCTCCCCCTCACCGTGTTTGCTCCCGTTCAAAAAATCTTAAAAATATTTTCTTAAAACCACGCGTAAACACGCATTTCGGAATATTGGAATTTCAGTGACGGCCCGGAGGCGCCCGACGAGGATATTGGAATTCCGGCTCTTTTATTATTTTAATTTCTTACGTGCTATTGGTATTAAAATTCAAAAAAAAACGAACCCGCCCAAATCGCGCGTGCGCTTCCTTTATTTGAATATCGAGGATTTGGGTCACGCATATTTGTTTCTCATACATTTTAATTCTTTTTCGGAGGGCGGCGAAATTATATGCATCGAACGACAACAAGTTGTCAGCATTTTCCCGACGAACATCGACAGAAAAAAAATCCCTCTTCCCTCGTAATCCGGGCTCCGATTCTGCATACTGTATTTGCACGTGAATCTCGTAACAAATTAAACAATCGCGGACTGCGTACACACTTTCGGAATATAAAACGAAAATTTCCGAGGGTCGGGCGGACGCGCCCATTATCCGCGAAGATGAAAAACCGAGTGCGTTTCCTGCCCGCTTAAACGTAGCTTCTCGCGCGCTAAAGCAGCCGGAAAAACCCGTAAAAAGCGCTAGCGCACGGTCCATCCGTAGGAAGGCGGCGCTCAAGCACGCGTGCGAAGAGGGATGGGTGGGAAAAAAAAAGCAGCGCGGACGAAATGACGAAAGTCCGGCGGGTTAAGGAGTCGTGAAAAACGGGCGCGAGGAGGGTAAAAATAAAGGAAAATAAAAGCGAGGTAAAAAAAAAAGAAGCGCCGGAACCGGAAGAAACTCCGCGGGCTTCTCCGGCTCGCCCGGTTCCTTCCTTCCGCGCGCAGCCCGGCTGCAGAGAAAACTCGCCGGGCATTTTTTCGCGGCCCCGGCAACTCCGCTAACTTTCCACTCGGCGCTTTTGTTCTTGCCGCGCGCGGCGGCAGCCCACGCTCACCTCCGCTCGAGTGTGCACCCGGCGAGTCCGACGGATTACTCCGCACCTCCAGTACTTAGCTAATGGCCGGGCTCTTTTTTGCGGCCCGTTTGCTCCCGCCCCAGCGTATACCCGCGACCTTGAGCGCGTGCAGCGCATTTACCACGCGCTCGCCACCAAACGGCTGTCGTTATTCTAATAAATGGAACGCCTTTTCGACTGCCGACGGATTTATGGATTTCCCCTCCGAGTGAACAAGCTTTGCCTTTTAGTGTACTATTATGAGAGAGCGCGGCGCGACTGCTACAATCCGGTCTCGAAGCTTAATTTTCACCTATGGTGCACTTTGAACTTTTTCCGCCGCGTCCGGTACGACACGGCGTTTAAAGCGCTCCCACGATTTAAAGATAACGCGCCGCGAGTGCGTTAAAGCAATTTGCCGTAACTGAATTCTTTATCGAATGAAAATGCGCGCGAAATCGCATTAGGAGGCGCGCGAGTCGTGTAAAATCCGGGGCGAAGTAAACGGGGCCAAACTCGATTGGAAGTGCGGGAGGGGAGACGCGCCCGGTCCAATTAGCGCCGGGCGCCGGCCCGCGGAAAACAAAATTTTCCGAGCGAGCGGCTCCCGCTAATTCGAGTTAGCGGCCGCATCGCGATGCCCCTGCGGAGGCCGATAAATCCGCCGGGTGCACGCAGCTGACGCGGGATTAATTTAGCGACTCTTATTTTCTTGGCAAGTGCCCGGGACCACCCGTGCGACGCCCGCGTGCGATCGGAGCGTAACGAGCCGCACCGGCCGATTCGTCGATGCGATAGCGCCGGATTTGCGGGCTCGACTTTTTTCACCGCCGGCAGTATGTCGTTCCGCTTTGAAGTTTCCGGCGGCGAGTCGTCTGTTTTCCAAGATGATCGAGAAACGATGGGATTGGCAGGGACGAGTGTAATTTTTGTGCTTCTTTTGCTGTATGAATGTTTTGGTACAACATATCATCGTCTTTGGGATAACTTTTCATTCATTGATATGTAAATAAAAATTTATTGCACAAAATCTTTATGGCCTGATGAGTATCGTGCAGGATATTAATAAATAATTATAAGAAAAATGATCAATTCTTTTTTTGAAAGATAAGATAAGATAAGGATCTTTACAAAAAAATATCGCCACTATCTTCAGCATTTGTTAGCATGAATCTGCGGCTTTCTAATTAAGTCGTAAAAATACAAAGGCTTCGTCTCATTTATTTTAATCACGCACGCTCTTCAATATTTTTATGCACTACTCCCCTAGCCTTTCGGCATTAAAAAGGTCTTCGCTTTACAACCTCACCCCGCAGCTATTCCGGACCTAAAAAGTTATTTCTTTCATTTATACATCTCTGGAGTCATACCGGAGAAAGGCGTATAAAAAAAAAGAGTCACGCACGTAGAAGCGCCGCGGCGAAAGAGCTTTTTTTACCGACGGACGAAAAAAAAAGGCGCGGGGAAAGTCCCATATTGCCTTAACTAAACGGCCGCGGTAGTGACGTCGTAACGCTAGTCATAATGCCTTAGATCTCGCGATGAGAGATGAAGCAGCGGTTAGAAAATGAAAAAACGCATGGAGTCGGAGAATCGGAGCGGCGCTCCGGCCAGGGAAGATATATCGAGTCGTGATTCCGAAAAATAATAATCACGCAGCCTACTGGGCGGTGACGGGCGCTAATGAAAATATAGTATCAGTTGAAATGCGCCCCATTATCACGCGATTTTCGTTTTCTATTAAGCGCTCAAATTGTTGGTGTAAATCAAATCGGCCGAAATACTTATTACCCACTGTTATAGAAATGAAAAGAAGTAACAAACGAGGGGATGAGCTAATTAACTTTTTTAATAGAATTTCAAAAGAAGTGGTCGAAATGAATTTAAAGTGTAAAAAAAATCTCGAAAGCAGGAGAACAGCAACGAAAAATCAAAGGGCCGGGGAGTCGGGATCGCCCGTCCTCGTGTCAACTAGACGTCGAAAATTACGGGGGGGAAGCGTTCGGACACTCTCTCGGCCGGTTTCTCTTCCCGAACTAATAACGCGCAATTACGTCAATTTGGCAGTCGGCGGCTGCGGTGGCGCGCGCTCCGAAAGCCGCTAATTCGAATTACGAGCTCCGGCATTACGCGAGCGGCCCCACCCCCCTGCCCATCGCGATCCCGCGGGGGACTCTCGCACTTTTCCCTCCTCCTTTTTTTTCAACCCGGCGCCGCTGCCGCCAGGTGTGCCGGCCTAAAACTCGTTTGCGTCGCTCGGACGAAAAGAGGAAAAAAAGGAAGAGGGTACGGCGGCGGCCTCTCCGCGGTTTATCGCGATTTTCGCAAGTAGGCCGCAGTGGCGGCTAATGGGACGGGCGCGCCTACCTCGCGAGGGGCGTATTGACGCGCGATTAAAAAATGACCGGGCAGCGCCTGCGAGAACGGCAACGCGTAATTTTTCAATTTTGCGCCGGTTACCCGGAACGATTGACGCGTCCGCGAGAGCAAATAAGTGGCTCTTGCCTTAAACGGCTGAGAACTAATCTCGTTAAAGCTAAAAATCTGATATTTTTTACTCCTTTAATTTATGCACGAACAGCTCGAATTTGAAATTAAAAAAAATCGCGCTAATTTACAATGCAGTATAATGAACCGCTAACAAATTTATGCGAATGAATGCGTAAATATCGACTCGGCCGAAAAACATTTTTCGTGTTCTCTCTATAAAATGCGCGCTCAAATTGACCGTTATCTTTAATAATTTCCACAAAATGTTATCGGGGATATTCCGCAGCTTGGAATCGATAGTCGATTTGTGCCAATTAGCCCTCGCATAAAGGGGACTTCCGCATAAATCAGTATCAAGTGTGACTTGCGCTAGGGCGGCTGGTCCGCGTTAACTGGGGGTGTGCACGTGCGGTTAATGGTCAGGAGAGACGGAAAAGCTGCCGCGTCGAGATAAAAAAAAGAGAGAGAGAGAAGTTGCAGTGAAACATTATCGTATGGCGCGAGGAAAAAAAAGATTAAAGGCGCAGCCGTTCCTCCTGGTGTGAATTATGAACGAAGTGAGCTATACTTTGAGTGAGTTCGGTATCTCGAAATAAATATTGAATTTTACAAAATAATTTTTTTACAAAAATGTAATAATAATTTGAGTTAATTATTCAGTCAAGTGTAAATTGAACATTTTTCTTGATTATGTAAAATAAATATTTATTGAAAGTAAATTCATAAAGAATGTACTTTTCTCACATCAGTAAATACGAATCTCTTAAAAGGGTTCGGTTACAGGTAGGGAATTAATTTCAATGCAGTTGATAATTTTCATTAAATCAACGCGAATCAAAATTTATACCTGGAGTAATGCTTAATTCCGTTGAAAGCAAAAGCAGTAGGAAATAGCACCCGAACGGATCCGCAAGCCTGGCGCAAAGCTGAAAACGTAAATAAGGATAATGGAAGGCGGGAGTAAAAAAAGTCATAACAATAACAAGCCCTTGCGCTAGCACAGGAGGCAACGAAATGAAAACGAAGCGCTGCATTCTGCGAGAGAAATGATGGTGCGGAGTTGCCCGCGAAGCGCAAATGCGGGAGCGAGCGAGAGAGACAAACATCTCGCCATATACATAGATTTTCGCGCGAATAATAGGAAGTGGGAGCGTAGCCGCGGCGCATTTTGTAGGAATTATTGGCCGGAGTTAAGGCCCGAAGGGGCAGGGGGGCGCACCGCTATCACGCATATACGCGGCCGTCCCGGTAGGGCACGGCGGGAGGGGGAGGGGGAGCTGCCGGCGCGACCCCAGGTCCCGCGGGACTGCAGAAATGCACTACTAATGGCCGAACCGTGTTGCATTAGAGGGATTAATGCAGCCCGACCACCTTCCGTCCCGCCGCCGAGCTCGTCACTTTATCGCCCGTCGCGATTTCGGTGCGCTCGGCCCTTACCCCGCGGCGACCCGTAAAAACTGCGGGCCCCGCTTCCTTTTCGATCGACCGGCAATCATATTTCGACACGCTCCTCGCGTTAAGGAGACTCGTTCGTTGACTCTCCGCAAAGTCTCCGTGGGCTTCGAGTTTAACAGAACCCCTCGCATGTTATCGCTTTTAAAAGTATGAGAGATTTTTTAAGAGAGTGACGTCGCGTTAAATGCTGAAACGTGCGATTAAACTTCGAATTGCGTTACTTTTTAAATCGTATTTCAGTTTAAAATCAAGCTCCAGCGTTTGCAATTCCAGAGATTATTTTACAATGTTGCAGTATGAAAGTATTCTTAAATTTCGCATGAAATATAATTATCAGCCTCGAGCAATTCAGAGATGGAATAAGAGCTTTTTACTTGATAAGTAATATTGAAATATTCACAGATGTTGAATTAATAACATTCATTTTGTTCGCTCTCTCTTATTCTGGTGAAAAAACCGATATTACGATGAAAATTAAATATCCATACAAATTTTTAATCTTATCAGTAAAATTGAACATGTAAAGGAATCAAATGATTAATTTTATTATTAAATTCGTAAGTAATTTTCAGAAGATTGAAAAATGTGCTATTTTAAAATGCGTGGAACTGTTAAACACGACAAAATAATTTTGCATTAAAAGCGGCTATTACAAGTCCAGTATTGCCGCCGTAAAAAATGGCCGTAGGGTATATCCTACGTACTTTGACATCGTGTACTTTATCGTGTCGCGATTGTGAAATTTCATGCACGAATTATTACGTAACGGAATTCAACCTGTGGGACAGTGCGCATTTAGCCAAGGCGTTGCGTAAATACGTTTGAGAACATTAACGTGTCTACAGAGTTGAAAAATCTAAACTTGTTTCAGGTTCGCGATAGTTTTACAAACTACTTTATATTACCCCCAGGCGTAATACACATTAAATATTAATCTGAAATTTACATTTCATCTCGCGTCGCCGGGCAAAAAAGGTACGACTACCGGTACTTAATAAATAATAAGAAGATCGCAGCGCGGAAATCCATATCTTAAGTGCCGTCGCTAAAAGAAGCTGCGAGTCTCTTTATAAAAGTCGATCGCGAGGACGTCCCGGCGGGGAAGGCAGTTTTAAATAAAAGCAGAGGCAGGATGATGGGCGGGTGTGTCATTGCCGAGCGTAAAATAATTATGGCTGAACGGCCGGCGCGATGTACCTTAAGGTCCGTAAAACCGACGTGCGCTTTATGGGCCCTCCTCCGCGTTACGTAACGATCGAGTCGTCGCCGTCGTCCGGCTCGCTCACTCGTAAATCGCGTCAGTCGTATATACGCCCGCCGGGGGTACAAAAAAAGAAAGACGCGGGCCGATCTTGCCCACTTGCGGCCGGCGACCGCGCGACTCCCGCCGCCGGACCGCATTCTTCGGCGCTTCGGCTAATTTCGCGCCTGCACACCCATTCCGCTACTTCCGGATTTTCCCCGCCAATCGTTCCGCGATAAAAGCTCGAACTTCATTTTGAAAGTCGCGTAGGTGGAAAATCTTCGCAATCATTCCACCGCGGAGACGGTAAAAAAAAGAAAAGGGAAGAGCAGAGCTGTTATTGGGTACTCTCCCGGGGCGGACGCGGCTTTTTCCGGAGCTCGCTGCGCTGCGCCGCCGCGGAAAAGGCAAAACGACTTAGTTTAAAGTCCCGGAGATCCCGATTTAATGGAGATCCCGGGGCTTCGTTTCCTTAACGATCCAGCCGCAGCAGCTCGCAGTTAAAGGGCGAAAGAGAGCCGAGTGGGCGGAGCCGTTAATTAAGATGCCTGTTTTACCGATGGAACGGAAAGCTCCGGGAGCGCGGCGAGCTTACGACCCGACCCGGGGGGGCAGAGGAGCTTTTATGTCGCTCTCCCTTTCCCCTCCGCAGCTCCGCTCGGCGGCTCCCCATCCGCGCGCTCGCTCGCTTTCCCTCCGACAGCCGAAGGGTCGGCTAAATTGTCCCGCGGTGTTTACCTTCTGATTTATGGGATTGACCGTCTATTGATCGGCTGACTCTCGGCCTTTATTTTAAACCGGAATAACTTGAGCGCGCTTTTCAGGAGGGCGAGACCGCTTTTATTCCCGGCCGCCCATTGTTGCCCTGCCTTTTGAATAAACTTTGCTTTCCGACGTGTTGCAATTAAGGCTTATATCTTGATTAATACAACACTGCCAGTGGATTTCATTCAAATTCCTCGATGCTATCGATATTTTATTACATTTATTTAACTCTGGAAATTAAAATACAACTAAATGCCATTAATATCGCGTCGCGAGCTGATAATGTTTAAATATATTAAAAGCAATGATTTGTTAACGGAATCCCTCGCTAAAAGTTTCTCTGTGACAGCAGAAAAGAAACAGGGGAAAAAATATAAAAAAAAAGAGGGGGGAAGGGAGAACCGGTCGTCCTGCAATTGATCCGGTGCCTAAAGAGCGGGGCAAATAAAGCGACGCGACATCGCCGGCACGTAGAATGGGAGACGCGAGGGAAAGAGGGAAGGTGGAACGAGGACAACCTATTCCGATATGGCGGGCCGATCGGTCCGCTCGGATTGACCGGCATAAAGGTAGGAAGACCAATATACGCGCACACGTACGCGGGCACAACGAGCGAAAGGAAGGGCCACTCCGAGTGCGATTTTTACGTGCGATTCAATTTCACGGGCTGCTTCATCCGAAACGAGTTCGGATGCACAACCTCGGGAATACTCCGGCTCCTCCTCCTCCTCCCGCGAAAGGCACAACCGGCGCGCCTCGTCGTTTTCCCCCAGAGGCAGATCAGCACTCGCTGGATTTCCGATTTCCAGTCTCTCTCGCGCTCGCTCTCTCTTTTTTTTAATCCCTCCCGCGCTCTCGCGCTATTTGCGTCCACGCGAGTATGCAATCGTGACACGACTCACTCGCCTCTCTCTCTCTCTTCATCCTTGATCGCGGTCGTTTTTATTCGAGAGCCGTTACGAGTTTCGTTCGACGCGCGATGACGGAAATAACGAAGATTTCTTTTTTTTTTAGTAATATGCAAAATGTTGGTTCGAATTTTTTTACAGTGATCAAGTTAACAGAATATACATGAAATACTTATCAGACGATTGCACTTCTCCTTTTTTCATCAGTTCGGCAAGTTTCGACTTCAGTTCGCTTTTGATTACCCGAAGTTGGCGGAATTGCATTAAACAATTTCGCCGGTAGAAGTTGCTTTGCGTCGAGCAGCGATCAGACGCGAGATGCAACACATTCGAATTCCCGGCCGCATCCGTTTGAAATTATTGTCTCTGCGTCGATCGACAATTTAACTTACGTCGCGCCTCGATCGCTCAAACTCGATATTCGTAAACCGGCGTCGGGTGCAGTTCGGGGGCGCGAGCCGAGGCCCGAGGAATTATACGTCCCGTGCCGTTAACTCGCGGGATGAGAAGACGCGAAGAGCCGTAGATCGCGGCATCGATTTGTCCGCGGCTCCGTAACGTTGCCATGGCGCACAAGCCTCCGGTAATTGCAATCACGGATGCATATGCGTGCGTGGCCACGCGCCGCTGAATAATTCAGGCCTGCGCCGCGCTCTCCTCTCCGTCTCGTGCGCCCCGCACTCTCCCGCCCCGCGTCTTTCGAAATGCGAATAACCATCGTCGAATACAAGAGATCCGAGGGAATTTTTCGCGCTCGGAATTTTCCGCTATGATTCCTCCCGCGTGTGTGCCCTCGAGCTCCCGCGGCCGTGAGCTCCCGCGAATTCTGCCAATCAACGTGGCAGCGTCGAACTTTCCGTTCGATTTTTACGTTGAGGAGGAATTTCGAGTTTGTGTTGCCGACGCACACACCTCGTGTTTTCCAAAATACTTCATCGTTTCGCGTAACAGTTCCACTTTTGAATGCCGCGTTATTCAATATACCGTCATAACTCCTGCCTCGCGTAAAAGTTTTCAGAATCATAGTCACAGACATAAATACAAGACGTTTCGGAAAACATTCGGTTAGAAAAAAAAAACATATCCAAATAATTCGTACAGGGGTAGGTGTATAGCCTGCATGTCGAATCAAGTACATCTCGGCCTACATCTCGGGTCGTTTCCAGCTCGACGATCAGGCCGCGAAGCAAGGTCGTCGTGGATCGCGGCGCCCGAGCTTAGGGCTTCCCCGCCGAAAGCTCGGCGCCGATCGCGTGCTCAGTGCCCATCAGGCCGTGCGGGCAGTCGCGATCGATGCCGGCGAGAGCGAAAGGGAGAGGGCAGGGCGCGTATGCACGGCCAAACAAACGCCATTCCCCACCCGGCCGTCGACTCCGCGCGTACACACATATACCTTTGTTTTTCATTGGGGCGCGCTGCGCGCTCTATTTTCAGGTGATGGCGCCGGCTGAATTTCTATTATATTTCCGGGGAAAGCGCGCGGGGGTGGGCATCGCGTGACCGGCCGATTGCCCCGACTCCTCGGGCGATCTCTCTTGCTCAAACGCGACTCCTTGGACAGGCTTTTGCGAGCTCGCCCCGGCTTGATGGAAACGGCCCTCGCCTCGCCCTACCGAATATATGTACTTTTCAGGTGAAACGCCATAGCGTTCCGGCTCGCCTCTCTTTCTGCTTTATCTTGTTGATTCTTCGGGTAATGCGCCGAGCTGCACATAGCGGCTAATAAAAATCCTGCTCTTTGTTGCTCCCCATGTAACTTATTGCCCCGTCATTCCCTCTTATTCAAAATATTCTTTATTAAAATATATCCATATTTTTATCAAATTTATTTTCTTATCTAAACATTTAATCACGGAAAAAATTGCTAAGCAAACCTACAATGAAGAAGGATAATCCTGCTTGATATTCACCCAGCGAGAATAAAGGATCGCAGCCCAGGTATATCGTCTATCGACACCGAGAAAATGACGGACGCCAGTGCATCGAGCAGTCGTGCGCGAAACTCGCATGTCAATTGTCCGTACGTATCTCGCGCGCCGACCGTCTATCGCGATCCCCCATTCCCCCCACGGCGTGTACCTATGCGCACTTTCATGTGCCGCGAGACTCTTCCCGGATGCCTGTCCCGGTGTCTCTTACTCGGCCGTCGCGGGGATTAAGATCGCCGCGTCCCGGATTAAGACGCTAGTGCCTTGTATCTTCATCTCGCGTAATTTAATTCCGCGAGAGCTGCGCGCATTTTATTGAGCTTTTGCACGCCGACATTTTACGCGTAGGATTGTTTTGCAGCGTATAGATTAGAGAGCGACGCGGGTCCGGAAATTCGCACAATCCCTCGATGTACGCAGCGTAGATGGGAAATTTCAGCGGCGAGGTTTGATCTTGCCTAGCGAGTGTAACAAGCTGTTCGCGCGGCGCAAAGGGCGGGAATTTTGAACGCGCGCGCGAGTGTCGAACTTTGATTCGAACGCAATAAACAAACTTTGCGGCTTGATGCCGCGTTCGGTAATTGATACATCAAAGGGGCGCGACTTCTACAAATGAACCGCGCGGAGACAGCATATGCAATAATTTCCGCGACGCGTACACGTGGAGTGGACCGCGCGTCTCTCCGCGCGAGCGCGCGCAACTCACAGAAAGCCGACGCCAGATCCAATTGCCCAATCACGCTTCGGCGAGCACGAGCGAGGGAACACCCAGTGTTCTCTGTCGCGTATGCTGTTTTTTTTTCTTTATTTCGTCGCCGCGCTCTTTTTTCGGTATCGGTTTTTATTTGTCGACCCTTTTTGCGATTCGAGATGATGCGCGCGGCTCTGACTCCATCGTGAGTTACATCCAAGAGCATGTCGGATTACGTCGAGGGTACGATGGTTGTATTTTATTTGTTTCAAAAATAAATTTATCAAACGTTGCCTTCTCAAAAACACGCTAATAATGGAATTATTAAGTTAATCCTAGTTTTAATATCGATAAAATGAGTACCTGAACTAACATTTTATTAATTTTAAAATTTTCTTTTAAAAAAAAAAGTATGGTACTATAAAATTAAAGTGGAAGATTGAAAAAGGTTAGTGACCTCTTATTTTCCACTTTAATAACAATAAAATAAAGTAACGTGAAAAAGAGGTATATAAAGAGCAGTATATAAAACAAAGGAGGAGCGAGTGTGGGAAGAGGAAGGGCCGCGAACGCGGGAGAGAGAGAAACACTTAAGAGAGTCCGGCTGACGTAGTGCCCGGCCCGGGAAGACGTGCAAAGGCGTCTCGTTGGTATCTCTCTTTCCGCTCGTGTGTCGCCCTGCGCATCGCGGTCGTATATTACGCTGAAAGGGGCAAAAGGAGGAGCGGAGTCGCGTGCTGGAAGGCCGCGGCAGGAGGAGAGGCTCGCGGCCACCTCCGTCGTAAAGGTTAGCCGGCGAATTATAGGCCCGCGGTCACGCGGGGAGGCCCGCGAGCGCCCCGGAAAAAAGTGCCCGCGCGTCGGAGGAAGAGAGGGAGGCCGAGGCAGCGATAGCGAGCCCGCGGGCAATAAAGATAGCCTAATGTGCCAGCGCTTAATCTCGAAATTTCGCGGGGATTTACGAGGCGCGAGGGTAATTGATTTTTCACCGACGCGCGGCTGTCGCGAAATTTTCCCTCCGGATTATCTGCGCCCGCTCCTTCCGCTCGTTTTTTTCCCCCCCGGCACCCTCGCGCGCTTAATCGAATTAGTTTTATCTCACGGACGACCGAGCGAACTGAGCGATGTTACGGGGATTATAAAGATCCCACGCTTTGAGATAGCCGGAGCGCGCGAAGGGATTTTGCCAATTTCGTTGATCATTAAATTCGCGCTTTTCGAGAAAAAAATCGTTTTTATTGACGAATCGGACGATATTAGCGCGTACGCGCGTCGCGTGTTATCGAAGGACGAGGTGAGATAAGAGATTCAACTTTATTGGCTGGAGTAAAATTCCGAGAGCGTGCGCTGCAGACTGGAACCATTAAAGATTTATAAATTTAACTTAATTATGCCGAGTAAAAGACACCATAACACTTTTACTGTTGGTATAATTATGTACCCATTTGATGTTGCACTGCTTTGCGTATATCCTTCCGAGTTTCGCATAGTACGTGTTATTGGTCTACCATATTACTGCAAACGATTTTTAAATAAATCTTGTAAGAAAAAAATAATTCTCAACGAATATTTGTGTAAAAAAAAACATTGTGTATAAACTGTAATGTTAATATGAAATTTTCTGTACTTATTTACTTTACATTATTAGTCTGCATGTACTTACCGTAAGTTGAGGAAGGCAGACGCTAGGTTTTACACTCTGTTATCGTAGAACCTACTCGGATGTAATTAGCGCCGCACACGACAATTTTTTAAAGCAACAAATTATAACATTACATATTCTGGCCGCCGCTAACATTATAGCTACCTACGTTTTAAGGCGAGCGTGAAAAATATGACAATACGCGTATCGGTGATTATAAAGTTGCTTATATACAAAGACTCGCGCCTCACTTTGCTGTTAAAAAAAATGAAGGAATTTGCATTCTCATCAAGAAGCCGTCGAATGGAGGTGTCGCGCGTAAACACAGGGTATGCAACGGCAGTTGCAGTAAGGCGCCTCGGCGACTTTAATTGGCACCAGGCGGATGGCCGATGCAAATCAGCGCGTCATACGCGGCAGCCAGTCACGAGATAGCGCCTCGTTAAACGGATCGGCAATGGGCGCCGATAAGGCTCGATTATCGGCCGCTAACGATCCGTTAAGGGAGGATTATCGCGGCTAAGGGAACGACTATCCTCCGTCACGTAATGCGCCAAGGATTAGTCCGACGGGGAGCGGTTATCGTCCGCTGGCCGCTGTGCGACGCTTATATCTTATTCCATCGCTCGCCGCACGTCCGAGTTCGTCGTTGCCGTCTTGTACGCTCCGCCGACGCTGTAATCGCTCCTGAAAACCCCGAGCACGGGGCAAATCCTAGTAATAAGCGCTCCGCCTCGCGGCTTACTTATTTCGTGCCTTGTCTTATCCTTTTCCCGCTGATCTGCCAACTAATTTTCGTTATTCTAAGCAATCTATCAGCAGCCGTTAACTGCTCTCCGATAGTCACTATTTTTGCCATAAAACAATTTTCATTAATTTTAATGTTCGCAAACGCCTCCGTCACTCGAGGAGGAGATTCCCGTGTAGAGCCCGCGCTCGACCGCTTGCATAATTTAGCGCCGGAGAGTACCAGTTCCCGCGCGCACCTTTTCTTTATGGCACCGCTTAATACGCGGGCTCTTAAGACGTGACAAAAGTAATAACTGCCGTCATTACGAGAATATCGGCGCTCCGAGCCGGCGGGATTTATCTCGATATTTTAGCATTCGTATCGCGAGGGAATTAGCCCGGGCCGGGCCGATGCGGGGGCAATTTCCGATATCCACTTCGTTCCGCGCTCCCGGCTCCGCGCGGCTCCATCTCGCTCGCTCGCCCGTCGTAATTACCCTTCCTCCTTCATCGGGAGGGCGCACGATCGCGCGTTTCCGCGCCGCCGCGACTACCCTCTCCGCCGAGCGTCGCCGTACTTAACTTCTATCCGATCGGATCATCTTCCTGATTTTCTCAATTCTCTGCCTTCCTGTGTTCTTCCCTCCGACCCCCGTGTCTCTCGCTAATTTTCGACCAATCTCCTCTCGCCGGCTTCCCCGGTCTATTCAATCGACAATATCGAGCTTGCGCAAGCTCGGATACGCTGCTATTTACATTTTGCGTTTAATCGTCATTTTTCAGGTTCACAATATTACATCGTAATTCCCAAGTTACGTTGATTAATTGAAGGGCATCTTCGAGAAATAAAAGCAAACAATCGACGCTAAAAAATACACGACGCGGAATACGCGCTGAATGATTTAAGGCAAAAGTACTATAAGGAATTACGTTTGTATCGCGGAGCATTCGCGCGATATAAAAGTGATTCGTGAAACATTCAAGGAGGCCGCTATAAATTTTAAAGGCACGCAGCTCGGTGCGGAGGATAGAACCCAGAGCAATACGAGTTTCTATCCGGACTCACCTTTCCTCCCTTTGTCCCCTCCAGCCAGGAGAAACTCGCGCGAGGAGCGGACCGGAAGCGCGCTTCTTCCACCGCCCGATCATTTTCCCAATCCAACTTCGAAACTCGCCGGATCTCGGAGCCGTGTCGCGCGAGAAAGAAAAGCGGAGACGGCTTTATAGAGAGGCGGCGGAATAAAAAAAAAAAGGAAAGAAAGACTAGAAGGGCGAAAGTCGAGGAGGATGAATTCAGCCCCGCGAAGGCGACGGGACTTCTCGAGCCCGTTCAATATACCTGCAATCGCCCGAGAGTCATGCTCTCGAAATTAGATTCAGGAACCACACGGAGTTATGCCTGCAATCAGTCCTAGTCGAAACGAATTTACAGTTCGAAAATTTTGATCGTTTCCTTCTTTTGCTACGGTAAAACGAAACTTGCTTATTATACACCTTAATTTTAACTTTAACAAAGAAAGGATTAAATTGCGCAAAAGTAGTCTTCCAAATTGAAATAGTTCGCTGACATGCAGTGGCATAAACAAAAGGGTCTTCCTCGGAGGGCTCAATAAAGGTAAAAAAGAAAGGTAGACGGAGCAGTCGTCGTTTAATCCAAGCTCTCGGGCAAGTAGCGCGCCAGCCGGCAGGTCTTCGTTCCTATTGTTTCGCCGTCGTCGCGATATCCTTTGCGGCGCGGTTTTGCGCACTGGCTGTGCGTATGTAAATGCTAGGAGGCGGCGCGCGCCGACGGGCAAAATCTCGAGACAGCGAACGCTGTAAAGGAACGAATTAGCATATTTTAGAATTGCATTAATTACCCATCCCCCCCACGCACCCCCCGCCATCTTCCTCGCTCGTTCCCTCTACACGCCGACCTTAACGTCTCTTCCCGCGCCCGAGTCTTTGTATTTTAATTCTCCTCTCTTACGGGGGCTTAGCCCATCGTTCCTGCCGTTCCCTCTCAAAGGCTTGATTTTCACTACTCTGACCTCTCGGTAGCTTTTTAATCTTTGATTATATTTTTTTACCGCGTAATTAAAACAATTTTTTTAGTACACTCTTGGCAAACAATATAATTTTCTTTACAATCGGAATATTTTTATAGATTGCGTTCATTATTTCCTTTAAGTGGAGAACAAAGAAAAATAGGATTATTCGCGTCCCACGATTTTTACAAGCAAGTGCACGGCTATTCAAGGGCGTTCGCGACGACAGCTTCCGCGAATTCCCGAGCGCACCGAGTGAAAAATCCCCTTCGGCCGGGTCCGATTCTTCGAATTCCGCCCGGAGTCTTCCTTCGATTTGTCATCTCCCTGTCGCGCCCCCTCGACACCCGCTCTGGTTACGCTCTACCTCGATCCGCGTTTCATCGCCCCGCCGGCGAAAAAAGAGGAAAAAAAAAGGAAGAGCGAGCGAAGGCGGCCCGGTTGCGGCTGCCCGCGCTCGGGGGGAGGGGCGCTGATAATGAAACGCGGCATTGTCGGCGCTGGCGCGCGCCCCGATGATTGATGACGGCGGGCCGCGCTCGCGGGGCCTCCTTTAAAGGATTTCGCCGCGTCCCCGGGCTGTCGTAATTAGGCGCGATTAATCTGGCCGCGGCTCCTTGGAATTCGTCGGCTCAAAGGAGTCGCTCCTCGCGAACCGTTACGGCTCGCGCAAAATGAAAGTCTCTTACGTGTGCCGGCGCTCGAGCACTTGTTTTCGGCGGCGGGACGTCGGCTCTGCGGGTACGACTCGCGACGACTTAATCGCCCCGATCGCTTGTTCCTTGTCTTCGCGCTGCGCGGCTGTCTCGCGCGCGGATTGATAACCGCAAAGGATACGCGATCACTTTAATGCGAAACTTGTTTGATTCTCCGCCTCGGTGATTTAATTTTAAAATGACCGTCAATTATTTGGTGAGCTCGAATTTTTCTGAATTAAATTTATACTTAATTTAATTTCGGATTTCAAGCTTCGCGCACTATTTACGTGGATATATTTTAAATAGAGTCGGTGCAAGTTTCCTCTCCGTCTGCAGGACTAAATTGCTCATTGTGTTCTCCCGCTTTGCGGAGGGATCACGAGCCGCGGCGAAATGGACCAGGTGCAGTCGCAGTAGTAACGGTGGCGACCAGGGTCAGACCGGATCGCAGTAGTCGATGTACAGATCCGGGGAGGGTGGAGATTGCGCTCTCCGGACTGCGGACACGGCCGTCCGTCGTAGCTCGGCAGTCGTGTACAAGGTTTGCGTATCGCGCGTCGGGGGCATCCCCCCCGACACGGCTGTACCGTCGCGGGGGTGCCAACAACCCACGGCTACTCGATCACTCAATTAGGCCGCGGCGTGTTGGTAGGCGTGGCCGGTGCGTCTCTCCTACACGCGTATATATATCACGGGCGAACACGCGCCGCAGAGCCCGACGCGCGCACTCCGCCTCGCAGATGTGCCCCGAATCGCCGATTGCCCGGCGTGAATTTACTTCGACGGCGCTGCTCACTTAATTAAATGGGACCTACGATCGCTCCGCGCGCGCAGGGGGTGGTACTTTGGATTTCGAAGGGGCGGTCGGCGGCGGCGCTTCTCTGTTTCCCTTTTGCGCGCGGCCGGCTCGCCGCCCCCGGGCACTCGTACATACGCGCATATATAAAGCCGATCTCTCGGCAATCCGTCCGTCGATGAGCAAACTCGATTCACGGTCTTTGGCGGCGGAACAATGGAGAGCGATGTTTACGCGTGTTTATGCGCGCCTGCGTTAATCCGCAAGCTCCCGCCGCCGCGGTATTGGCAATGTTGCGCGTTTAATTGGGTGATTCGTTTTCGAGAGCGCGCCGAATTTCCCGCGCCCCCTCGATCATTCGTCAACCATTATTCTTCCCTTCAAACTTACGGTATACCCGCAGCGGCTCGAGCTCTCGCAGGAGCATTTATTTCAAACGCATCGCCCTCAATTTCTACCTCGTAATGAAGCTTTTAGGGAAGCTAATAAAACGATTATAGCGAAACGTAAATAAAATAGACAAGCTGTTATTGCTTTCCCCGTACAATCGTTTAACCAGTGTGTTTTCTTTTGTTCCAGGTATGTAAAACACGTCCCGCAGCACCAGAATGGCGATCAGTGTCCATGTGAGTCAGAGTGCGAATTATGAAACGAGCGTAATTAAATCGCGAACAATGATACTACCCATATTCATCTAAATCGGCCCCGCAGACGTCGGCCCCGCAATAATTAGCCGCCATTATACATGCGCATATTATGCGTGTTCGACAGCGGCTCGCCGATTAACATGAAAATAGTCGCTCACTCTCGCTTTCCGCGCGCGCCCTCCCGTATCGATCGGCCGCTGAAACCGCATAGCGCGCCCACGCATCTTACCGGCCGCAGCTGCCCCCGCGGACAATGCCAATGACGCCGGCACCACCACGGAGCCCGACGCGGCCCGAAAGTGCGACGAGCGAATGTAAAAATACACGGGGCATAAATACGGGAAACTTATTGCAGGGCCAATGTGCATAAGCCGCCGGCTACACGTGCGCGTCGCGAGGACATTGCCAGGTTTACGAGGCCGTACGTTACGCACGCAGCCCCGGGCCAAGCGACGCCGGGGAATTTCCTGAATCCTCCCCTACCCTCGACGGCGACCTGTCATATTACCTGCGAAATCGTGAATTTATTCCACGGAGCCGTGCGAAGAGCGCCCGCGGAGAAGCGCCGTATACGCCCACTCGACGCACATATTTTCTGCGGAAGGCGGAAATAAATTTTTATTCTTGCTTTATTTTCTTTGGTCTTTTATTTTTCACTTTTTAATTGTGATAAGTACTATCACACGGTAGCGTCCAATTTTTAATTAAGATTATCTTCTTAATCATTAATTTTCAATTAATTTACTCCAAAAATATACACAAGTATTACAATTTACAATTGATTCAAAAGTTGATAGGAAATACAAGATTTTGGTCAATGTCGAATGCCTTAAGCGGGCATCTGAATTGAGATCTACGTTTAAAGTTGTTGCAGTTAAAAGAATCACTATACACGTCTGAATTATAAAGAATCATATTCATTGCATCACTGTCCATATAACAACGACTCTGTAAAATAAAAATAAAGTACAAATATTTTATTACTATTCATATACATTTATGGTAGGTCAGAATATTATTTATTACCTTCATATATGTTAAGAGGAAGAGTTGAGTTTTGGTAAATTGATTTTTTAAGAGCACAAAATCAATGAAATGATCATAAGTTTCTGTATAAGGCTCTCGTAACATTGCCTCATAAGCAATTTGCAAACCGAAAATCTCAGTAATTATATTATTCGCTTTAACACTCTATAAAAAGATAACGAAACATAATTATTAAAATTGTTGATATCACGATTGCTTCTACTTACATCAAAATCTCCTTTTATAATTCCTTTGGATGATATACATGAAGAATTATTGGAGTATTTAATATTAGTAATGTAATCAATTTTTTCACCACCGCGTGCACCTAAAAAATACTGCATTAAAAATCAATTATTTTTTATGTAATCTAAATAGATTACTTACGATTATATTCGAAATTATTTTCATTTAGAAGCGAATATAGAAGTCCAGCCAATGTTGCCCCAAAATTTCCGTAATGTATAGACCTGAAAGTATATAATTGAATATATTGCTAAAACATTAGCCATTGTAGAAATTTATACCTGGGTAGTGTTGGTGATATTAATGCATCATTGTTCGCAATCATATTTAACACTGCATCTCAAAATGTAAAATATTACCGATTAAAATAGAGCAATATTGTTATATAATTTCGTACTTACAAAAATTATTACGTGGTACATCTAAATTAATTATGCTGAATGGAATCAAGTCACTGAAAATTACAATTGCCGTAATTTTGATCAAGAAAAGTACTGTTAAAAAGAAATTGTTTTTGATAACACTTACTGAACAGTATCCTGCAGTGATCTAAATTCTTTCATTTTCAGAATTTGCTTATATTTAATTAAATTAAAAAAGTTGCTAGGTGTTAATTCAAACTGAAAAAGAAAACATATTTTATGTAAATAAATGCTACTTTGTAATATAAAAATGAAAACTTACATTATCATGAAAATTTTTAGATGGATAAAAAATATACTCGAATATATTATCAGTAATTGTTTTTAATTTATAATTAAGATAAATCTGTTCCCTCGAATCTTTTGCGTATGATTCAAGTATTTTATTATTTAACGATTCTACAATATTCATTATAATATGTTCTATGACTTTAAAATTAAAAATCTGAAATTTTTAAGATACCTAATGAATTAAATAGCGAAATGCATATAAATTGAGCGTGCTTAATAATATGTATACGTTGCTAGTATCTGCATTTATTGAATCATACAAAAACTTGTGAGAAGCTCCATATAATTTTGTCTGCTTGAGGCAAAACCATGATCTGAAAAAAGTAATTTAAATAATAACGCATAGAAATGTTATATTACTTCGTAACTTATCGCATACTTGTTATTAGTTTCCAGTATTTGTGATAAATTCCAATTTATCAATGGTAAATTTTCTGTTATTATTTTTGTTATAATAGCTAAAACTTCAGGATAACATTTTAAATACTTATTTTAATTAAATTAAAATTGAAAAAACGTACCTATAACATTATTTGAATTTTTATTTAAGAGTTTCGCAAGGTCAATAAAATAAGGCTTATTTATCAAGATAATATGATCATCATCCTTTATATTAATATTTACTTTAGCAAAAATTAATCTAATTATTCTTTTCCATTCCATCTAAATAAAGTTTAATAAATATTGATTATTAATTAAATTAGATTAATCCGCTTGAATAATTCAAATATTTTACCTGCGCGAAATCTCCTGTTTCACTAAATTGTATAAATAATTTATCTAATTCTTGGAGAGTAATTCTAACACCTACTCCTTTAGAAGTATATTTTTGCACGGATAATGTTACAACCTAAAAGTTTAAATATATTTTTTTCAACTCAGGCATGAAATGGGTCTTTTGTCATGCTAAAAGTGGCGTAGTAAATCGTGCATTTCAAGCGTTATTGAAAAACTCTGGATTTGAGCGGGGAGAAAAAAATTTTATATACTTTATAAAGTATTTAATATAATTACTAAATGTTACTTACTTCCCTTAAGTTATTAAAAAAGTTTTTTATCGATTTCACGTAATATAACGGTATGAAGTCATACAATTCACAAATTACTTCTATATCTTTTATATTTGCATTCAAGTAGTAATAGTCTTTATAAAACATGATATCACTAATCTTCATGCTTATTTCTTGTATATCTTCCGTCGATGGTGGCTGTAACTGTAATTAAATTTACCCTTTTTATTATAAAAATAACGAACGAAGTGAAGTATATTCTATCTTACCATAACAATATTCTTCATTGGATAAGCAGGATCGGGAATTACTCGAATATCAAAAAAAGCATGTCCAAAACCAAGATTAGCTAATTTTATATCTAAATCTGTCCAATTTCCATTACTTTTTATAAATCGTTTGATTTCTCTAGATAATGTTTCAAATGCTAAATCCTCTTGGTTTTGTAAATCGATGTCTCCTTACAATTTATATTTAAATAGTACAACATTAGATATATTCATAATGTTATAATTGAAAATTGTCCTTACCAAGTCTTATACAATTTTGATATAATTGTTTTTCCATTTTCAACGTTCCAGAGTCGCTTTTCTTTAAAGAACTAATCAAGAGTCCTAAAATTCATTTGAAATTGATTGAACTAATAGTTATAATACAAATCTTAATCAATTACCTGTAATATACGAATAAATTGAAGGAATTACATTCTCAAAAGTTTTTCTCTCATAGTTGAATTTATTATTACTGCACATATACGAATGAATACTTTCACACGGATTTATAGATTTATTTATGTTTTTTATAATTTCGTTATCTATACATTATGAAAAGTGATTAAATTAAATTTTTCAAACACACACTTGTAAATATTGTTAGAATTCACTACTTACACAAAAGAAAACAATCACCAATGCATTTTTCTGGTATAAAGCCATCCTTTAAATTATTTGGAATAAAACTTTTATTAAATATCCTAACATTATTTTTTCCTATTGATGGTAAACACGTCATCCCTGAAGCGAGGAGAATTCTAAAATTTTTAAGAAATTTATAAAATTAATTTTATTATAAGCGTTTTCGTAAAAATTATTCCTCTCTTACAAAAATAAGCGAA
Source organism: Eurytoma californica (assembly GCA_035586675.1). NCBI lineage: Eukaryota > Metazoa > Arthropoda > Insecta > Hymenoptera > Eurytomidae > Eurytoma > Eurytoma californica. Next base: position 14,724,676 of record JAXIUT010000001.1, on the reverse strand, counting down.
CCAACATTGGTGTATTTCTAGAGGACACTACATCGCAAACTGAGCTAACTGTCCGTTTCATCATTCATGCACATCTCAGTTTTAATAGAGCCAAATTAAGTTACATCATTCAAGTCTGACTGTGTTTCTTATTACGTGCTACTTTCTTGTATTATATTTTTAGAGTGTAGAAACAAATTTTTATCACACATATCTCTATATTTTTCACCTGATCTTAGGAAATAATTTTGTACCGAAAGTAGACCATCCTATATGACTGTTCATTGATATCTTTCCGTTTTATCAAAATATGTTCCAGAAAAAGCAGGTCAGAGAAATAATACTCATCTAAAAAATAATAAATATTTTTACGTGTCGTTAGGAAAATTTTAGGTGTTTATCGAAATAAAAGTAGTTTATAAACGAGCGCACAGACACGACACTTACAGCGGTAACAGGCTCGATGCCATCGACTTGTTTAGTCGGCTGCATCTCCACGAACATTCTTCCGTTACGATCCGTCCGATTATTTTTCTCGCGGCGCAAACTGCCGATCATTATATTCACTAGTCGCTAGAAAATGCTTGTGTTTAGGACCCTAGTTCATTCGTTCCTACTTACGAAAATTACCCTAAACGGTGTATATTTATATAACATTTTTTTCAGCTGCTTGAAAATAGCCTCACTTTTCACGGACTCGGGGCAAAATTTGCATTCGCATTCACGTCGTGTTTACATCTGCATTCAATGTTGCACGCGAAGCACATTATTTTGGCATTTTCGCGTGCATTTCCCGGGGAAAAAAAATTCGTTCAACTATTCATCAGAAAATTTGTTGCTATACATATGATGGAAATGTCGGAACACAGTTTTTTCCCCAATGCCGCGCAAAACAAATGCACGACTCGAGGCATAGGAAATGAAGCAATAAACAAAAATATAAATCGCAGTCTGGCGGGAAATCGTCGGAAGGAGACAAAATGTCCGGGACGCCTTGAATAAAATGCAAGCGTCTGAGATGCATAAACTGATGTATTGCTCGTCTGGGCGGAAGAAGTACCGAGAGCAAGAAAGAGAGAGAGAGAAGGAGCAAACGCGTTATAAAGTATCCGATTCCCCAGTTGTGTTGTACAGACGTTAGGGCATTACCCGAGCTGCCTGGGAGACTGAGTACGTAGATAGAGTATATAGAGCATTCGACGTCTCTCCTCGTTTCTCATTCACCGCCCTGTCGACTGATGTCGGGAGGTTGAAGTAGAGAGCCGAGTCGATTTTCCCTTTCTCTCTCTCTCCTCTTTCTCTCTTTGCCGCGTGGTAAGAGAAAAAGAACGAGGAGAAGCGAGAGAGGAGAAAAACTCGTTGCTTTTCGGCTCGTCTGCATCGCCATCGGGACGAGTCGATACTCAAATAAATGGAGTTAAGGTGCTCGAGACGCGGGCACAACAGCCCGATCGAATCGACCTTATCGCAAAAACAAATCAGCGCCCTATATAACATTTTTACGCAAATCTATGAATCCTCAACATTGTGTTTTCAGTAGAATATTCTCTTATCAAACTTTGCAATGTTTTTCTATTGAAATAAAACATTTTTTTTATTATGAAAAAGAATGTATAGTGTTTTGATATCGCCTTCGCGCAGCTCAATCAATTCCTTGCAAACTTAATTTCTCCTTCTTAAGGAAATTAAAATTTTCTTTATAACTCCTCTGAGAATTTAATCTGGAAGTGAAGAATCCCACGAAGGTCCCTTCAATATTAAAAAAAAAAAAAAGTGAAGCTCGCAATCAATAAGATGAGACAAGCTGGAACGCGAGTTATTCATAAAATTTATAATTCAACAGCGTCGCAGGCTATTAATATTGAATGCGCGTCTGTATCAGCGGGCGCCGAAGGTAAATATCCATTTAATCTTTGACGGAGCAATTCATTAAGCCATTCTGCCGTCGGATTCTAAAACGCGCGTCCGATCGAATTCGTCGTCGCTCCCGGGACACAAAAGCTCACCCCCTCAGCATTGAACTTGCGGGTGGGGTGAGTAGTGAAAAGCGACGTGGGGGTGTTGCCCGAAACAAATGACTTCGGTGTTCATCGGAGGAGTGCGAGCTATCGGAACACCCGGGATGAAAGCTTCCGCGGGAAAGAAGCACGTGCGTCCGTTCAAAAGCTCATCGGCTTCTTCGTTTGCTTCGTGTTTTTTTTTACGGCTGCCGCACGTCACTTTTTTTTTGCGTCTGAGAGGAAAATCTTGGCGGGCTCGGTGAAAAAAAAGTGCCGCGTCGATGAGATTTCCTGGAGACTTTATTAACCGCAAATCGAGTCTGCTGAGTCGCGTTTCTTCCAAGTTTTTTACATATTTTACTTGATATGCTGATTTATGTGAGCACTCGAATTTCCCCGGATTTCGTTTAAGTAGGTTATGAAATATCCCCGTTACGTATTCATAGCTTTTTCGGTGGCTAAAATTAAATTTCCTCCCCCAAAAAAATCCTATTTCCGTAAATTTAGACTAAAATCGCCAAAGAATGTAAACCAGGTTAGTGCTCGGGGCTTTATTACGAAGCTCCGAGTGCCTCGTCGGTATCCCAGGCGCCGTCGCGGGGGGTTATCGGAGGGTGACGGGCGCGGTATAGACGGACGTTTCGCTCTTCCCCCAATTAGCGCGAACAATTTGTCGAGCAAAGCAGAAAACGGCGACGCGGTATATACAGGCCGCGCCGGAGGGGAAAGAGAGCTCGGCGTACTTCTGCCGGGGAGACAATTAATCCCGCGATTGGTTTAATCCGCCCGACATTATCCAATCGGGTCGGCCTCTCCGCGTCTCTTAACGAGCGATTGCTGAATTAAATAGGCGGATGTGTCTGGGAGGGCGAGAAAACGCGTTTCACTCGGGCCTTTATTCGCCGCCATGCTTTCTTTTTCGTTGAGCCACCGCGGCACGCGAGTTTATGATGATATCGGAAACAAAGCGATAGATCAATCGTAATTTATGGGACACTCGCGGTATTGACATTATCCAGAAATAATAAATTATTTTGTCGCGTACGAAATCTAGCTGCTGCGTGTCTCCCGATACTTTTATCGCGAGCGCACTTTTGATCGACTCTTTCTCGCGAAAAAATTCAAGAGCAACTAAAAGATGTAGGTATATAATACGTAACATAACGGTGTTGGTCATTCGTTAACACCTGTGCACTTGTTGAAAGGTGCGTGCACCGATATTAATTGACACCGACAAGCTCACTCCTTATCGTTATTTATTCGGTGAGAGCACAACGCATTTTGGCGCTGCTGCCACCCGACTCGAAGCGTTTTTCCGGCTTAATCGGCGTTTAAATTGAAAAATTGCCGTCCCGTTCGTCCGAGAAAGATCTGACTTTAATGTCGCCTCTTATATCCCCGTCCCCTTCACCGAGGCGCTTATTTGCCCGCAGCGTCTCGTCGATATCGGCGCGACGGGACCAAGTAACAAAGAGGGAGAGAGAGAGAGAGAAAGAGAGTAATAAGTTCGACGCTGCAATCGCAGTTGGCGCGCGATCATAACTTTCGTGCTCCACGGCCAATCGATGGGCCCTCGAGGTGAAATGAAGTACGCCGAGATGGAAAGTCGCGGTTGTAACTGCATCCTCCTTTTCGACGTCCAACCCTCCGCTCGTCCGTCTCAATCTGCCTCGCTTCATCGGCGTCTCGGCGTCCCGCGCACAAATTGCTCGCCGATGTGTCTCCTCGTCCTTTATCTGCATGCTTTATTGTTTCAATTTTCCCCACCCCCTCGTGTCCCTTGGTACAGCGACCGATCCGCTTTTTTTTTATTTGCCGTCCCTTTCGCGATTCCGACGAGCTGCATCGGTCGTGTCGTCAACCGTCAAATTACCCTCTCGTGGAAATGGAAGTTATCGGCGATTTTCTCTCAACTTACGGTTCCGATGCGCAATCTTTCACTCGCTAAAAAATACGAACTGTAATGACTCGTCCCATTTTATATAAGTAGGTATGTCCGATTCTCATTGCACGTACAGTTAAACTACGTGTGCTTGAGAAAAAGATCCTTAGCAATTTATTTGTTTATATATGATAACATTCACAACATTCGATCTCATTATGATTTTTATTTTTTTCATTGCAGGTAAGCATTTATTTATTTATTTATTTATTTATTTATCCAGAGTAAGCATTGATTGAATATAATTAGTCACTCCTAAAGCACGTAAGCGAATTAATGTAATTAAAAAATTTCTTAAGTCACTTCGTCGCGCATTTCTTGAATTATTTATTGAGAGCACAATTTCAATGTCATAAAGTCGAATAAATGATTATGTCCAGGTATATTAGCATTAGGTGAAGTTTAAATTTCGCTGCGATGACATTTTCTTAATTCAATCACAAATTCAAGACTAGTTTTCAATTACTCTGCGATTTCTCGCAACATATAAATGCCAGGCTATTAAATACGTCAACTTAATTATGCACTTACTTTACACGGCAATCAAAGTCAGCAATTAATTTGATAGACAGCTGTTCTTAAAAAACGTAAAAGTAAAAACTGATGAAGCAACGTAAAAGTATATTGAAAAATACTCCACTTACGAAAATCCCGAAATTTTCGAAAAAATCTCGTTATCGAAAAGAAATCAACGAACCGTGACAATCGGCACAAGTCAGTCGGCGTGCATAAAGGGGCGCCGGCAAAAAGCGGACCGGGCGGGCGCGACGAGTTCACGAAATAGCACGTGATTATCGAAAATTAGCGCGGCTGCGATCCCTAAATTACCCCGCTTATCTTTCATTTCGCGCTCGGCTCGACGTGCAGTCGGCGGCGGGGGCAGCCGACCGCCTCTCCGAGGCGTTCCCCGAGATAAAGTCGGGCCGGGCGCCGCGGGCCGGATAAGAGCCCGGGCTTGAATTAGATGGCGAGGATGCGCCCGCGGCCGCAGCGGCCTTTGTTCGCCGCTCGTATGTGTTTTCAGCGCGGGGACGGCTACACGCCGACGGAGGCTACCATTTTCCACTGTTCTTCCTGCCCGCCCCCGGTCCGTTGCCGAAAGCTCGATCCCACCGCTGATTTTATCGCGCGCGAGGCAAATGCCGCGCCGCCTGCCCCCCGTATACCACTACCTGCGCTATCTGTGCTCTGCTCCCGCATCGCATGGCGGATTTTATTTTTATTAGAAAATTCATGCACGTGCTTGACTCTTTCTGCCATGATTACCGTTGCAGATAGGAATTACAAAATATATTTCAATGAAGTATTGAAAGCCAGTAATGAATTTTTGTTCATATAAATACTTTATGTTTTATTTTTTGTTAAAATTAGAATTTTTCATTTTTATTCATATGGTAGTATCTACCAGCTTAGCGTAACGCACATCAGATCTCATTTGAGTCAAACCATTGATTAAAAAATGTATACGCAAATATTTACGGCAAAAAAATTTCAATAAAAATATTTCTCCCCTGCGAATGCAGCGCTAGACCTTCGTTCAAGGGGAAAAAGGAAGCAGCGAAGAGCAACCTTTGCCAGTGCGCGAATTTTTACAAAATAATAAAAATAGGAGCACGCCGCCCACAGAGATGCGTATCTCGTTGACGCTCTAGGCAGTTCGGCAGCGCAGCTCGGCGTTGCAGCTCTCGCGTCGGTGGTCCCTCGAGCGAAATTCCCTCCGCCTCGTTTTCGATATATCGTTTGTATTATGCCGGCCGGGGATGAACGCGGAGCAGCGGAGCCGCCCCCCCTTTGCGCCAGGCAACCGCAAACCTGTTTAACTCGCGGCGCGCGCGCGCGGCTGAGGCCCGGGGGTCGCGCTCGAAAATCAGACTGGGAATTTCGTTAGCCCGCTCAAAGGCGGGCGTAGAATTTTTTTTGAGCGCTCGCAGCCCGGAAATCTAATGGAATCCAAGTCGTCTTTAAAAGGCCGCGGCTAAATAATTTCGCGATTAAAATTGAGGAGAAAAAAGACCCGATACATAAATATTCAAACTCGGTGAAAGTAAATTAATTAAAAGTCGCACGTGACATTTTGAATTCACAGTGGTGAGGTGCATTTAATTCAAGAGAAGAACTCGAACAACGGTGAAGAAGGCCGAGAAAAAGGCGAGCGCCGTGGGCGTAAAAACGTCGACGCCGCGTGCGGAACGCCTCGACGTGTCGCGCTTCGATTACAACAATGTCTCAACCTGCGGAGCCATGCGCCGGAAAGCTCACCGTCGAGAGTTAATTAAATTCACCACGCGCCCGCGCAACTCCTTTTTTCGCCGCTCGCGTATATATTTATCAAAGGCCGGGGAGGGGGAGATCGTCGGCGACGGCAACGTGTTATTAGATCGGAGCGACCCACGCTCACTTTGCGGTCCGGCAACTTCTCGCTTCTCCTCCCGCCGCGGCGACTTTTTAGCCTCCCTTAAACGCTCGTAATTATCCTTCGTATCTCCGCGCCATCTGCATATATAATATCTCGCTTTTTCTCCCGCGAGACTCCGGCGTCGAGCCTTCGCCAGCGTGAGATGCTCACCTTTCCGCGGCCCCGTCGTGCTTTCCCATCCTCTTTCTCCTTCACTTGTCTACTAAACAACTGCGCTAATCGCGCGCGGTTTTTCTTCCGTTTTATATATTCGTCATAAATAGCGCGCCGCCGGAATCACACCGACTGTAAAGCGGCAAATTTACGCGTATTGTATTTTAAAGGCCGTACAAGCCGAAAATTCCAATCGTCGGCGTCGCTTCCGCGACGAGAATAGCACCGGACTATGGGTAATTCCGTCAGGAATGTCGCCGAGTGTGCTTTTATCCGTCTTCGAGCGGCCGCCGATTTTTCCCTTTTGCTCCAGTATTTTCTCGGCGACTCGGCCGCGTGTAATTACCCCGGCTCATGAACGTCACTCGCATCGCGCCTTGCGATTCTTTTTCTTCGCCTCCTTTGTGCACGCGCGAAAAGGGGGGCACGACATTCCCGACCCCTCCCTTGTCGTCCCGTCAGCGTTTAATAGTCGTGTTCGATGTTTCACGGGCAATTTCGCGGGAGACAAGGGACGCGGCTTTGGCCGGCGCGCACTGGAAATTACGTATTAAAATATTCAGGATTAATTTCAGCCGCGACGCTCGTCAGTTGCGAATGATTAAACCGCACGGCGGAAAGGAGTCTTAACGGGCCCCGAGTCTTGCACGCGCTCAACTACATGCACGACCCACATGACTCATAACTTATTCCACGCGGATCCTTTTCTCTTTTTTTACCTCATTGGCATTATTTTCCAGGAGAGGCCGCGACGCCGAATAAGAAGCGATAATGATTCAATTTATTATCCTCACTCGGTTAATATCTTTATTCTGGAGAGGAGAAGGGGGATAGGTCGCAGACGCTCGGCTTTTAACAGAATTGGCCTGGCATCGATTTATCGATTCGCGGTATAGACAAACACGCGAGAGGCGGCGGAAGTTTTCTGCGCGCCTTTGCCGAGACCGCTGAAAAGGAGTGCGTCTCGCTGCGAAACTACTCTTCCGCGGCCCCGCGATGAAAATACATGAGCAAATATGCGTGCGTGCCCGGGCAATTCGCTTACGCAAACACTGCCGGTAGTGGGGCAAGCGAGGTTTATGGAGAAAAAGGGGAGCCGCTGCGAGAGGCACAAAGTTCGCGTAATTTTTCGGTAAATAATCAAGGTGGATGCGAGCTTCTCTTGCACAGAGCTGTCCTCCAAAACTAAATAATGCAAGGTATTCTTCGAAAATTAAGCTCGCAGTCTCCTTCTTTTTAGTTTGCAATAAAATTTACAAAAATTTTCAGAAAAACGCAAATGCTATTTCATTGTAGTTTACTGTTGCCTTCACATAAACAAGCCACTTAAGTAATTCAGGAAAGTGTGTAAGAAAGCAAGGAAATAGCTAAAGCGCGCGCCTTAGGTGAACAAGCCTCCTTAATTAGATCGGAAAAAATGTCGATAGGATGCGGAGACGAAAATCAATGAGTCGCACATGCACGAGCGTAAGCGCATCCACCGGCGCAGTGGGAAATCCGCGGTGCGCGGCCTTATAACGCTAAAAGGATATCCGTGTACTTCGGCTGGTCAGAGGCACGCGCAAAGATGGACGAGGGGGTAGGAGCGGGGAAAACCTAGAAGAGAGGAATCGGTAAGGTGAGCGGATAACTTGTAGGGAATCGCCGAGGCGAAAGAACTACTTATTATGTTTTCTTTTATGCCTAGGAAATTATCGAAATTAAGGCGCGGAAACGTAATGCACAACGATCTTTTTATAAATAAACAAGTATAACGCAAAGCGCGTGTATGTACGGGATGCCTTTTTTGAATTTATGAACGAACAATAAAGGTGATAAAGTTTGTCGGTTAGTACTCGAGCATGAACATACATCAAAGCCGAAAAGAATGTTCCTTAAAACAGAAAGCTTAACTTTGTAAAGCAACTCAATTGTCTTTTTTTTATGACTGTTGTACTTTTGTAATTTCATAAGCAAAAAGTGGCTTTTAGCTCACTCGCTGCAAAATTAATTTTTTCAGCGTAAAATGAACAAACGCAAAAGGCCGGGGGATTTGAAGAATATAATTTAAATTTTCAGATGGAATTGCGCGGGTGTCCGGGAAATTCCGGCGTATAATAAACAGCTTCGAACAGAACCGGCGTAATGCATTATTTCCGCGGGAAATGCGGAGAACGCGCCGAGTTGGGGAGTGCACTCGCGCCGCGATAAAGTATGAAGAACCGTTGCGCCGCGCGCTGCCGAGGAAAAAAGTCGCGACGCCGCTCGAAATAAAGGGATTCCCCGCGCTGCATTCTCGGATTATTTAACATTTTTTCCGCGGAGCGTGGGCGAATTTATGCAGGCGCGCTGTTTTCTTTATCGCGCGCCGAGTGGCCCCCGACGCTTCCCACGGAAACGCTTATCGGCTCTCGCGCGCATACGCTTTTACGACGATCGACGCGCGCGGAAATTATCGCCCGGCCAATTATAAATTGACGCCGGCGACGGGAAAAAAGAGAGAGGCGCGGTTATAGGTGTCACTTTGATATCGGTGTTTTCGTCGAGCGAGGAGATTTCTTTTTCTCGGGGACGGGAGGATGAAGTTATGTGGCCCTTTCGCGTTATCGGCCCGCGCGTTGTCGAGATATAAAGCGACATCAGTCGTTGGCTTTTGAAAGAGATGCCAGAGTTTATGCGTGTACGCGCCTCCGATAGCTGTGATACCGTGTTGGGCGTTATTTTACGTACCAACCCTATATAGCCCGTAGCGCTTTGATTAATAATGCCATTTTATTTTTTATTCTTCTTTAAAATAAAAATATACTGTTATATTTTACGCCGTGCAAACGTAAACTCTGTTTATAAAGCTGTATAAATCTTCCGTTTTCAGTTGCTTCTCCGTCCATAGGCAAACAGCAGAATCGAACCTTTCGCTAAAGGGTAAATTGAAAAAAGGCAATAAACCGGCAAATTTATAACTCGGGCCGTGTAATCTTGTGCCATTTGTGTACGCGTAGGCGCGCTATTTTTTTCTAAAGTACGCCCCACTGTCGGCCCCTTTTTCGTTTTTCAGCGGCGCGGGAACCGCCCCGAACGCACGACTAGCCGAGGCAGCGCACGATAAAAAAATTCCGCTTCGATTTCAAAGTCCGCGAACCCTTTCATCACCGTTCGACCCTTCCCCTGATGTCTTACTCGCCTCCGCCTTTTTTTCGTCTCTCGTTTTTCCCCAAGCGAATTCGTGTCATGAGAAACCATGAATTTCGCCGGTGGATCTCCTTCGATCGGCGCTCTTTTCAAGTTTATGTTTCTTTTAACGATTTTCCCTTTTTTTAAACAAATTTTAAATCCGTAATCATCTTTCAAAAGTATAACCAATTTATTCTACAAATATATCAACATTTTTATATCTTAATTTCACTAAAGTTAAATTAATTGCTTTAAAAAAAATATATGAATTAAAGACAATTAAGCGGGAGCGCAATCTACTGCAATAAAAGCAAGTCTCAGGCAAAGAGAGAAAGTTCAAAATAAAAAAATCTTCAATGGGCTTATCCGATCGGCGGCGCTAACGGTGGGAGAAGCGCTCCTTCGAGTGCGTCCGATATCGGGACGAAAGAAAAAGGGAAAGACGCACGATACGGGCAAAGGCGCGAGATGCAGCGACGAACGATGCTTGGATTATGAATGCGCGCAGGGGCCGCCGTGGATAAGCGATAAGCGTCAATTGGAAAGGCTTGTTCCGGAGGCGAATCCAAAGATTAGCCGAGAGAATGGAAAATATTGTCGGGCGTAGTCTTACGCAAAAATGGCAAGGCGATAACGATGGGATTCATTATCTCTCTAGGAACGAGGAACTGATTCTTTCGTTTGTTTAATTTTGTACAATTGATAGAAAAATAACAAACGGAATTCAGATCGCAAAAGAGAAATAAAACTGTGCACTGCTTAAATCACTGTATCAAAAAAGAGGGGAAAAATATCATTTCCTTATATATTTTTCGGAATACTCGCTCGCAAGACTTGGGATTCCCACTAACGAAAAAATATGCGAGAGATATAAAACTGAAACGCGAGAGCGCGAGAACAAAGGAATGAAAAAGGATCTGCGAGCTACGTGCACGCGCACGCGCGAGCAAGTATAGGAAAAGAAATGAGGCGAATCGAAAGAAACGAAGACGCAGCACAATGGATTACCGCGGGTCACGAGGGCGGCGCGCGCGGAAAAAAATAAGACGCTCGCCGTTCCCAAAAATGAAAAGGGATAAAAACCTTTAAACACACAAACTCGTAAACCCGCTTTCGGTCGGTGTCAAAGTTTTACGAGTCGATTCGTCCGAACACGGAGGAGATCCGCAAAACGCTGGTCCCCACCTCCGCGCAGCCTCCCGCTAGTTGTACCTCCGGCTCCGCGCGTGTTTTTCTCCGCGCTGCTTTCTTTGCGAACCTCGGCTCGGACTCGCGCTAAGGAAAAAAAATGTAAAAAATACGGCGGGAGAGGGACAAAAAGCGTGGAGAGCCCCGCGCGTCGAACGTGTAGGGAGGAGATAAAAGATTCAAGGAATAAAAGTTTCTCCCGAACGCATCGCTCGGCTCGTTTGCCGACGACTCCGAATTTCGTCTCCCTCTTTGACGCGGTTTTGGGGAAAAAAAATCAATTTTACGATGCTGAATGTCCCCCTACGCGAAAGAGACGCGTAGAGGAAACGAGTTACTGAAAAAAGTCGGAATTTGTGCTTGACTTTAATTAGTATCGTTACTTTTTTTGCGTCGGTGCGACAGGAGAGGAAAGGATAAAATAAGTGGTACAAAAGAGAGGCCTTGCGTGTTTATTTAAATGAAACGCGTGTTTGGCAATCTATGCTTTGTACTATTTTATTTCCCCCCTCGTTCGTTCTTTCTCTACCAGACAACATAATTATCCAATCGTAATTTTTGTTTTTTTCTTTTCAAATCTTACTCTGCCTTCCGCCCATTTCAATCTCCTAAGGCGATTTATTTGCTCGTTTCTCAGTTTTCAATGCAACATTAACTTATTTCATTCTCTTTTACTCGCCCGATGATAAAAAAGGCAAGCACTTGAAAAATGTTGTCAGCTCCAATCTCTACGAAACGGAATATCTCAGATCCAGTTTAAAATATCTCAATAAATCGTCGCTATTCGGCATCGAATTTTATTCAACGCTCAGCCGGTGATAACTCCATTTGGCGCGCTTCTCGGAATCCCGCTCACAGTCGCATTCGTTTCCCCGCGGCAGGGCCTCACTTTCTCCCGATGAAGACCTCCGTGGACAAAAAAAAAATCGAAAAGAAGGAACCGCCGCTCGACTAGTCCGTGCAAAAAGGACGCGGGGATTTATCGGGTGTTGCGCGGGCAACACGCGGCGGAGATAACGAGGCGCGCGCCTTGCGGCCCGAAACGCAGAGGAGAGCCAGGCGCGCGCGGGGGGGAAATAAAGAAGGCGAACGAAAAACCGTGGGCTCGCGTGTCCGCGACCGGGCGCAGACCGATAAATCAAGAACCTGCGCGCGGCTCGGCGCCACTCCGGACCCTTTCTTTTTTAAACCCGCTCCTACAGCGCCTAGGTGGACTTCTCTCGTTCCTTCCATTTCGTTCCCTCTCTTACCGATCGCTCCCCTGTCCGCGTAAAAAGGAACGTCAAATTACAACCAATAATTTTTGATAATCAATATTGTACCCTCGCCGGTGCGTTCGGTTCGCTGGGGGAGTATGCCAGAGGGAAACGAGCCGATAGAGATATACTTTTGTGTAGGTAAAAAGAAATCGCCGTGGGGGAGGGAAGAAAAGAAGGCGAAACCGGGCCCGTCTTAGGGGTTCGCCCTTTTCTGCCTCGAGACGGAGCCAATCGAGGAGAAAAGAGTCGGAGAAGGCGTGGGGTTGTGATTGTTTGCATGAAATACTTGCCTTACCGAGTAAAAAAAGGGAGCATATTAATTTGCTAATTTTTTTAACGGAGCCCTGCCAGTGCTCGCCGTCGCTCATTAAGCCCGGCGATTAAGGAGAATGAGATTGTTGAAGGTAAAAGATTGCGTGGATTTGGGAAGCACGTCTCTCAATCTTAAATTTTATTTGATCTTTTTTTATTTCGTCTCGAAAAGAGCAGCTGCTAGTTTGGGTATGCTTTTAAAAAAAGAAATCTTAACTGATTGATTTTATCACTTTTTTAAATTGACCAAGCTAAAGTATAGGTACAAGAATATCAAATTGGCTAGTAAAAATATTAATAATAATTAAAATTTTAAAATAAATTACTTCGAAAAAAAATTCGCATAAATTAGCTCGAATGCTAATCCACCGATAAATTTCCAAAGGTATAATTGATTGGATTCATTTAAAATAATGAGTATCGCTTAAAACCGTTTCACCGTCTATTAATCGGCTCGAAAGTGACTTTCTCGCCAAGCCCACGTGCAGCTCGATCTATCGCGAGAAAATCCACCGGAAGAGCGCGGCGAGTCCTTCGATTCCCCTGTACACGCTCGTGCGGCTCCCGCGCGTTCGTCGCGACACTCGATTCTTTATGCCGGCCGACTGGTTGTATAAGCGTAGAGGATTGCGCGCGCTTTTATTTATAAACCGGCGAGCGAGCGGGTAGCGCGCCTCCGTGGGTATACCGGAATATCCCCCCGAGCGTTTATTGTCGACAGATCGACGAAATATGAGGATATCATGCTTTAGTCTTACTCGCGTGGGCTAGCGTCGCGCGGCTGTCACCAACGCAGTGCCGGCGATACAAATGAGCGAGCTTAGTCATCAGGTGCGATTTGATACGCGAGAGACGTCTGCTCTATATTTTCCCGCGGATGGTTCTCGCGCGCTGTGGCGATTTCGCGCTTTTAACGCAAGCTCTCCATTAATGGCTTATTAATCATTTTTAATCTGAACCACGACAACGATCGAAGCAAGTTAATGCTGGAGCGCGGAAAATGGCCAGACACGTCTGGCGATCCATCATTGCCGTCATTCGCCGTCACTCCACCGGGCTAACGAAGTGTCAGTCGGGGACGGCTTCATCATGAGTGGATTTTCGTGCCGCGGAAAGTCCGGACGCGCACGGGGGAAAAAGCAACCCTCGACCGGGGCGCGTGCAGCGGCATAAGCGCGCGTCCGCGATGCTGCGCACAAAAAGCGGTGCGCGACGTCGTTCCAGCGGCTCGGGCTTTAAGCAGGCGTTTCCATTGTTTGTTAAATGAGGGACACCTAATCGCGCCGGTGGGATAAGTGCACCGGCGGCGGCCAGATTTGCATAAACCCCGCGGCCAGATGCTCGCCGATTGCACCCGGGAAAAGCTGCGATTATTGCGAAGGCCGCGCGCACCCGCGGTAATTAGGGGTCGTTAAACCCCCGAGCTGACCTGTTGCTCACGACGCGGCACTCCATTTTTCTACTTTTTCTACAACCGCTTTCTGACACCACCGCTTTTTTTTCTCGCTCCTTTTTATTTCCCGCGAGCGCTGCGGAGCCACGCTAAAAATCTTTCGGCTCGGCCGCAATTTCTACAGCTATTTTCATTGTGTGCTAATATTTTCTTTGAAAAGGACGCTCCGATTCGCACGGTCACAGCATCGGTGCATTACCGTCGACTTTTTTTGTACGTTACGGTTAGTTATTTACTTTTATTGTTGAAAAACGATGATAATTCAATTTTTTATTCAGAAATGTAAGCGTGGTGTACATATATTTTCCACTATCAAATTTATAGCTCCTATGAACTCAACTCAAAATATTACGGTTGAAAAAACACTATTAGGTAGAAAAAAAACTGCGTTTTTTTTCGGAAAATTGAATTGAGAAAAAAAGCGTATGGATAAAATAATGGTGCACCAATTCCGTTTTGACTCGAAAGTGATAATCGAGCAATTTAACCAAGCGAAAATGCTAGTGCAGCAGCTAATTATCTGCATCGGTGGCGCTTATAGCAGTTTCCCGTCGACGCGGCAAAAGCCGCGGCGAAATTGCTTTTTCATTCCCGGTCGCGCGAGAAAATCGAAGCTCGCGTGTGAGCGGGCAAAAAAACTGAAAACGAAGGATAGAAAAAAAGTCGAGTAGGTGGGTAAAAGGTTGGCGCTTCCGCCACCGATACAGATACACCTCGATAAGTCTCCCGGAGCTTTCCATTGACTTGCAAATGCGGAGAGGAGCGCGAGACAATTGCGCCGAGCACAGCCGCGATAAAGCGCCCGTGGACGGAAGAAAAGCGCCGAGTCTACGGGATAAATGCAGGTAAGCTCTCGCTCGGCGTGTTTTGAATAATCGAGTGGTCAAACTCTCGGATAACCTATGCGTCACGGCATATCTGCACAGGGTCGGGAAAATCAATCGGACCAATCGGCACTCTGCCGCGAATATTCGATAAATTACAAGGACACAAGCCTCGCTCGTGCAAGACTCGCTAGTTAGCCATAAAATTGTTTTTCCATAAAATAGCACGTTCTAACGCCCGATGTTTAGCTTTTAATCAGAGGCGTTCGCCTGCCGTTTTATAATGGAATATACTCTTTATTTACAACGTTATTTTGTATTCTTTCTGGAATATTCGCTTGGAGTTCCGCATGATTAATTTTTCGAGAATAATACGTTTTTCACGGATTTTACAACGAATTCGATCCAAATTTATTTTATGCGAATTTTGCCCATTTATGTTTTTTTTACGCTGTACTGGCTCCGCCATTATTTGTACACAATACCATCGGGCTGCTGATTATAAATTCAGAAACCGATGTGGATGGTAGTGCCCAATTTTAAATTTGATTTAACTTTTTTTTAAAAAAAATTTGCAAATACTGTCAACATTGTATACGCAGTATACGTTAACAACAGACTTAAAATAGTATACAAAATTACGCTATATCAATAAGTGCCTCTCTCCATTTCATTGTTTATTCATTTGCTTTTATAAAACTAAAAGCAGCTAAAAGCCATATAGATTGAAAAAAATGCAAGGCACAAAGAACACACACGATGCTGTCGCTATACTAGTATCGGCGAACAAGTACACGCGCCACTCGCCGCGAAGCAACTAATAGCACCGAATACCCTTCATAATTCACGCGTCGTCTATTAGCCGCTAAAAGCGCCTCGGCCGGCCGATCGTCGGCGCGCCCCGATAAATCGGTGCCGCTCTCCCACGCCGCAGAACGAACGCGGCCGGTTCGTTATTGTGCGTCGAGCGCGAATCAGCATTTGCGTCGGTGAATTCGCGCGTGCCGCCCGCAATCAAGTATGCAAATTCCAACCTTTCGACCAAACTCGCCCCCGTCGGAGCCTCGCGACGTCCTCGTTTTTTTCTTTTCTTTTTTTTTTGTCGACTATTGGTCAGTATGCCGCGCGGTTTCGTCACCGCTCTGCATTCTCGAGAAACCAGTGTTCACTGCATTTGTTTCGGTGGCACGTGAATAGCGTGGAGATTTTTTTGTAGCTGCTTTTGCGTGACGCTAGCTTAATTTTACGACCCTACCGGCTCGCAATCGGACTCGTTAATTGTCCGCGAGCTACGCTAGATCAGTTGAGTTCGGAGAGTAAATAATGAGACACGTGTTAGGTCGTTATGTTAAAGAGCGATTGTAGTAAATGGTACTACGATGAATTCCAAGGATGCCTAATTATTCTTAACAAGGCAATTTTAGCTTAGTGGTTCAAGTGTGTTAATCATATGCATAACTTTCTATACTGATCAATTAGTTTTGATAGATACTAAAAGCACAAGAGGACAGATACAGCTCGCCGTAGTATCGATTGCACTGTATAAACAGTCAAAGACAACAATGCCAATATCCATTTACAAGGACCGTTACGTGAATATTGGAAAGCCACGTCCGATTGAGTCGTTATAGTTTCTGTATGTTAATTCGATTCAATTCAAGTAGTGCACGCCAATTTTCCAGACAATATCTCAGAATGGATCTTATATATGTAACAGGCCACTGACGAATGAACCTCAATTTTAGAAGCGTCCAATTCGAAGCGCGCAGATAAAGCAAGTTCAATAAATGAAGTAGATTTATCTAAAGAGAAAGTGTCGACGAGAGAGATATCAGGAACGTGTTGTAATATGCATGAAAATCAAAACAGATTATTAAGAATTTTTCAGAAGACTAAAAGAGAAATCTAAGCTTTTTATTTGCTAAACGCAAGTGTGTTGCCGTACAGTCGGTTCGTGCAAGTCCGAGGAGCAATAAAAATTTGTGAGATATTCGAACGCTTTATATCTGAAAGTCAAAAAGGCGCGGTAAATAATGCAATTCGAAACGTACGAACAGAGGACATTACCATGGCGTCATTGAAGGTCCATTGCTCTCCTTTTCTGTATAATTCAAAATTTGTTTGTACATCCGTTGGACATTTTATTGCAGGCTTTTATTTCTTGCTATACAAGTTCGTGCACTTCTATCCAACAGTAAAATTACGTATGCGTGAAAAATCGTGTTAGTCTCAATTATCCCAACGTAAAAAATGTAGTTAACATCGTGTAAAAAAATTAGCATATTTTGGAAGATACAATTCGGACAAGGTAAAAAACCTGTCAACGAATGCATGCAATAAATTTAAAGTCCGTTCATTTTACACTTCGACAACATTTCTTTAAAAATAATATAACAAATTTTATAACAAATCGATAAGTACTAAACAAAAGTAATTGAGTAAAAAGATCAGTATCATAAACGTTGGATTATTCATTAAAAAAAGTGACTACTGCCGGATAAACAGTTTAAAGTAGCGTGAAAAAGTAACATTCGAATTTTAACAAATTCGATTAAACGAAAAAAGATAACATTGACACGTCGAAGAAAGATTGCTGACAGTAAACGCGATTTTTAACTGACGGTGTGTACACTTTTATCTCCCGCTCGCTCGCGTGTTGTTCTCGCGCGCATTATAAACCATTTATATTCGAATCGGCAACACCGGTTGGGACTGGCTCGGGAAATTAAACGAATTTCAACTGACGACTATCGCGCGCCAGATTTATGCGGGCCGGGAAAGATCGCTTTGTCTGCCAGATTATTTGGCCTCGATCGGCCGATAATAACGCAAACGATGATTTCATCGCTTTAAAAGCGTAAGAAAACGCAATAATCGTTAAGGAGTAGATGACGTAGACGTAAATTTATGATAAAAAAAAGATGCCCCACCGTAATGACGATGCGCAGGGGAAGGATATAAAAGGATAGTCGCTGCGCCCGGTCGGGGAGGATTAAGGTTCTTGAAAAAGGGCGCGAGACAAAAATGGAGAAGCGTGCGGAAGATAAGTCGAAAGGAGCGGAAAAAAGAGCCGCCGGGGTTGGGAAAAAAGCGGAGACACCTGAGAGGCGAGAAGTTGTGCGAGACAGTGCCGGAGGTAAAAAACGGCGCCGGGCATCGGAAGCACTTTATCCACGGCGAGATTAATATGCCAGGCGAATGCGGAGTCTGAGAGGCGCGTGGCTCCCGGCCTGAACGCGGAAAAGCTGTTGCGAGTCTACGCATCAACCGCGAAGTGTTCCAGGCTTACAAGCTCGGAAAATGCGTCGTGCGTGTATGCTTGATGCGACTATTTTAGGGTTGCATGTTACACGCATGCAGGTGCCATCAATACTTGCTGTTCGTGTTCTCTGTTCCCCCAATGTAAATAACATGTGAATAGACAATGTTTATTGACGGATCTGATATTTGCAACGCATACATCTCCCGACTGGTGCAATATCAATGTTTTTTTATAAAAAAAATGTAAATAAACTATTGGTTCAATCAAATTTTTATGAAAATTTCTACTCTCGAGCGCAGACCGTTTTTCCATGTATACCGTAGGCGTATCGCTCTATTTTTCGCGTTTTGTTTATTAACGGCAACATTCGCAATCCGTCAGTCTTTCAACCCGCAGCTCAGTCACACATAAATCACGAAGGCTCGCTTCATTTATCTGGAAAAATTCTCATAACGCGGTAGTGACGTTGAAAAATCCGTATTTCACGGTCTTCTTCACCCAATCCCATCGCAAAAAGGTCAATTATAAGTGAAAGACGGACCGAGAGAGCTAAGCGAGCGGCGGTACGCCGGCAGTTTTGCATGCGGCGGCGTCTCTCGCTCGTCTCCTCGGTTCGACGGCGACGACACTCATCGCGGCGATTGAAAAATGGTCGAGGCCGCGTCGGCGGGCCGAGCGATGCATCAGTCTCCTTCTTCCTTTCCCGGGATATCGCTTCCCCGCGAAATCCGACTCGATGGGAATGAAGGAGATCTTCCAAGCGCAGCTCGCTCGGCGCCGATTCTTCCGTAAATCACGCTCGTGGCTCTCGAGAAAGATAAATACCCCGGCGCTAAGTGTCCGCAGCCGGATAATAAAGTCGGGCACGCTCACCGGCCTCTTGTTGCTTCTTTCCGTCGTTTTTAATCCTGTTGCTCGAGTCGAATACGTTAGGTGAAATTCCTCTCTAGTATTGTTTTAATGATGGATCACCGTTTGCTGCTTAAAAATCTGAAAGTGCAAACTTGATAAATGAATTATGAATTATCTATTCTTTAAATCAATAAATTTCGTATAAATGTATATATCAAAAGGATTTTTTATTACCTTTTATTTGTATTTTGATACAATCGCTATTAATTTCGCGAATGATTTATGACTTCAGTGTGTTTTGACAATTCCGCTTATACGAAACCTGTTTGTCTCCTTAATAATAAAGACAATATTGATTCGAGCAAAAAAAAAAGGTATCCACCGGCTCTGCGGCATCTTTTTCGATTAGCACGTGTAAATTAATATTTCGAACGACTGCTGCTCGCGCAAGTCGCATAAGCGGCCGCGGTGGAACAAGGCAGGGAAGAGGAGACCGCGAGAATATTTAATAAGTCGATGGCATGTACGATGTTATCAGATCCTTCACGCCTCGCGACTCGTTGCGAGGCGGCGACAGGGCGGCATCTGCCCGCGTGTTAACATCCAGCCTGGCTCGCACAAAATAGGGGGAGGGGGGGAGTACACGAGCCGAGAAATTTTCGAGCGCACGTACCGCCGACAAATTGAGGCTCGCTCGCGAGCTACCACGCGGCGCGTCTCAAAAGGAATGCGGCTCCGAGGCAACTCATCTCCCTACTTACCTCGCCGCCTTTTTCTCCCTACCTTGGCTTTTTATTCTACCGGGCGCGATCTCAAGTCCCTGTAAAAGACTCGTCAAGAGTCAACCGACTGCCCGAGCCGCGCGAGCGATAAATTTACGCGGTACTTTGAGAACAATTCCGACGATGAAGAACGGACGGATAAAGCTTGTCACTCCTTTCGCTCGTTCCTCTCCTTCTCTCCTCTGCCCTTTTTCGGTATCTCGCGCGCGTTGCTCAAAGGACGACTCGCATCTTATGTATACCTCCGCAGACGTAATTCTTCGGTTATAAATATTTAAAAGTAAGCTAATGCGTGTCTGCGGCAGACGCGCACGAAACGTCTTTATGCACTTGTCTTTATGCAAGATGTAAGCGAGGTATAAGGCAATAATGAAAGAAACGAAAATGTAAGCACTACATTTAAGGATGGCCGTACTCGCTCTTCGTTTTTAATTGAATTCCAAAGCAGTGCACAGCGAGGCGCAACGGCCGCGGATTATCCCGGCGTAGCACCCGCTCAAAGCCGCCTATACATAAAGATCCGCCGTGGCGCAATTACGGATTCGAAATTCCCGCGACGCGCGGCAACGGCGCGGAAGGTAAGTACTCGGGCGCTCAATGTACCGGAATAAGGGCTGCTTCTCGCGAAATGCGCCCGCTATACTCACTCGAGGACGAAATTTCCCGGGACCGGGCGTCTGCCAATCGCTAGCATCGCGCCGCGCATCGCTCTTCTTTAACGGCTCTTCCGATCCACGCCAACTTCGTCTCAACGCGCGCTTGTCGTTACACCGCGGTGTCCTCGAAAACCATAAATAAATTTCGCATCTTACGGTAAGTGTTGCTTGCAAGACGAATCTGTAAAAAAAAAAACAAACAATATATAAACATATTTGTACGGAGATAATTGAAAATTCAGACGCAATAAGAATAGAGCGAGAATCGAAAGACAAAGTACCCGCATGTTTCGCACTAAACATTCCTCGCGAACGCCTCGGCATTTTCGGTCCTGCTTTTCAATCTTACATTTATCTTACATAAAAAAATTAACTTTCCTATAATGACTCATGTCACAGTGTCCCTACTTCCCAGACTATATTAGCATTGAATGGGGCTGCAGGTGAGGCGAAAAATTGACAGCGGAATTTTCGTGGGTGAAAGAGAGAGAAAAGAGTTGAGGGAGAAGCCCACCCAATGAAACAATAATTCATCGTCCGCGACCGGTCCCGGGCGGCATTAATAAAGAGCTCACAGCCATGTCGGGCGAGCGTGCGCTCTGTCCGGCACCTTTCGCGTCATGAGCCTCATTATTCGCGGAACGATCGGGCGATGACCGCCTCGGTGTTTTCAGCGCCGCAAAAAGTAATTGCGAAAGCCTCGATCGAGAGGGACCCCTTCTTTATTGTTCATTACCGCGAGCGCACTTGCCGCATTGTCTCGCTGTTCTTTTTTTTCGCGCGAAGGGCGATGATGGATTTCCAGGCTGTCTTCACACTTTGAAGCATCTTGGTGTCTGCGTCGAAAGGCTATTTTTCACGAGGTTCTTTTTTTAATTTACCCGTCGCGAGGAATCAATCGAAACCCTTTTTTTCAAGACGCGCGAAGAAGATTGCGCTAATGAACCCGTAAGAGAAAATAATTGAGAAGAAAAAGCTTGGAGAACAATGAAAAAGTTAAACGAACTGTCCGATTCATCAGCGGTTCATTAAAGCGGCGGTGAAGTGGAATTTTTTTTTTCAAGAGAAAGCAGTGCAACCAAATTCGCAACCGGCAAAAAAAAGCGACCGCACAACGGCATGTAAGTAAGAGAGCCCCCGGGCTTCGCGACCCGCACATATGAGCGCAAATTGTAAAAATCGCGCGAGTCTCTCTCTCTCGGTCTCCCCGAAGTACTTTGCTATTCTTCGGGCATATTCGCGTTATCAAGTCCCCGGGAGAGGCATATCCGTCCCAAAAGTGGAAGAGAGCGCGAAAGAGGCACTCGAGGGAGAGGCGGGATGCGGGGGGACTGGTCGGAATATTTTCCAGGGCGCAATATCTCGGCGTGTCTCGCTCTTTCCGCCCTATATAGGAGAAATTTCGCGACGTGACGCGACTATTCGCCGGGCGCAATAAATTCCAGCTCGTCCGCGCTGGCGCGACCTTCGTGCGCCTCTAAACCTAAGCCGGCTTTAACAAACCTCGCGTTTCCCCGCGGCGCTGGATTTGGCCGGATTCCAGGGAAGCGCGCGCGCTCGCGCGATTCGTTCGTTATTGTCCGGAAAATGGGTCGACTATAATTGCGCGAGCGGACCCGCCGGATTCCAATCTCCCAGCTGCTACGTACCGGCATATAGCCGAGGTACCTATGCGCTCTTCGCGCGATAAGGAGCCGAGTGATTTCGCGGAGGGAATTGAAAAGGCCCCCCCTTCGACGGCTCTGAATATAGATATTTCCTGCACTGCGAGTCGAGTGCGCGCCGCCGCGCGGCTCTTATAACTTCCGACCGAGTCAAGAGACCCGAAAATTTGCCCAGTTCGACCGTCATCGGCATATACGGATTTACGTTTCTATTTCATAGGTATATACAGTTGACAAAGAAAGATCAACGAGCAAACACTCATCTAACAAGATCTCATCGGAAGACGGAGCATCAAGCTTTTGCAAAAAATACGAATTGAAATTCGAAGATGTATTCTCGAGCGACGAGTCGCTCTTCGGAAAATTCGATTAGAAAGTAATTGCCTCGCTCGCTATTTGCGCCGGAAAGCCACGACGCTGCTCCTCTCGCTGGCTTTTGACGCGGCCGCTCCCAGCCGCGTATAATGAAATAAGAGCTTATGCTCGATTTTCAATTGCGCGTGGCTCCTCTTCCAGCCATGCCCCGCGTACATCTCGAGAAAGCCCGGCGAGTCGATGCTCCAGCGTGAAAGATGATTTTTCGACTTGCCCCTCCTCCCTCTGCTCGAAGAAACGCGAAATACGTGTACGTACTGCTGGTAACTCGAAGAATGCCGGAATATTTTTGCTCCCTCTAGCAGTCGAGCCACCGCGTATTTTCGAATGTGGGCGAAAGTGGAATTTTAGGGTGGGTTATTTTATCAGGCTACAACTCTTAACATTCCTTGAACTTTACACAAAATAATTATTATTACTATTTAAGAAATATCTCAATTTTATACGATGATACTATATATAAAAATTTGTTTCTGTTTCAGGTATGTTGAAAATTTCGTTTACTCTCCCGAACACGTGTGTACCGCAGTCCCGGCGCGGTACTCAGAAGTAAGTAAAATTCCAGCCTTACGGTCGAAGCGAGACGAAAGACCGGCGCAAAATGAACTCGGGAGCCACTCCGCAGTGGATCCCACGGGTGTTCGGGCGGGGGGTAGTACGTACGCGGGAACGAAAAGTCGGGTTCGCCCGCAGCCCAAATCCCCCTAATTCCGCTTTATTGTCACGCGGCGAGCGGAGAGAATCGATGCGACGCGGGGCGCGCCCCGATTGGCCGGACGGGCCAGGCTTTCCGATAAGCGGGGCCGCCGCTTATCTGGCAAGCGGCCTAATACAGTCGCGCTATCTAAACGCCCGTGAAAACGCCCCGGCCTGGCGAAAGGGCTCGCGGGGAAAAATATGAAGCAGACGACGCCGTCGAGTCTGCGGGGGTCGTAAGGAATAATGGCGAAATGTATGAAGGAAAATCATCTGCAAGCCGATGCGATCGGAGATACCGGACGAAGCAGGAGACAATCGCGTCGGGGGCGCGCTGCCAGCGCCGGGGACTTATCTGGGGAGTAAAGGGATGTACCTAGTTTGTAGCTCGAATAACTGATTCCAGAATAACGAGAGGCGGCGTCGTTTAGACGCTTAGATTTTTATCTTAATTGGACAAACCATTTTAGCTTGTATCTCTTACGTGTATTTTAAACGCTAAACGATAAACTTTTTCTGCTAGGTTCCTCGTTTAACTTTTATGGCATGCCTTTGTTTTAAAAATTCATTCTTCAATATTATTTTATTCTGTAAATACCATTTTTTTAGTTTAACTTTTTTTAATTCTTTCAAATCAAATGCGAAAGCGCAAATCAGTATAAACGGAGAACGCATAGAAATACACGCGAGGACTCGCGTCGAAAATCCAAAACAAGAGCGTCAACAAACAGTCGCGTATTCAGTGGAACAAAGACAAAGTGCTAGGAGAAAAAGCGGGAGGCAGGGAAAGGACAGGCGAGGAGATAAAGTCCCCCTGCGCATCAGGGAGATCCGGAGGCGTCGAGCAATTACGCGAGGCGCGGTCACGTGCGCCGCATTAGAAGCCGAAAGATCGCTTTACAGTTAACGCGCGGCGGCTCGCTCGTCTGCCCGGGTGTCAGTTCGCCGCGGGCCCGGATTTTCCCTTCGACGTCGCCTCCGCAGATCCGATCGACGCGGATAAGTCGCCCGCCAATTACCGCGAGATTTGCGCGGGGACGATGCGCCCGACGATAAAATTGCATTTCGGATTCGGTGGCGGTCGAGGGGGGAGAGTGGCTTCTTCTTATCGGGCGCCCCTGCCACGTGCTTCGGATTTGCCCCGCGCCGATCGAATTATCCACGCTTGCCCGCGAGAAATTAGACAATGTCGCCGTGGTACCTTGAGCGCAGCAGCTGTGACAAGGCCGATTACCATCTGTCTGCGCTAGTTCGAATTTCTTTTGTTACGACAAACAAATTTTCGTTGAAATTTTTCTGAGATTAAAAAAAATGTATGTTGCGAAAATCTGATTATGGAGCTCGAAATAATTTTCTCTTTGCAGAAATAAATCCTTTAGACCAATAGAATTAGGAAGAATAGAGTGATTCATAATTAAATTGGAACTTTCATTACATTTAATTATAACGTAAAGTATCGATGAATTCCCGGAAATTTAATTTAATTTACTATAAAGAATATTAATCAATTTCTTTTACGCTTAAATAAATTTAATTTGTTTTATCAGTTACATTTAATTGAAATTCTATTTCTTTAAATAAAATTCATTTAGATTTGATGACTCGAACGTTCGTTTTTTATACAGTCCCATTTTCGTAATTCACGAGCGTTGGTTTGCTCTGAAGAAGGCAATCCCTCTATTGCCGAAACGTCAGCCGAAATTAAAGAAAATTCCAGTACTTGGTTCGTCTAGATCATTCCAGCCCTTTAACCTTCTCATAAATAAA
Source organism: Eurytoma californica (assembly GCA_035586675.1). NCBI lineage: Eukaryota > Metazoa > Arthropoda > Insecta > Hymenoptera > Eurytomidae > Eurytoma > Eurytoma californica. The sequence continues at coordinate 14,699,946 of JAXIUT010000001.1, read as the reverse complement.
ATTCAGTTACGTGAATCATTTAACATCATAAAAATTAGAAGAAAATCATAATCATTAAAGAATGAGAAAATTATATGAAAAATCCAAGTTTCATTTATAAAAAAAGATATCCGTCTCTAAAACAAAATAAAAATTGTAGGTTAAACATGACATTAATCTGTTCGAATTAACAGATTTAATATTTAAATAAACCGTTTATATCAATAATGGAACATCGGACTCAATTTACTTAAGAATTCTAATACTGCCTGCAATAAACTTATAACTCTGAAAATCCTTAAACTGCGGTGTTCTAAGCATCGGCACAATATATCTCAAGAAGTTTTTCGCGGGCCACCGCAGGAGAACGATAATTTTATGGGTTTGACGGTATTCCTGGCGTCGGCCTGTGCCCGGAGACATAAAGCAGCGGGGATGCCAGACGTGGGCGCACCGCGGCGCTCCCTAATGACTTACGGTCATCTCCCGCGTCGTAGGGGCTAGGGTGGCCCCGGCGGAAAGAACGAGCGGAGCCGATCGTTTCGGTCGGCACAAAAGGGTCATTAGGCCCCCTTTCAGCGGCCGTTTTGGAAACTCGCCTTCCACCCGCGTTCGCGGCGCGCGCGCGCGATACACGAGCTTACCGCGGGGCAGGCACGAGCGAAACGTTACGCTCCCGTTTCTTAACGAACCCTGACTCGACTTGTTTTTACTTGACTCCGCCGTTGTTGCTCTTGCTCCTGCTATTAATTACAAACTTTGTAGCTCCAAAAATACTGCGATGGTTAAACTTTCTTGTTAGCTGTGCTTTTTTAAAACTTACTATAGTTTTGTCTAGTTCGCGTCACGTCATTAGCTATTGTTACGGTAAAGTGAGACTTTCGAGAAAAATCAGGTCGAATCGACGCTATAGCGCTGTTAGCTTTGCTACTTTTATAGAAGAGAAACAAAGTATAATAATTTTCAGTCAATTTGTAGTAGATTAAACGGGCAATTTTATTTAAATGATTGAAAATAAAGCGTGAGAGATTTATTTACTGCGGTGAAAAAACAATTGCCATTTGAACAATGCGAATTTTTTAAAAACTATAATAAAGTCCAACTCGCGATAAATCAATCCACTGCAATTCTCTTGCAAATCTTTATTGCCTTTTTTAACGCGTTATTTTACAATAGATATAGAAACTAAAATCCGCGCGATAATAAAAACTTTTACGCGAGATTTATGGAGTCATTATAAAGGCGAACGCGCGCCACGAAATACGAAGTGCGGAAAGCTCGCGCGCTGCTGTCGCGAGCGAGCAAATAATCCGGGATTGCGGCGGCGCTTTAAAAAAAAAAAGAAAAAAAAGAGCACAGGCGCATAAATATCGGTGCGAACAAGCGAGGTATTTATAAATATTTGGTTGATTCGTCGGGGATTAGTCGCCCCTTTTTTTCCGCGCGCGCTCATTTATAACGTGCAAAAAGGAAACGGTATATTGGCGGCACGATAAAAACGCTCACGGATCTTCCTTTTCGGCGAGTCGATAAATAAGGATCAAAATAAGTCGAAGCTCGAGCGCGAGGTGCTCCGAGAATCCCTTTCGTAGCTCGTTCGCGCCACTTCGACGCTATCGCCGGGGCCTTATATACACCTTCACGTGATCCTCCCTGATTTACCGGAATTTTACAGGGCAATTGTGAGGAGGCGAAGCCGAGGATTTCGCCAAAGCTCTATTTATGTCTTAATACTGAAAAAACTATCACGTCAGCATTATTTCAAGCGACCGCGTAATAAAGAACAAATTTTTCATTTGAGCGCAAATCTTTCATTTTCGGTAGAATGCTAAATGCTGAAATTTAAACGGCGAGCCCGGAATATTGCGGAACGAGCTCGCTGAAACGTAAATGATAATACGGGGGTGTGTAGGATAAACTTTTCGGGAAAAAAGCTCGATAATTTTCACTAAAACTTTATAAACAGGTCGTAATTAACTTCGCCGACGAATTTCGTGGAAAAAAATTAAAAGCTCGTGGACAGACATTGGCCGAATGTTCCGCAAGCAGCCGCACTTTTATTATACTTTTATTTCGTCCGGTGGACGAGCAGTTTCACAAGCTTGTTCGACGACGCGCTTCCGTCCATTGGACCAGCCGGCGAAACTAGCCGGGGTCGGCTCGATAAACGATGGAAAATTCATGAATCCACGCGAGCACTCGGCCAAGAGGGACCGGCGAGAGCGGACGCGTGAATATGGATAACGCCAGCCAGACCGGCGGAAGGGACGCACCTATATACCCCCACGGCGAACGACCGCCAATTGTTTTTGCTCGCCGTCTACCTTTGGGTGTGAATTAACGCGCTGCGAGAGGAACGATCGAGTGTTCGAGTTGCGCACTTTATTCAACCTTGTCTCCGAGAAAAAAAACCCCGACGGAATAAATAAAGATTTCTTTGTGAATAAAACACCTTTTTATCGCGTTCGGAGAAATATGTGCATAGCGTTTATAAACACCATTACAATAAAATGCATCATTAAATCAAAAAAATACGTCACATAATTTTGATCGAACAATAGCGCAAACTCGCAGTCGATCGTACAGGTTTATTAGCATGGGCTCCTCTCGGGAGTTCGTTTGTTTAGTCTCGCACAAAAGGAAGAGTCGAGAATTTTGATGTGGTGAGCCCCGGAACTTGGAGGCACTTGGCCGCCTTTTCACCGGAGATTCGAGGAGGAAAAAAAGGCGAAGCGAAGAACTAGAGGATAATGCACTCTCTTCGCGGTGGTCGAGCGTTCGCTATCGTATAGGACGGGGGTGGAGGCCCCGATTGCGTTCTACAGCCAGAGAATAGTCAAACAAATGATGAGCGCGCGCGGCCCATGAATCACATGGCTCCATCGCTACCAAATCCTCCGGCTGTCCTTTATTTACCTCTCAATTCTATACCTCCTCTGTTTATGCGGACTACTTGTTGCTTCCTTTTACTGTACTTTTTCTCTTTTGTTCCTCGCCATATACTTCGCTCAACAAACTTGGGTTTTCTGTTTAATCCTAGAGTTTACAAAAGATTTTTATTAAAAAGAAATTCATGATCTTTTATAAAACTGAAGAAACTTTTGCCAATACTTACTCCGCTATTGTGTAAAAAAACTTTTCGAGATAAATTTAGTCGGCAGCGTAAACAGCAGGGATTACCTGAAAAATTAAAAAATTATGAGCGCAGCAAAAATGACACCGAACGCTAACCAAGTGAAATGTATGGTAGGGAAAAGTTGAGGGAGTGTGCCGAGGTAGGTGGGAGGCACGAAGAAAAAAAGGCAGGCGCAGGCGAGGCCGGGCTTTAATAGCCGAAGTAACCGAACTCGCGTTCGCGCCTCGAGGGCGCGGACTAAAGAGAGCCCGCGAGAGAACAAGAGGATGGAAAGAAAAGAAGGAAGTGGAAGAAGAGGCCCCCGTGGCCCCTCAGGACTTTTAATTAAAGGCGCGCTGCGCTCGTTCCTCGTGCGCCGATGCGTCTCCCGCGCGCACCCCACCCCCTCCTTTATAACGACTCTCCGGTGACGCAGCTCGTTCGCCAACTTTTTAAGTAGCTTACGCGCGCGTCGCGTAAAAATAGAGAATCAGACGCGTGCGCCAATAAAAAATATCGCAATGAAATACGGCCGATGGGACAAATGAAAGGAGGCGTTCGAGCAGAGAAGGCGTAATTACGACGGCGGTGCGAGGTAATTGATTCACGGCTCCTTTCTTTTTTTTTCGCCGAGATAGAGCCTCGCTGAACTTTCTCTTTCCTAAATAGCTTGTATTAATCATCGAGAACTGACTGTTTCTTGATTTATCCTACGCGCGTTACAGTCCACAGAACAAACGCGAAACACCCTCAACTATTTTCGAAACTTGCATCTAGGAGAACAGCGGGGGAGAAAATAAAGGAAAATTCGAAAAAGAAAGAGTCTGAGAGGCCGGCAAGTGAGTGCAGACCGAAGAACTAAAAGAAACGTGAAAATGAGAGGGCTCGAGCCGAAACTTCGTTACAGGCGCTAATAAACGTTCCTCTCGGCGGAGCGAAGGTGCAAGCAGCAAAACACCGACGACACTCGTGAGCACACTAAAACTTTACGCTAAGCGCGCGTGACGCCGTTTGAGTCTTCTTGTTTGTCGCCTTTCCAAATTTTACGCTCCCTCGTTATCTAGCGCCCCACGTTGACGAAAGTGGCTTACCCGAAATTTTATCGCGTCCGAGTTTCCGCTACTCTTGCGGTTCCGCGCGAAATAAATTGTCCTGCTGCGTTCTCACTTCTGATTTTTCTTTTATTTGCGGACCCGACGAGTGCGTTCTTTCTGAATGAAGAGAATAATCGTGATTCATAACTTAACAATATTTAAAGTGCGTTACAAAAGAGATCTCGCACAATAAAAGAAGAAAACAAGCAAGTTAAATAAGAGGAACGGAGGTGCGGGTCGCGTGTAGTTTTGCAAGTGCGGGTACGTGGGTGCCCGTTGGAGTGCGGTATTGTGATCGGTAGCCTTGGCTCCGGGCCCCTCTCATTTGCACAGTGCACTCCTTATATAGATCCCCTCGCGCGCCATCCTATCTACATGCATTATCTGCCATCCATCGTCCTCTCTCGCTGAATCCCGCGGCCGTGGAGATCTGCCCGGCGTCGCCGCGTTTACGAGCACCGCGCAGAGAAGACGGGAGAGGCGCGGCGAAAAAAAATGCGGAGGATAAGAAAAACACCGAGGGAGAGAAATTCGAGCCGTTCGCTCCTCCGACGCGTGTCAGCCGAGTATAAAATCCCTCGCGTCACTTGCGCTCGCCACACCGATGCTTAATGCCCCTTTTAAGCAAATGCGTTCTGCCCTCGCACGCGGCGCAAAACAACGTCTTGTTTTGCCTCTCTCTTTTACTTCGAAATGGATCTCCCTCTTTCTTTCTCCCAGCATCGCTGCGTTTGTTCCGCATGTTCCGCTCCTTTTTCCCCTGCACGCCTTTGCAGCTGCGTTTTCAAACTTACGCTTCGGGTGCACGTTTGTTTGTAAATAATAAGTACTTTGTTCCAGAAGAACTCGAGCTTGCATTTTTCCCCCTCAGAGCTTGATAAGTAAAGTGTACAGTTTTAAGTTTATAACTGTTCGCATTAATTACATATGCAATCGGCGCTCGAATTATATAAAACAAGGATGAAAAGAAAATGAAAACAATCGCATAATAAGCACAATGCAAATTAAATCGGTAGTAAAAAAAAAAGCATACTGTGTAACGGTGTTTGCATTTCTCGAAACGCGTAACAATACCGGCTCCAAAAAAACGCGGCGCTTTAAAATGCGTCCCTATCTTGAATGCAACTGTATCGCAAGTTTACCGCACGGCGACCTCGGTAAGATGCCCAGTTTCCTCACTTATTCAGATCCAGATAAAAGCCGCGTCCGCGGCGACTTTCATCATCCGCCATATAGAAAATGATACCGTTTACCAAATCCCGCGGCTTAATTGCAATAATAAATCCAAACTCGATTGAATTAGCCCCGTCGAGCGGCCAACAAAGGGATACCCCGGGAACTTTCTCCGTGCGGTCTTTCGCCTCCGCGGTATTCTGGAGCGCGCGCGCAGCAATTTCGTCGGTAATATAATGGCGGGCCGGGACTTCGCCCCCGTAAGGCACACAAGAGGGCTCCGATCGGCCGGCCGCGTGATAGATCGCGCGATCCTCCGTCGCACGGTTTATCGTTTCCACGCTGTACACTGTTGTTTCCCGCGAGGCCCGGGCCTCCTGCCCGGCCCGAAAGCGACTCGGCCACTTTGCGTCTTATTACCGGGCTCTCTCGGGGAATCATTACGGACCCGCCGCCGAGATTTATACGTCGATTAGAATGCAAAGCTCTTGGATGATCCGCCGGTTGTAAATTTTAACGGCCCGGCCGCGTGTGTTAGGTACGTGTAACAGCTGTTGTCCTCGCGGCTGACTGGAGCAGCAGTTTTTTAGCGGCCAGGCGATTCTCCCCGATAATGCGACCTCGCATTATTATTAAGCTTCATTCCGGCTTTTATCGCGGCCGCGCGACGCTCGTTAAACATTTACCGATCGCGAAGCGATTGTTTATAGGCGATGTTTACGCGATACACATTCAGCTTTAAAGGATGCTTTAAATAGATATTACGATGCGCTCGAGTAACTTCGACGGTCATTATCTCCGCGTAGCGGCTTATCGGGCGATTCGCGAAGCCGATGGAGTATTTAATTGCACCTTTGACAAAGGGACATTATCGAGTACTTTCCCTTACTACACATCGCGATGAAAAGTCAATGTTTTCAGTATATACTTTCGTTTTTACGTAACCGTAAAGGCTTAGCGTGCGATTAGTCCTGTCTAGTAAAAAGCCATTAGCCGTCAATTGATCAACGTGAAAAACGAGCCGCGCGCATCCCATTAATCGCACGTTCCAAGTGAAATGCCAAGGAGGTACATTAAAAATTGTCCCAAGGCGCTCGCTCCAGTTCTCAGGTATACGTAAACCGCAAGAAAAAAGGGCATAATTCGTGCTTAGTTGCGCTCATTACTTGGCGGCTAAATACAGTAATTTCCTCGGCGGCCGAAGTCCTCCCCCTGGCAAAAAGACAATGAATCGCTCGGCACGTATACGCGCGGGAGGCCAGGGGGCAACGACGGGGGGAGGCGCGCTCCGGTCGAAGGCAAAAAACGCGGAACTACCGCGAGAGCGGGCCGCGCAAAAAGGGTAGGGAGGACGGGGAGAGGAATGCTCGCGCAACAAAAGCGCGGCACGGAGCAGCGCGTTTTAACGTGTCCCCCGCGCTCGCGAGGCCCCCATTATACGCGCGCATCGGCGCCGCGCGCGCGCGCGCACCGTATTCGATATAATTAAAGTGCATAAATAAACACAATGGTACAAGGCTGAGCGGTAGCTCGGCAACCCCGGAACGCGGGCCCGCGAGCGGCCATTCAATGCTAATTCGGACGCCGGTGCGATCTTCGTGTACGAGAGCGCCCCGAGATCGCGACGCGCGAGCTCCCCTGCCTTAGCCGTGGCGCCTCCGTTCGTCGCATCGTAGCTTTTATTTCTTTTCGATTATAATTACATTTGGATCGAATAAAATTGATTTTTTTCATTTTAATTTCGTTTTAAAACATTGTTTAAAGGTTGCTGTAAATTAAATTTTACTTTCGTTAAATTTCAAAAAACCTCAATTATAATTTAAGGGGATTACAAGAATAAGCCTTTCTTATAGATCGAATAAAAATTTGTTCAAATGCGTAATGCAGACAAGAAGGGTACTTTTCATTCATGTTTTACGAGGAACAATTGAGCTGTTAAACCGGGTCAGAAAATATTTAAGAGGGAACAATAAAAGGTTCGATTGCTTGCATTTTTATAGTAGACAGGACATTTTTCTTTTATATGAAAGGGCGGATGCTTTTACGAGAATAACTTCCCTCTCGAGTGTCTTGTTCTCTTTCTGCTCGTCTTCTATGCATGCGACGCGCACTCGAGGAGAATAAAAAAAGGGGAGCGAAACGGGGTGGGTGCGGAACTCGGAAGGATGGAGCGAGCAGGAATCTATTTCGTGCCACCAATCGAAACCTACTCCCGGCGTGCCGGTATTTACTCGAGAGACCTAGAAAAGGCCGAGGAAATATGGACCAAGTCGGACGTGCGAGAAATTCTTTGAACGAATTATTTTCAATTAATTTTATTTTTTCTTTAATTAAAAAAGTTACACGTATTCTCATAAAAGGTTTTATTATCTGTGCGTTCAATTTATCAATTTTCTAATGAAAACGTGAAAAAGTAAAAAATTAAAATGTTACTTTTATCAGAATAATCGTGCTAAAATGATCCCCCTCCGGCAAACATAACCCTAACGAGTAAAACGGCTCGAATTTAAGAATACCGGAAACAATGCTAGTATAACATTTCAGAAGTGCGCGACACTCTGAGCCAACGCGACGAAATAAAGGAATCCTCGCGTCTACAGGAGTAAGGAAAAATCCGTTGCATAATACATCGAGAGGGTATAAGAGCATCCTAACGAGACCGGTCTCTGCCGAGGATATATTAAAGGGGCGCCGCGGGCCTGGGCAAATAGAGCGTCACGACTGCACATTACCGCGGGGCCCTCGCGCGCTTTCCGGCTGGACGCGCCCCCGCACGCACGCAAGCACAAAGCTCGCCCCGGCCTTGAATAATCCACAGCGGCAGCTCTTTGGCACCGCTCAAAATGGATGCTCTCCTGCTAACTTCCACCCCCATACGCGTTTTTCTTTTAGGCCTGTAGCCCCCGTGCGTTTTGTCTCCTGTACGCGTGTCCCGCCGCCGTGGACTTTTTTCCCTTGTTTCCGCATTCCCCTTGTGACGCTTTCGTGAAAAAAAAGAACGCGGTCGTCTGACGCTTCTCTTCTGTTAATCGCACTTCATCAATAATCCCATTTAATGTTTCTTAAAAATTGAACTTAGAAGTGTGGAACAAAATTTTTTAGGCGTACTGATTTTAAATTTAATTACTCTCGATCCTTCGAGAATCAGTAAGTAATTGCCGGCAGCGCACAGCCGCCAGTCGGGGCTTTCAAACGTCACCCTCGACTCCTTCGTCAGCGAAAATCATTTCGTCATCCTCGGGCGTGCGCGGGCGTAGATCAACTTGCTCGAATAGCTTCTTTCATCAGCGCTCGCGTACTCTGGAGTCCCCGCACGCGTATACATACCTCCGGCGCTGAATCGGGAGGCCACCCCGACCATTCTTCGACTCTCCGACTTCGATCCCCGGCAGTAGATGCAGATCTCATTGTGCCGTCGACGCGTTGATTACGCGCTCGACGAGCCGAGGGGCTAGTCGGAACTTCGCGATTGTTTCGGCCCCACGTCAAGATGATGAGGCACGCGAAAGGAGGAGGAGGCCCAGTCGACACTCGCGCTCGCTTTATCGCGATCTAAAGAAGGGATTAATTTCCTCTTTCAAAGACTCTCCTTCTCGTGTTTGAACTGTCTTATTTACTTAGGATTCAACTTTCTCTGAAAGGATTTATCTTTATTTAATTTTATTAAAGTCCATTATTTCAATTTTATTGGCGTTCTTAATCTTCTTACCTCATATTCAGTATCTATTCTGTTTGTGTACAATCCTTACTTGCATTCTTTTAAAATTAATGGATAACTGCGTTAGACCTCCTGCAAAAAAAATAATCTGATGAAAATACGAAAATCCTATAGGATACACATTTACTTAAGGGATGTCTGGAGATAAGAGCGTACAAATACACAATAGCACGTAATTTCTAGAAAATTTTTCCGTATGTTTACAGCGCGTACCCGTTTTAAAAATTACATTCACTTGTTCGATTCACCGAATGCTCGTGGGTGGTTTCTTAGTTGCATAAAGGTACCTGAAAGCTTGATCATTATGAAGGAAATATTTATCGAATTGCAGTATTCTTAAATTCTTATTTATCAGTTAGGCGAACACAACTAAGCGACAGTTTAAATTTTATTGCCAGTTTCGATATTTACGCGCGAGCATTGCACACACACTTTAGAATCGTCCTTTTAATATCTCCCGCACGATCGCGATTCTCACCCTGTCGACCTTGGCGAACCAAAGGCATTCACGACCGAAGACTCAAGGATTGCCACTCGATCCTGCGAAATCCGTTATGATTCCCTATTTGCGCGCGATCAAAATGCATATTCAACGAAAGTAGCTAATTTACAACCGCCACCTAAGCGCGTTCGCGCGCACAAGGTAGCAGCAGCCTCGCGAAAGCCCAGAAAAATGGTAGGTGCGTTCGCCCTACATTCAAGGGCGCTCGTGAGAAAGTTCCTGCGGAGCCGGCGGCGTCCTCGAGAATAAAGGAGGACGCGAAGAAGCGAGCGAGTGCTGCGGCGGCGGCGGGGGTTGTCGCGTGTCACTCGCTCGTCTCATTAGTCGCGGGGTGCGTGAGGTGCGCGCGTACTCCGGGGGACACGCGCGCCCGAGACGACGAGTGGGCCCTTCAATTTTTTCGCTCCAGATCTCGCTCGACCCCCTCCCTGTTAATTGGAGGTTGGCCCGACGCGCTGTTGCCTAGGCGCGAGACAAAGGGGTCGCGCGACCGCCTCGTCGCCCGGGAACAACGGGCGACGCGCGACTGCATCGATATGATTTTTTAATGTCCGCCATGTACACGATCGGTACAGTTGTTACCACATTGTTCCTGCGTAATGGGCTTTCTCACAAATTATTTTACCATTTTGTCATGCAACGTATAATGCGAGGCTTCATTTGATTATAATTAAAAAAGCTTTGGAGAAAGTATGGAATAAAAGAACCTAAAAATTTGTGTGGAATTTAATTAAGTAAAAATTGGCCTCTTTAAAAATTTTACAAAGAAAAAAGGTTTATCTCATACGAAGAATCCGAAATTTTTTTATGAAAACTAAGAGGTTACGCAAATACTTGCAGTTAAACGAGCAAGAGAAAAGATAAAGCAAATGGAGAAGATCGAAAGAAAGGACGAGCGAGACGAGCCGTTTGTTACATACCGAAAACGAAACCCCCCCGAGCGGAATTTAAATTTTACACCGAGATGGTGCGCGAACCTTCGGGGCTCGCGTATACAGCGTACGCACGGCGACGATCTTGAACTTGACGGATTGCTTTGTGGCGCGCATACGCGCACGCGGGATTTCTTTGCGTACACTGTCACAATGTCGAGTGCGCCTCTGTTGCCCTCCACCCGGGCCCGGCGCGCACAGAGTTTTTGTTGCGTTAGGATTGTTTGCTTCTCATCTCGACGGCGCGCGCCTCATTGTTTTCTCTATCATCCCCTCTGCAGCGAAGTAATGAGTCGCTTCGTTTCTTTTTTTTTTCCTTCGCACCAATTTTCAGCCTCGACTCCCTCGGGCGGAGCAATTGCACTTTCTTTTAAACATCGACGTTAAGAAAAAATCTCGATCGGGAGGGTAACGAGGAGGTGCATAATGTTATACAGAAAAAGCAGAGTAATTTTATCCTTGCGCGGCGAAAGAAAAAAAATGAAGCAATAATAAGAGTTCGCGGGAGTACCAAGATCCCGGGGAAGTAAATCCTTTGTCCGCAGGCGGGTGGGAGTAAGGCGCCCGGGCGCCCTTGTACATCCGGGCGAATTAGATGTTTGCGTGGCTGCGGCGAGCCGTCGACCGCAAGATCGCATTACATTTCTACTGGAAAAATAATAAGAGGGGTTCGCCGCTTGACCAGCTCCGCGGACGCTAATTGGGGGTGCTCCCGACCGCCCACCCTCGGCGGCCGCATTGATAAGACCGCAACAAGAACAAGAAATTAGAAGGGAAAAAGAAAGAAGGAAGGAACAGCTAAGAAGCTCTTTATATTGCCCAATGGGCAGAAGTCGAAGGAGCAGCCAAGACGGAACGTGGCCGTTGAATATATATAAAGAAGGCTCTCGATCGCGAAACGAGCGGAAACTTTTTCGATGAACTGCCCGGACGATATTCTGATTTCAAGAAGCACCGCCATTCAACTTGAACTCTACTCGAGCCGGTAGCGAGTTCTCCGAACAAAATACGGCTGTGTTGTAATTTTTTCAGGAGAGAAGGAAAATTATGAATTCCGACTAGACTTGCAAGAGTCCTTTTTTTAACAGTGATTAAGGGATGATTTACCCCCACAGTCCGCGTGAAAGAAAGTCGCACGCGCGTCCCTTAAAGCCCCGCGAGCAAACAGAAGCGGGTCGCCAAAAAATTATGACTACCCGGCGGGACTAATTAAACTCCGTTCTTGAGGAAAAGCGCCGACTCGCACCTTCGTGACTGAATTTACCCGGGCGAATGGCGAAAATTCATCCGTGCCGACAAGCTGTGATTAAAAGGAGACGAAGGGCGCGCGGAAGCGCAGCTCGGAATGAAAGCACCGGCGTTCCTTTTGTTTTTTCCCCGCTACCTCCTTATATTCCCGCGACGTATGGGGTGTGCGCTTTGTACCGGCTTTTTGTCCGCGACGAGGCGTTATCAAGCGGGGTGCGAGTAGATTTTATCGGAGCGCATCTGTCGTGGACGGCGAAAGAATGCCGCGACGCGCCGAGAAGGGAGTTCACTGGGTTTCGAGGCGTGCGCGCGCAGCTCCATTAAAAGAAAGTCCGGATAGGGGAGATGCATTTTAAATCGCGCAAAACTTGGGTATTTAGCGAAAGTTTGAAAATTCCTCGAGCGCGTTCTTAACGATTGTAATTCTGCGCCGAGAAAAGCGACGAAAGTTTACTCGTGTAAAAAAAAGGAGGCGAGGAGCACTTCAAGACGTTAGGTATAAAAAAAGTGGAGCGGGACGAGAGGAGCGTGCGAACAACGGGAAGAATAAATATTCAAGGAAAAAAGCAATTGAAGAACTTATGCATTTTCCATATTTCGCTCGTTTGAAAGTAAGCCCATTAAGCGGCATCGGGCCGTGGATATCGAGCTTACATAACAGCAGCGGAGGCCAGGAGGGCGAGAGATGGTCGAGACTGTAAAAAGCCGGTGGGGCTGGCGTATACAAGTCGAGCTCGCGCACCGCCGCGATAAGTCGAGCTCTCGAAGGGTAAAAAAACTTCTTAAAAGGTAAGTTTTTCGCCGAGCCCTTTGTTTCTTTTTTTTCCTCCTTCCCGACCGAGGTACCTAGGCGAGGGCTTACCTGCGCGATCGCCGTAATTTAAAGATTCGCCCGACCTCTTTGTTCTCGCTACGCCGGGACGACGTCGTTCCGGGAGAATAATAGTCGCTCTCAGACGTACTTCGGTCACCGCGACTTTCCGCGTTTCGGCTATTTTATTATCCTTGATTTTTATTTACGATCGCGGCGGAAGGCGCAAGATTTGGCGGGCGACGACAGCAGGGCGATCACCGTTCGCGAACAATTCCCACTTGGTGTAATGAGTCGGTCGAGAAACTGCGCTATTAAGCGAACAATGAAAAATCTGCCATTGTTCTCGCAAGCGTGTGTAGTTCAATATTTCTTTCGTGGCGACGTGCATGCGTCTCGCGACAAGTTGCTGTTTAAATTCTCAGAATTTATCGCCTCGGACGCGTAATAACTGTCGTTTATTAATTAAATATTCAACGCTCGTGCAATTATTTTTATTCGTCCAATGCAATTCAATGTATCGATTGCTTAATTAATCAGTAAAAAAAAAAAATTGAAATCTGCTAATACGTAACTTTCAAATCATGTTTTCAGTGCAAAATTAGTCGATTAATATTCTATAAATATGTAAATCTCAATTTGGTCACGCGTGTACGCATGCATTAAGCCTAATACATTCTTAATAAAATTTGCATTTCGTTATTCAATGAAAGTAAAATCCAGCTTCAAAAAAGAAATAAATATCGTACCACACCATTACGAGCGAATAAGTTAAAAGCTCCCGAAGAACAAGCCCCACGCCCAACGATAGGAAGATTGCTCGAATCGGCCCGTACATCAGATCGCAAACGAGTGCCGAGAGCCGCGAATCTCCTCGCAATCAACGTCAGAGCAGCGTTCGAATGCAAAGTCCGCCCGGAACCCATCGCAATTGCGCCGGGCCGCCGAAAATTCGAGGCAATAAAGGGCAGTCTCCCGCGCTGATTTACGCCTGAGCGACCGGAGCCATTACTCACGGGTGCGCGAGTGCTCGCGGGCCGCGCGACAGCCGGTTATTGGCGCGAGCCCGCGCCGCGACGCGGCCGCCCCTTCGGCGTTTCTTCGGGCGCGCGAGTCGAGGGAAAAAGGAGGAGATCGCGGGGCGGACGATCCCCACGGCCGGTGGGCCGCAGCACTTAGCGATATTAGAATATTAAGCGAACGCGCGGAAGCGTTTCATCATCCGAATCGGCTGATTTATAAGCCGCGCGCGCGCCGCTCTAATTCCCCGGCGAGTAGCGGTCGGAGCGTCCGGGGAGATATTGCGCGGTGCCCGTGCGCGGCCTCCGTCGAGGAGCGCCGGCGCCAGCGATTACGCCCGCCTGTATCGGTGTTAATTAAAAATGGTCTTAAATCAATTGGGATCGATAGCGCGCAGCGCACCTTTCAAGGCGCCACGGTCTCTTTTTTGTTCCATCTCGGCGCATGAGCTGACGTGTTTACGGCGTTGCCCGATTCTGCACGGCTGTTACTCCTGCGATCGATTTTTTCACGGTCTCATTGAGATCAATGCGAATATTACGCGCGAGTGAGAAATTGCTGCACTCCGGGTACGCTATTTATCAATATTCTATTCAAGTCGCACTGTGATATTTTCTTAAATTGACCCATCTTAATCGCAATAATTTTCACTTCCTCGTTCACAATAAAAAATAGTGAGATCCGAGAAAATTATTAGTCATCATCGAGTTACCGAGGGACAATATAAATAAAGATCAGCGGTATTTAACGCGAACTCGCGAGAGCGCCTAGTGTCTCGGCGAGCGGCCACGGCGCCGAGATATACAGCGATCGAGGCTGCTCGTCGGGTTTGCGCCCAAACTACTTTATTTAATCCCCCGATAATTCCCTAATTAAACGACAGTTGTCTACAGCCTCGGCGTCCCGCGGGCGCGCCAGCTCGTTACCCGAGCTTTTAATCTCGGGATCAACGCCTTCCCACCCCTTGTTCTTTAATTTTCCAGCCTCCCTTTTCCGCCTCGATTTCGCACATTTTTGCCCCTCGATCCTCCTGCGCAATCTGTGTCGCGCTTCCATTTTCCATTTCTCCCGCGAGAGGAGGGCCTGTACATTTAATTAGCCGCGAGCCGCGGAAATTGACGCACGGGGGGATGAAGGGCCCACACTTAGCCTATACTTAGTCTCCCAATCCCGGGGACTTGACGACACTCTCGCCTAGAATTTACGCTCGGCCTGTGGTTCGTCAAATATTTAGATAGGGCTTTTTGTTTCGCGCGCGACGAACCGCTCGGTAAGCGCGCATTGAATAGTTCATCGTAGCTCGATAACGACGCGTGCCAAATTTAATTCTCTGTTTACATTCACTCCTATAGAATCTGGGCACTTGAGAGCACTTTGTTTCTTAACATAAAAAAACTACGCTTTCAAATAGAAAAAAATAGATCAAAATATTTTACATATTGAAATTTAGTGGTATACCGTTCAGTAGTAATAGTGCAGCATCGCCAAACACTTTTTTAAAACACTAATTAATTTTATAAAATTGCTATAACACGTACTAGAATAATGTATTTTAAGTCGCATTATCGACTTCCATCCACGTATTATACTGTTCATCAAGGTAACTTAAAGCGACGCGTTGAAGGCAATCGATTTCTCCCGCCGCTTTCTCGTAAATCCCGAAAGTGCAGTCACGCGCGCTCTTTAACGTCAAAAACAATCAAAACTCGGAAACTGGCCAGTACGCCGAGGCTTTCCCGCCAGCCGGCCGTCTGCCTAATCGGCTAATGCTCCCCTCTGTATAAAGTCTGCGTTGACTTGTCCGCGGTGATTCCCTCGTGAATACCGAGCTTTCGAACGCTGCATCACGAGATTCCGATAAAATAGTCCCTTTTTCACTTTCATTGTCATCGGTTAAAATAACATAAAATTGTTATTATTATTTTTAATCATTTTTTCTTTTTTTTCTTTGTAAATGTACGCACTTTGTTTACTTATAAAATGAAAAGTAAATACGGCAGATTTGCATCGGGGTCCTAAAAACGTTCGTTGTAAAAATAACTACAAAAATGTAAGATACTACCTTACGCAACCCGCACGTCAATTACAAGGGAAGCTTAAGAGCGCCCGCGAGTACAGGCAAAACTACTCCATCTGGCACTGTTTACACGCGTTCACCCTTCGCACAGCGCAAACTTTCCACTTGTGCCTCGGGTCTCCTTAAGTAGCAGCGCCATGATGGTCTTCCTTCCCGTCGGCCTCCCATCGCCCCCTTCGACTCGCCTTTGCTCGCCGGGGCGTTTGCAAATACCGGCGGCGTAAATGAATTAGGGCCGGCGGTCGGTGAATGTGTCATCTTTGAGCCGAACCGCCTATACAGCGATCGGGCCGGTCGGCGCGCGTGCTCAAAATCACCAAACGGGAAAGCCGCGCTCGATCCACGCGCGGGGGAGTCGCGGGTGGAACCACCTAAGTGAGTCCCGTGTTTTCCCGCTGCGCGTCACTGTCAATAGGACTGATGGCTTTTCGACTGGATTCGTGGGAAGCCCGGGGGTGGATGTCGTCGCGCGAGTGTACACGCGGGAGATGGAAAAACTTTTTGCACCCCCTCCGCCTCTCCCGCGCGCGCGTCGACGCCCTTTAATCTTCTTACTAGTTCGCTGGGAGGGGTCCCAGTCGGCGGGCAAAATTAATTTGAAAAATTACCGTTGAGCACCCTTTCGTTGCCTTCGACGATAAGTACCTGAAAAATTAAGAAGGACTTTAGAAAAATTAAGTACGCCTCAAACTTCTTAAAATGCGTTGGATTACATGCTTTAATAATTATTCTTTATATGTGTATCAACATAATAAATTTGTTAGCTATCTATTTACTTTCTAGGATAAGATGCTTTTGGCCATTTTTTAATTTTTGCGTAAACTTTATCGTCTTATTAGGCACTTTGTACCGCATGTCGTATGATCACAAATTTTTTTCGTAAAACGTATCAACCCAATTTGTCAATTTCCTAATGAAGGCTAAAATACAAAAAAAAATCTCGAGAACAAGAAAGGGCTGATTAGAAAGTACAATCTCATCAAACCTAGAACATCAAACAGCCGCAGACACAAAAGCCACCACGGTCAAAACAATGTCAACACGCAGTCCGCGTGGACACGAGTAAGGTCCACAGGACTCGGCCAGTCATCCAGTGTACCCGAGCGGGCATCGAGCGAGCGAGAGTGCGGGAGAGACGGCGTGTCCACGCGTTGCGACAGCGCCCGCCGTAAATCATCGGAAAGGCCCGTAAACGCGCGGCGCGACACCGATGACCCAGAGCGGCCGCGGGAGAGCGGAGCCGCGTAATCGGATTCCCTTTGAAAGGCGGCGGCGATGACGAGGCCCCGACGCCCACATAAACGCGCCCCGGCAAACTAGCCCGACGCGCCGCGCCGTAAACTCGCGCCGTTATCGCGCCCGGTCAAGTGCCGTGCTCTGCATCGCTGATATACCGGGCTGCCCCGGAACGACGTGCGATCGCGCCCCGTGACGCCGATGCGTGTACAATACTTGTTGCGCGAGCCGGTGCACTTTTCCCATCGTGGATTACAAGATGATCAATTAGGAATTGATTTTTTCTAGTGGGACTTTTATTAATCGGAGCTGGTGTTTCTTTCATGCGCGGAGTCATGCATTATGATGCATGTCAGTTTGATGAAAACAACATGCACAGTGTATCGATTCAAAGGACAACCGTAAAGTGTTAGTAAATTATTTTTGTACAATTTTCAGTATACTTTCATTTCATGTTTACTTTCGTTACATGTTTATTGATTCCTTATCTTTTCCCTTAATAAAAAAATCCAGTCTTTTCATTCGCGTTAGAATTTCTCATGTTGAGATTGTTTGAACGGTTGCTGTCGTTAACTAAAATTAGCTCGAAAGAAAACTGCTACTTTACTTGTAGAATTACGAAACAAAAATAAGAAGAGAAAGAAAAGAACAGAAACAACTGCATGCGGTGCATGAAGCAAGTTCAGCAAAGCGCCGAGTACACAGTAACCGCGGCTAATCTCTGAGTAATTAAAAGGCGAGCAGCTAGAGAGGGAGCTCGGCCACGAGAGGCAATTATAATGCAGCGGTGCAGGTGTGTCGCGACTGAGCAGACTCGAGGACGTGTAGACGTGCAAATGCGAAAGCGATCGGGGTAATTTACGGGGTCGTTTAGCAAGTGCATCTCGAGAGCTGCCGGCCTCCCGGCGTCAGGTGCGCGCCGGATAAATCATGCTCCGTCTCTCTCGCGCCCGCACACCCGCCGCGGACAATCGCCCGACGCGGGTATTCGTGTCGCGCGCACCCACACGCGCCGCCGCAACGGAGACGATTAGCTCGATTTACGTCTGACAATGGAGCTGCGGAGATTCCGTTACTTTTTTTAATCCCGGTGTCTTTGCCGCCGCCGGTGGGCTCGATGTGCATGGATACCTGTGTACTTCTATTTACATCAGGTATCAAAGTGCTGTTAGACGTGTATTGTTTACGTTTCGGATAGTCATTATCATATTCTCATAAATGTACTGATTTAAAATTTTGTACAAATACATTTACATAATGAACAATCTGTGTAAAACTTTCAAATAAATTTTTTAATTTTGTCCACAATAATAATTCAATTTACTGAAATACTCTGACATGAAAAATTAAATAGAAAAAAGCTACTCGATTAAAATGACTTACTATTCAAACCAATTGAAAAGCTAGTTCTAATGACTTATTAGGAGCCTAGCAGAGCCAGTCCACCAACAGTAGTTGGGTAGCTGCTGCCAAATCAATAGCTAGTTTGATTATAGCGTTGTTTACTCCTTATTTGTACAGTCACTAACACTATCTGAAATTGATGTACATAATAAATATATGTAATTATATAAAAAAATATATATGTAAACATAATGTAAATTGCATAAATGAGAACGCATAAGTAAAATTATTTAATTTCTACTTCCACCAATACTCATCACACTGGTTTGGAGTCCAGGGGTACTCGAGGAAACAGCAAGCTTTCTGCAGAAGAGCTGGATGAAATCGAAGCAAGATAGAGTTCGGAGTACTCCTCCACCAGCAATAATAACAGCACCAGTCAAAGCAGCAGACCAGTAGCCAGATATCGGATGAAGAAGCAGCTACTGTTTTCCACAAACTCCTAAGATGGAGCATGAAAAGCATTAGTATAGCATCTAATAACTGAGATTTTAGGATACACTAAATTGGGAACTACTGGCTGGGATAGGAATAGGAGAGGTTACAAGAGATTATGAGCCGCTCACTGGAGGTACTCACCAAATATAACATATAACTAGACGTTCCGAGAAATTTCGAGAAGTCTTCTGGCAGTTGTGCAGGTCCCTCCAAAACCGCCTTGGCTGCAGCAGTCAGGAGCTCTCAAATATGATAAGAGCTTCATTAGTTAATGTTGATTTCTTGAAACTCACCAGAAAGGCAAGAACTCTGTCGAAAAACGCGCCAGTACCAGCACCGAAACGCCCGGAAGACGACAATGTCGACCATCTCTGGGGCTGGATGGCCATATTGTTGAGAACAAAGGAATAGGACCAGAGACGCAAGGAACATGGATTTCAAATTTTCAACCGTCATAATAGAAAAACTTATTAATATAAATTTTTATTTGACTATAAGGATTAAAAAAATGAATAAAACTCTTAATATAAATTTTAACATAATTAAAAATTAGAAATTTATGTTCCTTACACCGATCTACTCGTGTTCCTCTTTTCTTAAACGAAATGGCGGATTGGCGGGAAATCCGTTATAGCAGTCGCCAATCAACATGTTGTCACCCACGGCAGACGTGCCGGTATACCGGCGGGCGGCGCGTTTCCGGTACACTTCCTGCGGTTGAAGAGTAGCTGATTTACTGGTATCGGTATCATTATCGTTCGTACAGTAGCTGGCCATGAATTGACTGTAACCGCTGCATGGGATGAACACCGACCTCATTCCAGGACAAAAACCCGTCGTTCCAGGCTCATACGATTTCAGCTAATTGGGCCCTTATTGTATTTCAGGGCCCCTGTATTCTGACAGGTGTAGACAAAGTGCTTGGAGGGGCCAAGGCTAGTAGATGTTTCGGAACTTCATCTACTTATACTTTTCTCTGGTGAGCACCTTCAGCGAGAGGCCCGTAAGATTGACATAACCTCTCCTACTCCTGTCCCAGCCAGTAGTTCCCAATGTAGTACGTCCCAAAATCCCAATTGTTAAACACTGTACTAATGCTTTTCTTGCTCCATCCTAGGTACCTACTCACCTAAGTAGCTGCTTCTTCAGCGTAACATATGCAGTTCTCGAAGCTGTCACTATTGCTAATAAGAGAGCACTCCTCACCCTGCTTTGCTTCAATTTCATCCAGTTTTCCTTCAGATAAGCCTGCTTTTTTCTCAAGTGACGAGAGTGGCCAATATTGGAAGAAGTGGAAGTTTTGACTTGAAATAAGTAATTTTTAACTCTATTGCATTTTGAGAGTAGATAAATAATTAATGTTTTATCTACCAATTCTAAGAATTTAACGTATATCTAAAAAACCTGAAACTACTTATCCATTTCATATGTGAGCAAATTTTAAATTGAAAGTATTTTATACAATTGCCTTTTTAAACGGTATTAATTTGTCCAATAACATCAGGTAAAAGAGTGTATTTGATAAAGTGCGGTCAGGCATAAATTTTGAATGGAGAAGGGCACACTTTTATAAATTAACCATTTTACGCTTAATAGTGCTGTGTAAAATGTGGAAGTAGGCAGGAAATTCGAGAGAGAAATGAGAAATTAATGCGTGAAACAATTGTCACTGATTTATTTGAGGGCATTGTGTTTTAAATTACACAATACTAATTATAGCGTTCAAAACTTGAACCGCCCGAATGGCAAATTAGTCAAAATTTATTTGCTCGTTCGCGCGGCAAGCATTTTAATTGAATCGTTCTCGTATGCTTTTTGTGCGAACCCCGATGGTATACTTTTATTGGCTTGTAACGGCTTTTATCAAACATCGAATCTTGAGTTTTATAATAAAGGCTTCGATCGCCGGATGAAAAAAAGTACCTCGTAAGTCTCTATATAACTACAATCGGCCGTCGAATCTAGCGAGCGGCATTTCACAAATCAGCGGCTATTTCAGGATCGCTTTACGGTCCCATAAAGACGTCATTAATCAAGCCGCACAACGACGAGGCGAAAAAAGGAGTCCGCGTCCCCCCGTTGGCCCTCATAAATAGAAAATCTATTAAACTTGCGTCCGCGTATAATACACTTAACCGCATGCATTACGGCGACCAGACCGCGCGCAACGGGTAATTTTCCTTATTTACCTTTACGACGGTGCGCTCACGGTGGAAAAAAAAGCAGCGGCGAATCGCGAAAGGGCGGTAAAAAGGAGGAGGGGAGCGAGGGAACGCTGG
Organism: Eurytoma californica; assembly: GCA_035586675.1. Taxonomy (NCBI): domain Eukaryota; kingdom Metazoa; phylum Arthropoda; class Insecta; order Hymenoptera; family Eurytomidae; genus Eurytoma; species Eurytoma californica. Next base: position 14,678,920 of record JAXIUT010000001.1, on the reverse strand, counting down.
GCCTCGCGCCTTATCGGCGTTTAATAGGATCGGGGGTGTATCAACCTCCCCTTGCTGGAAGCCGCGATTACGGGCCGCGGAAAAGCCCGGTAGCCGTGTACGTGCCCAGGCGATCGCGTGCTGCCCGTTACAAGGCATAAATAAGCGCTACTTACACCGCCATTCCTATGTAAATCCCCGCGGCGAGCTCGTACAAGCCAGATAAATTCAACCCCTTCACCTATTCTCTCCACCCCCTTTCTCGCTCGCGAGCATTGCCTTTTCTAGAGCATGTACTTTTTTTCGCCGCCAGAGAATCGCTCGACTGTGCTCCATACGCCGCGAACCTGCCAATTTCCGAGGTACGCGCGAAAAGCGGGCACGTTGGAATAGCGATAATTCAGGTTCTGCTTTTTGCCGTGGTCAGAACTGGACGATTTGGACTAAGTGGTGGGATGAATTTTCCTGAGATTTCTTTTTGTGGAAAATGTGTGTTTTCTGCTTCAGAATGAGATATAACCCAGGCCGAGAATTTATTTGCATACTCCACTTCGCGCAACAAGCAGCGTGCGTTTACGTTATCATACAATGTGTATACATATAATATATAGATAATTTATGATAACTAAATTTATTTTCCCTCTTGAAAATTAAAAAGTTTTTTTTACGTTATTATTCATATTTTGATATAAACTTGCTATTCACACTTTCAAAACGTTTATGATTTTTTCTATCTTTATTACTTTTTTCCGGATAAACCGAGCGTATATAGCAGTTGTCACATGCAGATGCGTAAAATCAATATCAACGTAGTGAATTTTGAAATTATTATCCTAGATTTCCGTCAACATATGGCGACTCGGTGTATATAAAGTAGTTATTTTCATGCTTTGGTCCCAATTCATAGCTCATAAACGAAAACTATAAGGTCAATATTGGTATAAATTTATATGGCGATCGTCAAATACCGAGAGGAAACATGATATAATGCATTACGAGTTTATGATTTCAAATATATACTGTCGACCGCATTACGCAAATGCGCAATCGTAGCTAATATAATGTACTAATTAAATTTCTCTTTTCTGTTACAGGTACGTTCGAACTCTGGAGACTCACAAAGAATCTTCGTCAGAATCAGTGAGTCCGTTCCGCTTTCATGAAAACACAGATCACAGTCGACGAAGGCGAAAAGTAGCCATACGCCCAGTATGCCCCGTTGTTTTTCCATCCGCATCAGAACGGCGGACGGCGCGACTCATGCGGGCGAAATCCATCATAAAATAACGCGAGCGAATAATTGCCGCCGCGTGTACAGGCGTGCCGAAGCTGCAAATTGAAAACAGCGCCGACGACGAAAAAGCGCAGGCGGCAGATCCGGGGTTTGGGGGGGAAAGCGACGCACCTGCTCGAGGCCCGGGCGCGCGTAAAAGCCCGGCGCAACTATCGCGGAAAACGGGCTTAATTTAGTGGCTCTGAATTATGATTAAACAGTTTGCGCGCGGCCTCGGTGCGGTGGCGGACGTGTGCGCGAGCTCGTTTAAATTAAATGGATTGCATTCCGCCACGGCAAATACCGGGGGGCCGCCGGATGTAGGCACCATAACGGCCCCGTGTACGCTAGCGAACTGCGACGCGTACCCCTGCCCCCGCCCCCGCGATTGCCAGCCGATGCGTAACGCGCCCGTGTACACGCAGAACAGCTAAATTCTGACGCTCGCATTCGTTCCCTCACAGTTTTTTCACGTAGAAACGCCCGTGCCCTCCCGACCGCGCCGGCTACTCCGCCCCGCTCCCCTTTGTTCTACCGCGTTATTTACATCGGATGGCCCTTTTTTTTGGCTTCATTTTTTCCCTTCATTTACAAGATTACTTCATTTGCGCGAAACGTGACTCTTTTTTTAACCACTGTACTTCGTGCTGTTAGTACGCTGAAAACATTCTTTTTTTCATTGAAAATAAAGTTTTAAATGTACAGTGATTTTTTTCGGTATTTACGTAAGGGTAAAAAGAATTACTGAAAAATTTAATCATATTTTTTATTTGATTTTTTTATACTTTATTAAAATTTCATGTTGTAGTTTGAATTAAAATAGTTTTTTTTAACATTGTAGATATTTTTGGTTAATAGTATTTAATTTAAAAATATTTTCATTTCATAAATATTGAAATTTTACGTAAAATCAAATATTGAATTTAAAGATTTCTCGATAAAATAGATTGCGCTCATAACTTTGCCTAAACGTAAAAATGCATATAACATTTATTATTATATAGAGATTGCCGCATATACAAAAATTGAACCAGGGGAGTAAATAACTCTCTCGGCTCGGGTGAATCCGATCTATTTTTCACGTCTATTTGAGAATGAAAAATCATTAAACGAGCGAAAACGAGCGGTATAACTGTCTCGCATTGGTCAGCCCGAGCGCGGAGGACAGGGCTCTGGTACGTGCGTGTGTGCATTTTTTTTTATTTTCGACCAATCCCGGCCGAACCCGCAGGATCGCCAGATAGATGACAGTATCAATATTTCTGCGTGGGTAGCGCTGCAGAGTGGATGGCTCGGCAACGATAAACGCGAACCGCGCAATTTTTTTCGCCAAATCTCACGGGAGATCCGGCTGACAAAACTGACCAATTTGAGACGCTATTTGACGTTTTATTCATCTTATTATTTATCTCCCCCACCAGCGCCATTTTCTCGCCAAGTGGGTGTGATTGATTGGCCGCGTGTAAAAGCTTTTTCTGATAGCCTGCAATTTATTACGTGGAAATAATGAACTATTGTATTCGAAAATCCTTTCATTCTGCGATTGAGAAAATAATGAAGAGCGATTTTATCCAACGCAGATTGAATTGATTTTTAAAAGCGGTTTAACGCAACACTCCCATAAAAGGTACGATGAATATTTATAAACATTAGATAAATTTGCTTTTGCACATTGAATATTATTAATTAATTACAAAAAAAGTAATTTCGGTGCTTATCGACCCCGTAAAAATAAATCTCCGCACTAACGCTGAATAAACAGCGCCTCGTAATCGCGAAAATCGCGTCTCATTAAAATTCCCGTAGCCCGCGCATTACCGAATGATCGTTAATTTACGGAGCCGCCCCGAACCGCAAAGCACGTAACCTCATGTCCCGAGAAAAAACGGCGTCCCGCACGCGCGCGTAATAATCCAGGAGAAAAAAGGGCCGAAAGGTCCTTGCAAGAGGGCGTCGGTCCTTTAAAACCGCGCTACCGTTCGGGCGCTCGCCGGCGCGAAATAAATTGCGTGTCCGTTTTTATCTTTCCGCGCGCCGGACTTAATCTGCGCGTCGCGCGCTGAATTAAGGGGCCCGCGCGCCACGGGACTTGATTTAAGAACGGCGCTTTATCAGCGAACTCGGCCGCGTATTAATCCGGCGTAATTGTCGCGACCGAACGCTCGTCTCCTTCTGCGCCGGACGCGCCTCTCGTAAATCAACGGGGGAGGAGGGAGGCTGGACCGATGTTGCACCGCTCAAGATCTCATTATCGATTGTTCCGTCGCTCGGTTGGTATCTCTAGGTAGCCGCGGAGTCTTCGTCGGGTAATTGAGTTAGGGCTCTTGTCGTCGCGCGCATGTTACTACACGGGAAAAAGGAGGAGAGCCCCGTTACAATTTATTGAAGATGAATGGCTTTTCGCCGACGATCATGTTAAACAATTATAGCGGTGTACGCGCGGCTTTGAACACGAGCTTAACTTTTTTTCGAGTTCCCGCGCGTTTAACTCTTTTTTACTGCAATGAGTACCTAACTGCAATATGTTTTACTCGGCTTCCTACACAGTGGACTGATGAAAAAGGCAAAGAAACATCCACTATTTTGATTAAAGAACTCTGTTAATTAAGTAGAAACATAAAAATCCCGAGAAAATATAGGCAAAGAAAAAGGACTATCAAGTGTCAAATCCAATACCGACGAAAACGAAATTTGTTCAAAGTACGCCCTTCGGTTCCAATCAACCGTCCGCTTCAAAATCTCGATTCTATACGGGCGAGTAAATTTTTTTTAGTCCAGAACATCTGTTCGCCGAACCCGCGGAAACCTACCACGAATCCGTACGCTTTTATTAAAAGGAAACAAAAAAAACTCGTCGAATGTTTGACCGACATCCGTATGAAAAATCGATCAAAAACCTGCCTCCACCTCGAAAGCGATTTCATCGAAAAATAAGCTGAAAGGGAAATACGCAGTAGGGGGATCACACGTCAGCGCTAGGACACAGGAAAGACGTATTAGCCATTATGTCCGCGCCGAAATCAATGAGGAGCACGCGTCCCAGGCAAACATGTAACAATAAACGTGGCAACCCACCCCTTCCGTGTCAGCCGGGATTAGTCCGTTCGATGACTGAAAATCTAATTTGAGCGGCGCTGTTTGCAAGACGCGCGAAGCTATCCGGTAACTGCCGCGAATTACAAATGACCAGCAAACGGTCCGTCGCGGACACCGTGGGAGTCGATTCCCCTTCGTCGATTTACTTTACTCTCAACGACGCGAGCGTGCGCGTCGCGCTCCTTCCTCCTTTATTGCCCGCACTTTTTCTCGCCGCCGCGGAGTTTTATTATTGCGCTGTGGGCGGAACATGTGTAAGCTCTTACACAATGGGTGGGTCTTCGTAGGGATATTTTTTGCCTCCTTTTCTTGATTACGTCCCTCTCAAGAAATCGTCGATGTGAAATAATGATTGAGCAGAAATAGTGGTCAGTTTGTTTAGAATAATAAGTAAATTACTTACCACCGTTACTGGAAAATTATTGTTGGAAATTTTATAAATATTCTTTTAAATTGAAGCACTTAAATTAATTAAAGCATTACGCGTTGCACATACAGTACTACTTGCAAGCAATTAAGTCCTATTATGGAACTACTACTGTAGCAAAGGAATAATAAAAACGGACGGCTGAAAGTTTAATAACATCGTCAAGCACTTGATCCCATCACGATAATCCAAGTTATTTGCATTCAGCGAACACTCGCTAATATCACATTAGCGCCGCGGTCTCGCCGGGCGATTTCTTATTCCTCACGCGTTCCCTCCTCGCTCGCGCTATTATTTATCTTTAATTCTTTATTTATGCCTCTCCTATAGGCCCCGCGCTTTCCCTGTCTCTCGCTCGGCCGCGGCCTCAAAGCCGGACTTTGCGTCCCTCCTCCTTCTCCTGTCCACAGGCGTAACTCCCCCGCTGCAAAGACTCGGAGATATACATCTCCATCGGGGCACCCTCGCTGCCCCCTCGTCGCTCCTCGGGCATTAATATAAACATCGGACTCGGTAAGTACACGTTTGCGCTCGCGCGCAGGGGCAGGGAAGAAGGGCAGAGCTGGTGCGCCCGGCGCGGGGGTGAACGACATCCGGCGCGTCCGGCCACCCCCGCATCTCCGCTCTCGGCCCCGCACGACCGCGATAACTTCCGTGCACGTGTACCCACCACCTCGCGCTCGCCTAATGATTTCTGCCTTGGCAACCGCTTTAATTCGGCCGTCGCTTGCCTAATCGCCCGGAACGATTAAAACCCACGCGGTTTTCAGGGGCCGAGGAAAAAGTTGGCACGCGGAGCCGCTCTGCGCGTTGTAGGTTGAACCCTAATCTCTCGTTGAACTGGACGTGCCATTTTTTTTCTTTTCGCAGACGTCGGGGATGGATCCTCCCTGCCGCGGGGTTTCGATAGTCTATTGGAAATGCAAAGATTTGATGAGATGAAATATTT
>JAXIUT010000001.1:14648195-14665672 GCA_035586675.1 Eurytoma californica | reverse complement strand
GTAAAACAGATCTTTTCAGATAAATATTTCCACTCCGGTGAGAAGCCCAAGTTTCAATTAAAAATCATCCCGCAAAATTTGCAAATGCTACAAATTGTGAAACAATTACGTTTCTTTACACAATTTTTATTATATTTTCATAACATTTCACCGTCAAAATTTATCGAAACTAAAATGCGAAATAAATCTCGTAAGCATTAATTAAATAAGTACTCGTTAAACATTCATTAATCATGGAACATTTTGTCGATTGTTGCAGTGTTGCGAGACGAGTTCCGCGCGGAGCCGCAGAACACGCGGGTAGCCGCGGGCGAGACGGCGCTGCTTGAGTGCGGCCCGCCGCGAGGCCACCCCGAGCCCGTCCTCCAGTGGAAGAAGAACGGCCACGTCATCGACTTGGAGAGCAACAAACGGTAAGTTTCCGCGGGCCGCGTGCAAGAGACCGGCTGTCGGCGACAGCCACCGGCGACTCTGTACATGGGAAACTTCTCGTTTCCGCACTCTCCCCGTCCCCTCCCCTACCAGATACTTCTTGACTCGACGCCCCGAGACTTAAAATTCCTTCGCCCGCACACACGCCACTCTCTGTATACTATGCACATTCGCGTGGCTATTTTTTTTCCGATTGGTAGAAAAATCGCGTTGACGTCGAGGTAACGAGAGGGGTGACGTGTAACGAATTATCGATGACATTTTATAATGTACATAGCTTAGTATGATTCGCTTTTACATTTAACGGATCAAGAAGGATCGGGAGAATTACTGCAGTGGATTATGCACTTTTAATTTGTCAAATTAATATTTCAATCATCGTATTTGGATCGAAATTAAATTAAATTAAATTAAGATTAAATTGTGCAGTCGCAATCAAACATGAATAAAGGACAATCATATTTTGGGCTCCAAAATATGGTGATTACTGATGCAGTGATATTAAATAAAATACTGCATTTAGGTATAGATAATATTATTCAGAAATAAACTCTCGCGCCGGCATCACGAATCTGCGACTTGTTATCTTAAAATATTTAAAAACATCAGTATGTAAATCAACGCATCCGAAAATCCTCAATTTATCATAATAAAAAGCGTATACGCCCGGGAGGGCGTAAAAACTCGTCTAAAAAGAAATAATTTATCTTATCAGAGCGCGCCGGTGAAATTTCGAATGTACAGCGGGCACCCGGTGAGAAGAAAAAAAAGCACAGCACGGGTGCAAAAAGAAAGGTGAAGAGGGGCGCAAAGATCAGAGTCCTCCGGGAAATTTGTCGTAATTGTTATTCCAAACGTCGCAGGGGAGGGCGCGCCGTCGGGTATATCGGTGGCCGGCGAGAGGGGCGGCGAGGGAAAATCGGCACCGATGAAAGAGTAATCTGGACAAGCGACCGTAATCCGTCCGGCGCATTTGCATGGGAACGACTGCTGAAGGTTGATGCCTCTCTCCTTCCTCCATTATTCTTGGGCCGCGTTATCTCTAAAAGCGCGAGCTTCATTCCGCGACGAGATTCGGGCTTTCGCTGCTGTACAACCCTCGCCCTCCGAGTAACTCGAGGTGGCCCAACTGAGGGAGAGGGAGGGCGTCTTTTACACCGCGGATTTATTTGCGTTTTTCTCCGCTCGTTTTCCAATTCTCGGGCGGCGGCGGGCCTGTTGTGCAAGCCGCCCGCGCGTAAACGCGAGGGCGCAAATATTTCATTGCCCCCCGGAGAATAGCCGTCGAATGAGATTCCTGTTTGTTCATTTCGCTTGCCGGCGCGGGTGTATGTGCATACACCTGAACCTCTTTCATTGTGTGTTTTTTATTACTGGATTCTGAATGTTTTTTGCATAAAGTACTAAATCTATTTGATCTTCCTCTCTGTTCTAGATATAAAAATATAAACATGTTTTTAGAATTTTGTTTCACATAATTTTTATTTTTAGCCTTTGAAATTCTATAAGAGTTAAATTTATTACATACAATTTACAAATTTATAACAATACAAAGTAATTGATCGTTACTAGCTACATCTGAAGCTATTTCTAAAAAAAAAAAATTACTCACACAGAGTAAGGTCAATGAAAAAAGTTCATTAGCTTTGTGATTGAAAAGTGAATTTTTAAACAATGTAACAAGCTCGCGGCTGTTAACCCAATTTCGAGTAATGCTTTCAAAAGGAATATATTAAGGTAAAAACACTTTGAAAGTACTTGCAAATTTTATGATTGATTCGGGCCAATCAGAGTCAAAGGCAGAAAGCAAATTTTCCCCGTAGTAAGGCGCGAGGGCGCAAAAAAAAGAGGAAAGGGACGATGGAGCGCTCGAAAAGAGCGAAGCGTCCTAAGCATCGGCCTTTGTGTCCCCCGTGAAAGGCTGTCCGTTTAATTTGCTAATAGGTTCCTTCGGGCGAACCGGGCAGCGCGCGCCTATAGAGCCGCCCGCTCTCAATGCACCACTCCGGCGAATGAATTCGAAAAACTTGCCGGCCCGCTCCCCCCCGCGCGAATAATCGATGTTTCCATACGGCGTGGCCCGTTGCGCGCCGCGCCTTTTCTTTCTATTACCGGGGCTGTCGGGCGACAGTCGCGGCTCCGGCCGCCGTAAATCAGCCCAGTGCAAATGCAATTATTCGACGCTAAAAATACACTTATGGCACATCGTAAAGCGCCGGCCGCATGAATAATGCACGGCCCGCCGAGAGCGGCCGGCGTCTCGATTGGAAATCCATAAATATTAGCGGCACATTAACGGCTCTTAATCCGACTGCCGACGCGGACTTTTCAGCCGGCGCTGAGTTACGAGGCCGCCGCGCGCGCCTTTTTTTTCCTCCTCCCTTTATACTCCGGCGCTCCATAAAAAGTCCCCTCGATTGTGGCGAGCGAGCGCGGCCCGTTTTACACCTTCGCGCCTTGATTCGGCGCGATTGGAGTTTCTTGCGTTTCTCGCACGGGGATCGACCGCCAAGAGCCGGCGGAGCCGCACGATAAATTAAGGCCGCTAATAGAAATGAAATTCGCTCGGGACCCGCGCGATTCTCACTCCCGTGCCGAGGAAAAGCCGAGCTCCCGGACGCTCAAATTAATTGATACTATAAATTAGAGGCAACAATCGGAAGGCTATAGATTCCTGAATTCCTTCGGCTCTACATCCCTCTATAAGGAAGCATTGAACGCTTGCCGAAGGGGGGGAGGCTCTGGGCGTGTAATTCCTTGCCAGACCCGCGACTTTGCATGTTCTTCAATGGAGCGGCGCCTTGGCAATTTCTGCATTTTTTTCCTTGTCTATTACAGCTTCCAACCTCCATAACAATAAGGGCTATTCATTTCCTTCCTCCTATTACGACCTTCTTAAGTTTACCATAACTTGCTTGGTATAAGTCATATGCTGCATCGTATGTACACAAAAGAATGTATTCATAAAAGAAATTTCTTTTTTTTAGGATATCACTGGTCGATGGAGGCAACCTAATGATAACCGAAGTCAAGCAAACCGACCAAGGAAAATACCAGTGCACTGCTTCGAATATAGTGGGAGATCGCGAATCGACCATAGCCACCCTCACTGTCAACGGTAAATTCTAATGAATCAATCATAATTACGTTTCATACCAATAAAAAGTAGAATATAAATTTAATGCAAAATTTCTGAATTTTTCAGTAAAACCGTTCTTCGTGAAGACGCCGTCGAACCAGACTATCCTAATGGATCAGACGGCGGAGTTCGCGTGCCGCGTGGGCGGTGACCCGACTCCGGATATACTGTGGCGCAGACACGACGGAAAGATGCCGATCAGCCGCGGACACATCCTCGATGATAAGAGCCTCAGAATCGAGCGAGTCATGCCGACGGATCAGGGCACCTACATATGCGAGGCCGAGAACGGCGTCGGTGCCATTTCCGCCAGCGCGACGCTAACCGTGCATTGTACGATCTCAAAATTTATACATACTTCAATCAGTAGATGGAAATAGGATTACCAATGATATGCGTCTTTGTTACAGCGCGTCCAGTGTTCACGAACTTTCCGAAGGACGAATCGGTGAGCCCGGGCTCGGATGTAACTTTTGCGTGTTCGGCGAAGGGTGTGCCTTCACCCTCGATCTTCTGGACTCGCGAGGGCTCCCAGGAATTGATGTTCCCCGGGCACTCCTACCAGGAGCGTTACACCGTCGGCGAGGATGGTAGCCTTCACATTAAGCAGGTCGTGCGCAAAGATGAGGGACACTACGTGTGCAGTGCCATTAGTCAAGTGGGCGCTACTACCGCCACCGTCTTCCTCGCGGTTAGTAATTGTTTTACTTGTGCAGTCTATATATAATTATTATTTATTATTGAATTTTGTCTCGAACTTTTTTATAGTTTTGACAATTCATAAAATTTTGTTAATAATTTACATAGAAAATTTCAATAATTGATTTACATAAGTAAACATTGAAACAGCAGCTGAGAAATTTTGTGAAATAATTCAATTGTAGTTTGTACAAGAGAAAAATACTTGTACTACTCGCCGGGAATGCATGTAAATTTCGCCTGGAAACTGTTAGAAGTTTGTGTTGCGCGGGAGCTCTTATTGACTCCGGAAAAGCCGAGAGTTATATGGAAAAGTAAATAAACTTATTTGGAAATCTTTACTATTTACGTACCCGTTTGAAAAAACGCTGAAAAAGCTTAGCGTTTTCACTGAACTCCGCGTTTGAGACAAATTTATTGTTTGCACTTTAATATTTTATCAAAAAATTAAAGTTAACGTCAAATACATACAAAAGAATATTTTTAACAAAAAATATTTTATTTGTATTTACATTTATAATAAAAAAGAAAAATTCAATAATTCTAATGATTTTATTTCAATCTTGCAGGTGACATCAACAGAGGAAGTACCGCCGCCGATAATCGAATTGGGCCCGGCGAATCAGACGTTGCCGCTGAAAAGCACCGCCTCGCTGCCATGCCGCGCAGTAGGTACCCCTACGCCAAAGGTCAACTGGCACAAGGACGGCCAGCTGGTGCAGCTGGGTAAGCGAATAACGATGGCCAGCAACGGCACTCTCTTCATAGACGAGCTTCAGAAGGCCGACGCGGGCATGTACACGTGTATCGCCTCGTCCGAATCCGGCAACACCTCATGGTCGGCCGCACTGACGATCAGCGCTACGACGACCCTGCACCGGACGCCCGACATCTCGGAGCTGCCACAAAACCCGAGCAAGCCGCGCATCGTCAACGCCACCAGCAATTCCGTCACCATCACCTGGAGCCCTGGTCACGAGGGTGCCAGCAAGATCATTGGCTATCATATAGAGTACTTCAGCAGTAATCTCAACACTGGCTGGGTCGTTGCTGCCAGTGGGATTACTGATGACACTTACACCGTAAGTCATTGCCTACCTATTTTCGATGACGAGTTTCTTTTTTTCTGTGTTGCCTCTGCTTAATACAAATGGGATGTATTTTCAGGTCACGGAATTGAAGTCAGATACCAATTACGTATTTTTGGTACGAGCAGAAAATAGCCAAGGATTATCCCTCCCTGGACCTCTGTCAGACGTCGCTCATACAATGAGCGTCGATCAACATACGGTTCCTCAAACTGAACTAATTCGCGCTCGGGATCGTTTAAACAGCGAAATCCTCCAGCTTAGAGAAGTTAATCCATTGACTAGCACAAGCGTCAAAATCATTTGGGATGTAAGTTTCTCTCGTGCTACATAATAATATTATCAATTATTTTTGTTTAAATAAGTTAGTTAATTTTTTAATTTTAATACACTAGATCCTGGGAGCTCCGGATTTAGTCGACGGTCTGTACATTCGATACCGCGAGATGTCGGACAAGCCTCCGGAGTATCAGATGGTCACGGTGATGAACGCCGGAGCGACGAGCTACGTATTGGCAAACTTAAAGAAGTATATGCGCTATGAGTTCTTTCTCGTGCCCTTCTATAAGACTATCGAGGGTCGGCCAAGCAACGTCATGCTCGCAATGACTCTCGAGGATGTCCCCTCCAGCCCACCGGAGAACGTACATGTTGGCATGATAAATTCCACCTCGGCATTCGTCAGGTGGTCCGAGCCACCCAAGAGTCATCACAACGGACAACTCATCGGCTACAAAGTAATTTCCTTTACTTATACAACCACACTGACTACTGAGGAAGGCTAACTTAGTGACTAGAATATTTTCTTTAGAAATTCCAATTCATTCCCCTTGGGATAAAATTGGTTTATGCGTTTTATTATTTTCATTTCTCTGATTATTTGAAAAACTTAATTTTAATGAATGAATATTAATATAATTAATTATTTTTCAGATACAAATAAAGAGCAACAGTAGCAACAAGATCCTGGGTCAAATGTCGCTGAATGCGACGACGACTTCAGTGATAATTAACAGCCTGACTACAGGAGGTATGTACACCGCTCGCGTAGCAGGCATGACTCACACTGGTCTCGGTCCGTTCTCGAATCCGACACTACTCAACATGGATCCTGGCCAACTGAACCAACATACTCCGCGCAGTGATCCGAATCTCAGCAACAATTCAATCGTCAAGGAGACTTGGTTTCTTGTCCTCATGGTTATGATGGTATTCAGCGTAATAGCCGCTCTTCTAGGAGCACTATACGTAAAACGTCGACAAGCAATGAGTAAGCAGCTTGGACACTTGAATGTACCCGTTGGTACAGCTAACGATATCTGTCAGCTAAACAAGGATACTCTGTGGTTGGAGCGCGGATGGCGACCGACCAACACCCTCCAGAGTGCCGGTGACAAGGACTGCGAGACCAAGCTGCTGAACAATCACATGATTGCTCCGGGAATCGTCAGCATGACCGGCTCAGAGTACGCCGAAGTCAACCTGACCACCTTCTACAACACGCGCAAGCCATCGGCGCCTCCGGAACCCTACGCTACAACCACCCTGTGTGTAGCTAACCGCAGCCCGGACTCTATGGAGGGCAGTGGTCAGAAGTCCAATTCGAGCGATTCCTGCGTCAAACCCGATTACTCGAGCCTCGAATCCGCTCAGGATCATAACAAGTCCACAATGTCTCCGAGCAGCGATAATGCCAGCAGCGTTTATACCGATGAGAATAACATGGATCACCAGCGCAGAACAGGCTTCCGCAATCAGCAGCAGCAACAAGACTCGCAGTCGCAGTCTCAGCAATTGCAAACCCTACCTAACTGGTGCGACATGCTGCCTCCACCACCGGAGCACCCACCACCACCTGGCAACTCGCTCTCCAACCGCATGCAACAACAGCAACAGCAGAGTGCCGCCTTTAGCCCCCATCTTGGAAAGCGCAGCAATACTCAGAATGGGTTAGATTGCGGTTCAACCAGTAAGTCACAGAGCCCACCCACGCCACCGGTACGCGTTGGATTTTCATCTTCGCCCACACCCTGGAATGGCCACGATCCCACTGGGCATCAGGGCAGATATACAACTCTGCCGCCTCAAACAAATCCGCCGCCTGTGCCCTCCTTCCCTCAAGGATTTAACCACTATGACGTGTACAAGGCCCAGGAGAATGAATACGAGAGCGGCTCTCTTATTTACGGCCACCAGAATGGCTTACAAAAACATTCGGGCAGCATGAACGACGAAGCCTTCCGACTTAACGGTGACCTTTTCCGCAACGATGGTCTCTACCAACCGGAGAACGACGAATGGGACCGGAAGTCCTGCGACTCCAACACCCACTCGGACATGTGCTGCTCGTGTTCCGAGTCGAGCTGCCTTTACGCCGATACAATCGAGTATAACAATCAATTCGCTGCCGCGCAGATGAGCAACGCTGGCTCCTGTGCTGGACACAATGGACGCGGTACTGCTGGCTCATCGCGTTCCCGAAACAACCGCAGCCCCAGGAGGCGGAATCGATCCTCCTCGCCCACCTACAGCACCGACAGCAACTACTCCTGCATTCCCCAGCGACCCTGTCCATCCGTCAACTCTCAGGACAGGCTCAGGCATAACCGCAGCAAAGGTTCGTAGGCCCACCTATTTATTATATTAAAATCATATTATTTAAATCTATTCTTAATTAGAGTTTTAGAAATAATATGACTTCACTTTTTGCAGATAAAGTGCCTAGCTTTACAAGATCAGGTGTATATCCGCAGCACAACTCGTCATCGGCCACGAACTCGATAGGCAGTTCAGGCAGCCAGCGCTACAACAAACTGAACAGCCTTTTCTTAACCAGCAACAGCAACACCGCCTCTGAGACGGCCCGACTCAGTGACCACCGCGACAGTTAAGCGCGTCAGCCGCACCAGCGGTACCGGCAACAGCGACGAGGATCCAATACTTATTGTAAATAAACCGAGCGGCGAGACTCTCTACGACGCGGGACACGCCGCACTAAGCGGAAGCGGGATCACTGCCGCGTCACGCCGATAGCGCAATCGTTGCGGTCTGGATCGCGCTCGTCGCACCGTCAAGGGCTTTCAATCGAATCTCACGAAATCATGGTCCTTCGACCTTTTTCAACGTGGCGAAATTTCATCACTACACGACAAATACTCCGATTATTTTTCGCCGTGACGGATTACTCGCCGAGCGTCTGAGCAATATGGGAGTGAATAATTTCTTAATGTCGATTTTCCGAAGTCGTTATTTTCGTTTTAAAAAAAATTAACGAATATTTTATTTTTGATGTCGACGCTGATTTCCGATTCGATTTGAGCGAATTTTACGTGGAAATCAGCGATCGACGTTCTGACGTCGCCAAAAAGGATGCATATTATTTTCGATATAAACGTTCCTAAATCTTTTTATCGGGCGACGCGCGGTAAATTACTAAGTCGAATAAACGCGTGTGTAAGTTTCTTCCAAACAAACAACAACCTACTAATCACTTACATATTGCGATATAATGAAGTAGGCGACTAAAATGTTTAAGCTCTATAATCATATCAATGATTTTTTGTAAACAATGTACAGTGACGAAAAAAAGAATATAGTCATTAGTTGTTAATTTATACATTATCAAGTAATATATATATACATAAAGTTAGTAAGGGAAGTTAAGGATCTTGTAAGCGAAGTATTGAGTGCTAAGATGTCATCCCCGACAGCTAAGAGTGAGAATGTGAATAATTTGTCGCGGAGACGTGACACGAGCGTTATGCGTTTTTTTTAATGCTTTAAGATGTATACATTTGAAAAACTTAGCCATTCGAAAAGGGCGAGATAACGAACTCGCTCGCAGCCATAAACACATGAGCTTCGCCGAGCGGGGTGTTAATAATTTTTTTTTTTAAGACGATGTACAGTATAAATATAGGGTATAGTGTAACTGCGTCCTTCCAACGTAATTATAGTTTATAGTGAAGATTGTTTCACACGTTGCAATTTTGTAGCTGATTTAACATAACAATTGTTATTACTGATATTATTACGTACTGAGGAGGTACATGATCGATAATTACGCTTTTCCTTTTCTTGAGAGGCAAAGCGTTAATGCTTAACTGCCGATGAAAAAAATTCATACATGCCAATTACTGTTTAATTGACTTTTACAGTTTCATTGTTACTAAGTTGAGAAGTATAAGCACATGTGAATATATAGTTTTTAAATCGATAAGCGCCGATTTTTCAATAGACGGAATGGCACAAATATTAATTGCAATGTTTCGACATGCATGTACAGTAAATAAATAACAAAAAGAAGTAGAAGTTCAAAGTACATGAACAGTTTGTTATCGATTCTGATGGGTATGTTGATTTTGTCAATGTACCAAAGGTCGTTGGAATCGACGGGAAGTGAAAAAAAAATTAAAACTATAGGTACTATAGACAAGTAAATCATGTAATCGCTCAAATTGAATGTAATTAACAGTACGTGTATATTAGATCGAAAGATAATTTCTCGATGGACACAAGTGTAAAACGTCTCGTTGAAAAAACATATATTCTTCAGAAAAGACTACTTTCGCAACTGACACTGCAGACGTGAAAAAGCACTGCCGATTTAGAATCTCTAAATATTTTATGAAACGCAAGTCGTACGCGAACAAATCGCGTTTCTAGAAAAAACGTATAATGAATTTTATTTTATATACAATAGATGCAATGACGAATATTTCTGATTTATTTTATTACTTCCGAACGTACTGAAAAAATTACGTTAAAGCGCTTTTGATAAACTGACGACTGCATGCTTAACATAATTGAATTTAAAAATTGTAAAATAATCGACATAATTTTTCGTATAATGAACTAATGTATTCAAAAAACCGTTTTCGTGCACTTTCATCGAAAATCCATCCAATCGACGAACGATAAAAACTCGTAGCTCAAATGAATTTCGGTAAATCGATTGGGATGTTGGATTCTAAATCAACTGTGAAACTCTAAAAATCTTAGTCGCAATAGCTGCACGTAAAAGAGAATCGCGACTACTTCATATAAGTGAACTCGAACGACCGGTTTCTACTGCCACGTCTGTACGAGTTTTTTCATAATCGGTCGTTTTGAGTGTTAGCTGAAGTAACAAAAGCACACTTCGAAATCGATGTAAACGCATCGTAAAATCGTGCGAAGCACGTCTATAGAATTTAGGAAAAATAAGACCGAGCTAGCCATTGATTCGGGAAGCACAAGGCATAGATCACACAGTGTATTATTTTTATAATTTTGAATGTCATAGCAGCCGAAACGATGGCTTGCTCCGATCGACGCTTTTCTTTCTTTGTATAATACGCGACTTTTGATTTTTCGTTCTCCATTTTTCTAGAAAGCCTTGCATAAATAAGTGCATGATCAGAAAAGGCGATGCGCATCTACGTATATGAGTCATGTCGCTTAATCTTGCGTACACGTAAACGAAAACACAGTTTCACATACAAACATAATAAAAAAATCTTAAATAAACGAATAAAGTGTATTAGAAAATGCATAAGCGAAAAAAATTGTTTCAATCGACCGATACATACGCGACTGATCCTACTACAATTAGAAAATATGAAATATCGATTGTATAAGTGTAAAATCGTTTTTGTAGTGTGTTAAACCCAGAAGTTTTGGTGTGGCGGATGGGAAAAAAGTTTACCTCGGAAAAATAGCGGTATGTGAACGAAATTTACTTAAGAGCAGGCAATTAACAAATCAACTTTTGTTGTATCCGAACAGCAATAGAAATTCAACAAATTTTGCTGTCTTTCCGTGTAAGTTCAAGATTTTCTTTGCTATTTAAAAGCGGTTTCACATAAAAATAAAGTTGATGAAAAGTGGGTCGAGTGATTTTTTTCTACGATTATTTTAGAATAAGGATTATTTATTTTGATTTGGTTGATTCTCAACATATTTAATTATTTTGTTTTAAATTTTCAAAATTTCCGAAATGTATGTACATTTTTTGTAATGATAGCGTTAATTATAATTTTTTATACGAACTACGCGAACGGTCCTAAGATGAGGAATCGTGGTTTATAGTAAAAAATCCAATGAACAGAAATCGAAACAGTACTATAAAAACTCAATACGTCATATCAATTAATAAATAAAAGAAAGTTAAGTAAACATGAAGTAATGCCGAAAGTTTCCTCACCTCCCCATCGACAAGACAGACTTCTGAAGTTGCATTAAAAATGCACGGTATTCGCAAAAAAAATGTATTTAAATATAAAATAAGGCTGACGATTATTTTATTTAAAGCGATCCTCTTCTCTTTTTACAATTTGTAAATATAAGCGTGAGACGAACGGTAAAAGAGTTGGAGAAGGAAAATGAAAGCTGTATGTTTATATAGGGTATCAGTTTATTTATTATTGAAACAATGGGTGATCGACAATGGTGAAAAGAGAAGTGTGCATCAAGGGTGATTTAACTCAATTTGAGTTACGATGGGGTTCATACCTTTGTAGTAGCTTAAGACACAAAAAACACAACTGTAGATAATCCGTAAACAATCACTATTGTCGAGTACTACGTACGTATATTATTGCATATTATATAACGATAATGATTAATAAAAGTAATGTTAAACAAATTTATTAAATTTTTAATCATACCCTTGTCCTGTTCCTTCTTTCTTTTTTCTTTTCTTTAAATTAATTATTTAATATTAAATAAAATTATTTTAATTAAATAAAATTAAATAAAAATATTAGAATAATTAATCTATTAGGGGATATATTTTTGAAATTAAAATCAAAATTATTTTTAAAGAATATGGAAAATTTATTAAGAGACAAAGTTATCATTTTAACATAACTTTATATGTACATAATACACTAAACCTTATTCACATTTACACAGTTCATTTAGTAAAAAATTTTAAAATATTCAAAAATACCTGTGAAAACCTGACAAATAATGACTTAATCAAAAAACATAGTATTTTAAATTTGTAATGCCTATTTTAGAAAAATGTAGTTAGAATAAGCTGGAATATTCGTATTATTAATTCACAGGATTTTATTTTTAAATATAACCACCTCATTAATATTGTTCTGAATGTCATCAATTTATATACCAAATAGAAATAATAAAAAGTTTATCCGCAACCACCGCCTTTTTTACAACAAGAACGTTTAGGCGGCACATATCTGCCATTGGAACTAGGACCCATTAACGGACTGTAATCTAAAATCGAATGAAAAATACAATTCTTAAACTCTTATTATTAATGATAAATATTAACAACTATTTAATTCTTTTTTCTTTAACTTACCACTCCTAAACTTGGATTTTGATGATGTTGAAGGTCCAGCACCATTTGAGGAATTATCACTTAATCTATAACCCGAAGACCCACCATTTTGTAGCCTTAGCAATTCTTGCCTTTTTCTTTCTTTTTTCTGAACAACGAAATTATTCATTAAAAAACTTTTCAAGGTAATTTGTTCAATAAAAAATAGTTTAAAAATAACAAACCTCTTCTTCCTTTTTTAAAGCAATTTCTCGATCCTTTAAATATTTCTCTTCCATTTTTTCTCTAGCTAATTGAGTTGCCACAAGTAACTCAGTACTTAAATCAACATCTAAAATAATAAGTAATTTAATTATTAAATAATTAATTAATAACTCTGCTGCACTAATATAGAATTTATATATTATACTCACTTTTGTGATATTTGGCATCGTATTCCATATCGTCTTTCTTTTTTTTCCAACTATTCCATTTTTGTTTGATATACGGCCATGTATATATCAGGACTATCAAAACCCCAATAATGTACCATCCTATTGATTTTAAAACTGAAAAAACTGAAAAATATTACAAATAAGTATTACTATTAATAATTTTATAAAAAAGTACTGCAATTATGTCTACATATAGTCATAACGTATGCACATACTTTAAAAAATTTTCATTTTAAACAACAAGCATTTAACTTTATAATTATTATGTAAATGTTATGTTCCCGACATGTCTTGAAATGATAATAAACGTAACAGTTCTGTTTTTATTCAGTTACTCCAAAATGTAAATTTTTGTTAAAAATAATGAAACTAAAAAAATTTGAGTAGCAAAATTCAGAACTAATATTAAACTAATATTAAAATGAAAATATTCATTTGAATGTTTGTAATACATGAATGAATATATTTCGTTAACCTTACAGAAACGTAAATAATAATTTGAAACGCTAGTTTTCACGTACTAAATTTGTGATATGGCGGCTTAAATTCCCAATTAAATGGTTCAAAATCTTCTTCTTCACTCATTTTTTATTAATGAAATAATTGCACAGAAACGACTAGAATCTAGAAAGTCTTCGTTGACGTTTTCACTTCCGTAAAAATTCCACCCATAATCGTTCCCCAAAACATGTCATCACTCGAATAACATGAAGTTGTTTGCATGTTATACTGCGTTTAACTTTCTTACGATATATCTCGAACCTCGAATTCAGTATAGATACTGCTATTCTTCTATAAAATATTTCTTTTTTAACTTTTTTCTAACAATTTATACATTTTTGTTAAATTTGTTATTATTTACAATAAATAATTTAACACAGTTTTATAATGTAAAATTAAAATAATTCAAGTTTATATTTCAATATAACCATGAGTTACATATAGATTGTGTTGAACGTATATATATATACAAAAATTTATTACATTTTCATGATTTCCTATATATTGTGCTTATAAAAAATAGTTTTGTCAGTAACTTACGACATAAATTATTAACACACAGTATTATAATAATTCCTATACAATGATATACAAATTTAATATCCAAATTTCTCATTCAGACTAGTTTTTCCATCTCCACTTTGATTTTCTGGAGGAACCCACATACTATAATCTTCTCTGAATTCTTCGTCCTCATATCCTTTCTGGAGGTCCTTTGTCGCTTTTTCAAGTCTTTGTTGATTTCGTTTCATATTTCTTTTCTTTTTTTTCAAAACATCTAGTTCTATATCATCGTCATTTTTTAATTTGGTATCTTCTTCAGCATTCATTTCTGAAGTTTCTTCTGGAAACTGTAGTCGCTCATTTTGTTTAGAATTCTCTTCCTCGGATTCTTTTTCACCCTCCTGTATGTCCTTCAATCTTTCTTCAACTGCTTCACTACTCTTTTCTTCATCTTCATTGGATGTATCGTTCGTCTGTTTAAAAATAATAATTTTTGTTTTAAACTAAGTTGCAAAAAATTTAAACAAAATAACGCAATCAAAATATAACAGTAAATTAAAATATCTTACCTGTATAGTTAACTTTATTTTCTTTTTGTGACCTACTATTGAATTGAGGTTCTTAAATTCATCTTTTGATTTTTTTGATGAATTTGGTACATGAGGCTTCAAAGGAGGTAAATTAGCTGGCTTAGCTATGTTTATTAACTTTAATAATTGTGTTTCTGCTTTTCGTAAATTTAAAAGCTCCATTTTCATTTTCTTAAGTTCAGCTTTATCAATTACTGATGCATCTAAATTAGACATAAATGCATCTAGTGCATCTACATTTGAATCATCTGTCTCATTTTGTTTTGCTTTTTGTAAAGCAATAGCATTTTCCATATTTGTAATTTTCTCAGTAACTTTTGAATACTTTTCAAGCTGTAAATCAAATTTCGTAAGTTAAAATAAGAAGTACAAAGAAGCTATATTTTAATTTTAATTAAAATAGTTAACATTTTTACCAATGTGTCATATGTTTCAGCCTTTGTGTCCAGTTTTCCTGCTATTCTCATTCTTTGTTCACGTTTCTTTTCTACTGTGCCTGTTCGATCCAAGAAATTATCTTCATCAGAATCATAATAGTCTTCTTCTTCCCAATTTCGAGTTCTTCTTTTTCTTCCTTCTACAAAAAAAATTTTATTTTAGTAAACAATTGTGATATTTGAGAATAATTTAGACCTCTATAAAAAATATACCATGATTTGCTTGTCTTAATAATCCATATCTATCCAAAACTCTACAAGCTTCTAATGCGCATTGTACAACTGCTTCTTTTTTTTTTCCAGTTACTTGTACTTCTGCTCGTACAGTGCGTCCAATACTGGTATCTATTGGTAAACTGTTACAAACAAAATTATTTTTTACATTTTAATATTTTTAATAAATAAAACCTATATTGTAGATACTTACTCCACCCAACACAGAAATCTTCCTATGCCTTTATCTTCTGTTTGATATTGCAGTTCATGACCCTCTCTTTCAAACCATCCTCTTAAAGTTTTCTTTGGATCATCCAAAAACAATTCTTCATTGTTTGTTTGAGCATAAGGATTTTCTGTTAAATCAGTTTCTTCATCGGCATCTTCTCCCATTCCCCAATCAATTCCTTCATTTTCTTCTTTTAATTTTCTTTGCCTTTCTTCTTCTTCTTCCTCAATCAATCGTTGCTTTTCTAATCTCTCCCGTTCTTCTAATTCTAACCTTCTCATCTCTTTTAACTCTGTGACAGAATATTCAGACTCTTGTTCTTGATCATCTTCCGGAGCTTGCACAATAAATTTTCTTTGACTACCCCCAAATTTAATCATATGACCCCCTTGAAGCCTAACAAAAACTTTTGGTCTAATAGGATTTCCATTCCACAAAGTATGGTGTGTGCTTTCCAAATCATAAAGATACAAGCCTTTTTCATGTTTTTCATCTGAAATTGCTCTGTACTGCAAAATAGCATGATAACGAGATATAGATGGATGTGCCATAGAAATGTCGCAATCTGGTAATCTGCCAACTATGTGAAAACTTTTTTTTGATAAATCTATAGTTTCTATAATAACACCTGACTTTAATACTTCTAATTTATAAGTGCCTTCGGGAATACCACTCCATGAAGGTTCTTTATATGGAAATGGTAATGAATTATCTTTTGGGACTTCCTCTCTTGGTTCAGACTTTTCTGACCTTTGCTTTATCAAAGATAAAAGTTCATTTTTTATGCTTTCATTTGTTGTGCTTTCAGGACTTGAATGCGTGTCAGTAAAAGCACTTTGTGAAAGAGTCTTTAGTTTTGTAGGATGACCCTTTCTTGGACCAATAATTAACACAGGTTTTTTAAATGTGTGATTTGAAGGTTTATTTTCAACCTTCTCACTTGTCATGTCAACTTTTTCATTATTACCTAAAGCAAAATAATAGAAAAGAAATTATCAAAAAAATTCATAAGATTATTAAAAAACAATTATTTAACTTACCATCTCCATCATTTTCATTCAAATTTGTTTCGTTGGTTAAAACAGTTACAGCATCCTCTCTATTTTTCGTTTTCTTTGCAAGTAACGATTCTTCCTCTTCGTTTTTAGGAATAGTTTCATCCTTTCTTTCACCGTCATTATTAGTATCGACTTCCATATTATACTATTTAATAATAACTAACAATTAAATATACGTTTTGTTAATGTTTACAAATTGACGTACTTAGTATAAGAAAAGCAATGAATATAAGTCTTCTATATATGCGTATACGCATATATCAATATATGTCGAGTATAACCTAAAAATGAAATGTATTCTCTTGAATTTAGCAAAATATCAATTTGCCGAATATTGCCGCGATACTTGAATAAAGGTGCGGAACTAACTAACATGAATGGTGGCATATCGGAGTCGAAAATTCAACCCAAGGCCATACAAACAAGAAGAAGAAGGAAGAATAAATGTGCGGTATTTAATTATAATATTTTTAATGGAACAAAACGCGTATTATTTATGAAAGCTGATAACGGCATGATCTACGCATAACGCACGAGAGAGAAAAAGCTTACAATATGCAATATAATGAACAGAAAATAAATTGATAGGGTATTTTCTTTGATTTTAAGAGCATTCTTGTAATAACGTAACAAAATAAAAGTATTGTAAATCTGTGAAACTGGTAAATTTATTAATTAAAAATTTATTTCTACGTGCATGTAAGTATACTTACATCATTTACAGCCAACGAATAATTTATAATACTGAGTATAAATAATAATGTACATATATAGTTAAATAATAATAATTAAATACATTAGACCGAAAAAAACCCCACGTAAAAAGTCCCACATGGTTTCCACATGAAAACCATGTGGTTTT